>CM029601.1:61616098-62216098 GCA_017311375.1 Mytilus coruscus
AACAAAATTATCAGACAACTCAGGTATAATTGTAATAAAATGGATTTTTTTCAATTTGTGTTCTACTCATTATTCATCCGAGAATGTCAAAACAGCAAAATAGATATAAGCATCACAAGATCATCAAAAAGAGCCAATAAAACTGAACCCCTCCATTAATTGATTTGTAGGAATAGTTGCTTTACATGACTATAAATGGCCAATTTCTAACTTTTACCTAGCTGATACTTTGAAAATTATTATAGATAGAAAGTAAATGTAAGCAACAAAAATGAACAGTAATTTTTACAAGATCATTAGAAATGCTAATATGAGCAAAACCATCAGACCATTTCTTCTAGGACTTATTGTCCCTTGAAAACTATAATATATGAACAAGAAGTGTAAACAGCAAAAGACATCAGCAAATGAAATCTAAAGAAATACCTGTATGACTTAATCCATCAATTGACTCCTTATATGAGTTATTTTCCTGAAATGATGAATTTTGACAAAATTCAGCTCTTTTAACAGTCATCTTTAAGGTTACATTAGATAGACAGAAACTGCAAACAACAATAAAGAATATTATTTTATTGGAACATAAAACTTCACTGCAGAACACCATGTAATTCTTGTCTGCCAATAAAAATCATCAAAACTTATGGAACATCTATGTGGTGCTATTATATGAAAATAAATAGCTTAGTTGTGAAAAAAAAATGAGTACCAATAAGGTGAACAAGTAAGGTTCCTAAGGTTTTGCTATTCAAAATTTTTTTAAATTTGGTCATTTTACAGTGTTATGTTGTACTCAATCTCATTATATTGTTTTCATAAGCACTTTTTCAGGAACACCATATGAACTATTAAACCAAAATGCTAGTCATAGTGATGCTAATATGTTGCTTAATAGCTCTTGCTTTACAGCTTCATATTTCAGAATGCAGAAGAGCTGGATAATCCATATCTGGTATTCATATGCCTTATGGTCTGAAGTTTCCTTCATGCTTATGTCAGTTGTCTTTTTCCAAATTTTCATAATTCAGCAACTGCTTAAAAAACTAGTTTAATTATCAAGTGAATTTCTCACTTATTATTAGTAAGATGTAACTATCTACAATGTGTTCAATCATGTATGCCAGACAAGGTTAACCTGACGTTGACCTCATTTCATGGGCCAGTGATCAAGGTTACGTTTCATGGTCATGTCCAATTCTCATTAACTATAAGCAATTGGTAAACTTTACTTGGTACGCAATGATTCTAAGTTGTACATGTCCATCCGGCAGGGTTCATCTGACATTGGTCTCATTTTTAATGGTTCATTGGTCATTGTTAAGCTTTGTTGATTAGATCAGTTTCTCAGATACTAAAAGCAATAGGTGAGCATTTTTAGCTCACCTGGGCTAAAAGGCCAAGTGAGATTTTCTTATCACTTGGCGTCCGTCATCGTCGTCTGTTAACTTTTACAAAAATCATCTCCTCTGAAACTACAAGGTCAAATTTAACCAAACTTGGCCACAATCATCATTGGAGTATCTAGTTTTAAAAAAATGTGTCCGATGACCCCGCCTTCCAACCAATATGTCCGACATGGCTAAAAATAGAACATAGGGATAAAGTGCAAGTTTTGCCTATTATTTTGAAAACCGCTATCAATAGAGAAATTCTGACAGGTGCAAAAATGTTCAGAATGTTGAGCACTGCCTATTGTCTATTTGCTTCGAAAAATTCAGACGACTTCTTATAGGAGTTATTGCCCTTTAAGGAATTGAATTTTACCATTTTTAAACCTTTTTATTATGCCCCCGCCATAGCGGAGGGGGCATTAAGTTTTACCCTTGTCCATCTGTTTGCCTCAACCAAATGTTATTAAACTTATAACAATGCTTATTACCACAAAACACAGACCAAGTTTGAATTTTGGTGGCGTCACTTTAACCGTTCTACAGTTATGCCCCTTTACAAATGGAAAAATTGCTGAATTTTTCGTTTCCGTTCTCTAACTTAAGTTAGCCTCAACCAAATGTTTTGAAACTTATACATAATGCTTATTACCACAAAATACAGATCAAGTTTGAATTTTGGTGGCGTCACTTTAACAAATGGAAAGATTGCTGAATTTTCGTTTCCGTTCTACAGTTATGAAACTTATACCCTTTACAAATGGTCACTTTAAAATTGCTGAATTTTTCGTTTCCGTTCTCTAACTTTAGTTTGCCTCAACCAAATTTTATGAAACTTATACACAATACTTATTACCATTAAACTCAGATCAAGTATTTGGGTAGCGTCACTTTTACCGTTCTTCAGTTATGTCCCTTTATAACTTTATATGATATGCTAGCGGGGGCATCATCTGTGTCCCATGGACACATTCCCCATTTATTTGCTATTATATCGAAAATTATTAATAGACAGAAACTTTAAAAGGCAAAAATGATCCATATTAGAAAGCCTGATACTGTGTTTATTTAATATTAAAACTGTGTCTACAACCGAACGCCTTGTCATCGACTGATCCAAGTTATCAAGGTAGTTTGGTAGACATGTTTTTGTGCATCCCCATCTCGGTGACAGCAAACCATCTCAAAGGTATAGCAACCACTCAAATGTGTCAAACAATGTTAAATTATGTTGGTATTGTGGTGAGCAAAATCACACTTCATCTGTGTGTCGTCATGGGACTCCTGTCATTTGTCACAGGTGTAATGGTGAAGGCCATAAAGCTAAAGCTTGTCAGATGCATTAGGGCATAGGCTAAGAAGTGAGCGCCGTAACTGGCGATAATTCATGTGAAGCAAAGGTCGGTAAGAAAAAAAAACGTACGCATAAACGTGGTCGTAATGGTAAGTTCAAAGCTAAGCCAGTTTCTAAAATAGACTTTTTAAACATCCGAGGTGTCTGTCATGAACAACATACATGAACTAAATAATCATCTTACTAAGGATAATGTAAGTATATTTGGCATGGTTGAAACTTTCTTAAAAACTAATGATAAATCTGCTAAGCTTGATGATACGTATACATGGATCGGAAAATGCAGGAACTCAGGTAAAGATAAAGGGGGGATAGGTATCTGCTTAAAATCAGACCTCCCTGTTCTAGATGATAATGTTCTGAATAGTAAAGACGATAAACATGAGCGTTTGTGGGTTCTGTCTAGAATAGGCAATACCAAAACTGCTATAGGAATTGCATATTTTCCGAATGATGGTATTGATCGGGAAACAACCGATATACTCATGTATGAAATTATTTGAAACTGCTCAAAGCTAGCAACCTCCGGTTATGAAATTTTACTGATGGGTGACTTTAACGGAAATGTATCGAGAAGTGTCAAATTACAAATTTTAATATCATGTGTGAATTGGCATCTTATACTAGTTAACAAAAAGAAACGATACAAGGCAATGTATTTTCCATATATAATGAAATTGGATACACTGTACCAAGGTAAATAATTGCCCAATTGGTCTAATATTTGCAGAGTGTTATTTTCTTATCAGAACCATTGATTTAAGGCAAATACGCGAATTTTTGCGTGAACATACACAAGAATTGCGGACAGCTCAGCTGGATGGCCTTATCAACTATCACACAGAGAGCAGTAAGCATTGAAAATTTTTTTACGTTAATGTCTACGGGAAATTGTGACCACTAGTTAGATAAACGAATACATTGCATATATTATAGATCTCATATAAAATTAAGAAATCATAGAGATCTCACCAATTTTATAGCTTTAAAATGGTGCAATAAAATCCACTTTATCTTGAATTTTACTGTTGTCCTTATCGTGTTGAACCTTGGGGCATCCTCTGGTTGAATATGGTAAATTACGAGGTATACATGTCTTATAAAAAAATCATATTAAATTCATTTTTTATTGTAAATCAAATTAATAAATTATACAGTATTGGCAAATAATTTTCCTATCAAACGGTATAAAAATCATCATTTTGAAATAATGTTTACTGTTGTCCCTAAGCATTTGAAAGTGGAACTTCATTATTTATGAATACAACGTATATTCAGGCAACTATAAGATTGATTGTCTTCAAAGACAAATTGTGGTTGGTGTTATATAGTTCGGAATTCTCCTTGTTATGATGTGAACTTCCTTTCTATATACATCCATTATTATATATATCTAGGTAGGTTTTAAGCAATACATTAATTTCTGTTATACCAAAGAGGTCTTTAAACATCAAAATTAGGTAGTGTGGTTCTGTCGACATCTTTAAGAAAAATACGCATTTTTTTTTTTTTTTTTTAGAAGAGGCTCTGTCTAATTTAACTTACATTGTTTCGAGTAATTTTATTATTGTTGATAAATAATTGAATACACAATTGCATGGTTGTATTATTGAGAAAAAATCTGTATGTATAATAAACACGAAGAAAAACTGATGTACACTCCCAAGTAATAAAAATAGTCAAGCATTAAAAGGTAAATTCATATAGTAGCTGTATACATTTCTCTATTTCCAACTAAAGTACAACATCGCCTTTAATTGACTTGTGTAAGAATCTACACACAATTACATATTTTCAATAAAGGTGTTTTAACATCATCGGTATATTATTCTATTCAGTCAATTATTTCAAATCTAAAGCCAAAAAAAATTCAACATTTTTTGGTTACGTCAGCGGTCTCGGGTTCACGTATTGCTTTTCTTTTTTTTTTTTTAAAGAAAGCAACTTGTTTTTTTTTTTTTTTTTTGGAATTTTTGTTATTTCAAAAATCATATTTTCACCCAAAAATTCAAAAGTCGGTATTAGAACTTAAAACTTTAAACGTAAACATGGTCTGCTTAAAATTTTGAATGCCTTTTGCTTAATTCTCATCTTCGAAATTAAGTGCCGACTTTTGTCATCATTTTCCGCAAAATAAATTGACCCTTGTGTTCAATAACACAGTATTTTCTCACATCCCAATTTGGTCAGATTATTTTAATCATATGCATTTGCTTTGCAAATGAATGTTTTTCATTGGATAATTTAAGTTTTTCCTATTTATTATATTTTATGATAAATTGGAGTTCAAACTTGTGTATCGTTACTTTTTTTGACTAGTATATAATGAAAAAAGGCTCATCAGTTTATAGAAGCAAGTGCGCTATATGCCTTAAATTGCCTCGCGGTTTGCCAAGGATTTTATACGCGTATTCTTAACAACCAGAGGTCCGCGATTGACTATGTTCTTCTTTCAGAAGCCTTTAGTCGCAACGTTACATGTGTAATTATAGATGAGGATAGTATTTTCGATCTACATAGTGACCATGTAATAATAGAGAGTGTTTTATTGTCGAGTTGCAAGTTGCGAGTTGAAAAGTCCGAATTGCGAGTTGCGAATTACGAAAGTCGAGTTGCGAGTTACGAAAGTCGAGTTGCGAGTTATGAAGGTCGAGTTGCGAGTTACGAAAGTCGAGTTGCGAGTTACGAAGGTCGAGTTGCGAGTTACAAAAATATTATGTTTCTCTAATTTCTTAAGAATTATATATAAACGGTCGTATATATAAACGGGCGTGTCGTCTGATTTTTTAAACAGAATTTTCAGGTTTACTTCGCATTTAATAAACAAAGCATACATGTACCCGAACTTAGTTATACACTGCATGATGGAGGGTCCCGGTATTTTGATTGCAGGATTTAAAAGAGTTATGCGATACTTATTTATAAGAGTCTATATGTTGCAAAGTCACGCACGCTTAAATTTCTTTCATGAGAGCGACACCCATAAAAGACCTGATAGCTCTGTCCTGGACAGCATAAATACACGAAAAATCTCTGGTGCCCCAAATGGCTGCACCATAACTTATAACTGGCCAGACCAGGATATCAAATAGTTTTGTAAATGTACTGTACCGGAAACATCAATGTGACTTACTCTTTACAATAATCAAACTTAATGCCCTGTTAGGCAATTATGATAAAAGAGACAGTATTATTGCGATGCATGTCAATTTTACCTAATTTCAACTGCTGAAATATGGGCGGTATAACTTGTTTCCGACAGACTGATTTTTCAATATCGCAAAAAAGTCAATAGATGTCTATGCGTGTAAATCTTTTGTGCAAGGTTGCTGACCCGCTGACTTTTACTGAATATCTCCTTATTCACATCTTTAAAAACAATATAATATAAGTTAGCTCCTTCCTCCTCCCTTTATTTACCGGCATCCACTTCATATGAACTTTTGTGGATATATGTCTCATTGTCAATCATACCACATCTCCTTATTTTTATATAAGTTAAAAAAATACTGATAGTTGATAAAGTATTTTACATTAATTATTATAATATGCTAAATTTTTTTAACTATGATTTTACCATTGAATTTTGTATAAGTTATACATAATTCAATGGTAAAATTATAGTTAAAAACAATCAGCATCATATTTATTATATTGTACTGTCAATGTCACTTTGCCAATTGTGGCCCAATAATTGAAACAAAAAGTATCCTATATATGTAATCTTACCGTATGTGCTTATATATATATACATGTAAAGTTCTGGAGTCGTTATGGAAGCAGTCAGATCACCTACCAAATAATATGGTACATAGGCAAAACAAAATGATGTTGGCTGCGAGATTTTGGTAGATATTTGTGTCGTTAAGTTGCTGTCTCATTGACATCCACATTTCCTTTTATTCATATTAATTACTAGTAGATTAATTGAACTATTAATTTTTTCGACTGCATTTTGAATAAGCTTTAAATGGGTCAGGTTGTTCCTGATCATTATAGTGCTTTTCATTATTAAAGGAATTTGTAAACCACATTAATTAAGTATACAGTTCATGAACTTAATAAATCATAACATTTGCTTTGCTAACCGAACCGATACCCAACGCTCAGATGACCCTGTGACTGGCTTATTTACTTTGTTTGCAATTAGTATCATAGCACATACAGTTTTATGGCTTTTCAAAGGTGTTTTTAAAGGTTTGCATTCCAAAATAAAGGTACTACAGGCTGCTGTCAACTAAAAGTTAATAAAAAATCAACATGAAATTAACCAAGATTGATAGTTAAGAAAAGGACGGTTAGGAGCACAGCTAGCCCAACACAATATTCAGTTTAGATTGTCTTCGCAAGAAAGAAGATTGTGTTCTTGTTTTCAGAAAATCATAACTTCATTATATTTACATATATTGAATTATTTAATTAACACATTTGAATGTTCAATGATAGTATGTCACAACCAATAGAAACATCTAAAGCTAAATCATGCATAATCTTCTTCTAAAGCTAAATAATAACTCATCTTCTTATTTTTATATTTCAGTAACGTAAAAATCCGGATTGGATGAATCTATATAGAAGATGAAACATTATTTCATCTTTTATGAGAATCAGATAACTTTTAAACAATATTATGAAAATTTCATTTGTTTTAAAATAAAAAGTATATAAATAAAAATAGAATACGTATATACTTATAATGTTCTAAGTGCCATTTTTCTAAGTATTGGGAAATTGAACATGGAGTTTTAAAACGTGATATCATAAATATTTGACAAGCACCTCCTTTTCTGGAGATAGAACACTTTACGACAAACAATGTTGTATTAGAAATTAATCCCTATATTTCTATTGGAGATAAATCATGGATTTTTCAATTGTCTAATATTCCCAATTCAGGAATGCCTATTTTGTAAAGACTTACTCATAGATTGAATTCAAACCATGCTAACAATTTAAACATAGTACTTCTAAGATAATTTTGATAACAAACATTTCACAGCCAACATACTTGAAAAAAGTGGAGATACAACACTATCAAACTATTTTTCTCTAAACTTACAGTATAGTTCTGACAAAAACTCGTAGAATGTAAAAATCTCTTATTTTGGATTTACACCAAGAGTCTTTAAATGAAATTGGATATCTTGCAATTATTATGCTTTTCAATAACATATGGTTAAATCCCCGAAGGAACCCCCTCGATCCTAAATTATTGAAAACTATCATTCTGCATTGACAATAATATCTTGGTGTAAATTAGATACACACATTCGGGCTAACGCCCTCAAGGTGTTACAGTATATATCTTATATAACCAGCTTGACTTTAAAACTATTCTAGATCCCAATAAAGATATTTTGTCTAGTGTTGTAGACTATATAAAGCAATCTATGGAATTGCGAAAATAAGGTCCACATTGGTCAATTATTATATATGTATATATATATATTTAATATCAACTTGACTTGTTTAAAACATTTATCATGTATTATGTTTCTTGTCACTTGTGTATACAATGTACTATGTTTGCATTTTAACCCGCCAGGGTTTCATGTTTTGCAATAAATATATTTATTATATATTATGTCCCAGCTAGTACATAAAGGGAGATAGACCATTGCATCTGGATATCAAATATATAACAATTTAATTTCTATCAAAAGTGGACATATAACACTATAAGACTCACACGACGTTTTGTTACGAGAATAAATAAGATATAATAGGGTTAATATTTGAAAATCTAAAATCGTATCAAATCAACGTGACCACTAGAAAAAATATGCTTGCATAAATGTTTGGATTGGGTCTAGTATTTGGTATTCAATAGAGTTATATGTACATCAAGTATAAATCTTGTGCATGTATGTTGTTACTCAAATGTTGAATTGCCCTAACCTTAAAAGTTCACAATTAAACGTATATATATTGTTATATTGACACATGTCCGTTGTTTAAGACTGTAACTGAGCCTGCAGATGTCTTTTGGTTGTGTCTTTGGATTGTTGTCTCAGTTACGTTTTTCACACATCACCATTTGTTCATATTCATAGCGCTTGCAAAGATGAATAAGTATTGTCTCTGTATAAAAAGAAAGTGTTACAAAAAGATGATTAATTCTGAATAACTAGAAATATTTCCTTATTCTCGAAATTAATATATCTATATAATGCGCAATTGTTTTATCTTCATTTGGCAAATGTATTTAAAAAAACTTCAGCAAGATATGGAAGAACACATTTAGTTGTCTCTCTTTGAAATCTACTCTCTCCGCTCTAAATGATTAATCAAGAAAATGTCTTTTGTATATCTTACCTTTCGTCCCCTGTGAAATTTTAGAAATGTACTAGATCATATCGCACATTACTATTTTAGTTAGAAGCATATCTATGCAGTCTCTGTTGTAAATACCTAACCTATGTCATTTTTGAAATTTTAGAATTGTACAAGCGTTGTTGTGTTCGGTTCGGTTTTAATTGTATAAAGTTAAAGATTGCTATAGTTAAATCAGAATAGATGATGATTCATTTTACATCATATGACATAATCATACTGATGAAGGATATCTGTTATCCGAAATATTTTTTTTTAATATTGGTGTTGTTTTGTACACTTTGTAGGTGTTTATATAAATTATTTATTGTGTGCATGTATCTTTACATTTATTGTTTACATGTATCGTTACTGGTAACGATCCAGCGTCCCTGTAAGAAAGATCGTTGACTAATATCTAGACGTTTTATATATGTATGTCTGTCTGTTATGAATACTTATTCGTTACCGATGTATCTAGTGCCACCCACTTACTCTGTAATTTTTCCCATGACCATTCATGTTTATAGACTATTTTTTAAAACCATTTGAGATTTCTTATATGTGTCTGGTAATGTGTCATTTGTAAATACAAAAATATATCTGTATTTGTTTCTGTCACGCTTCTTTTTTCCACATCTTTTGTTATAGCTAAGGTCTTTAACAAGACGGTTATCGATGTACATAATGGAATGTTACCTTTTTAATCCTACCGATTTCATTTGTTTACGGTCATTTTAGGTTATATTTACCTAGAATTTCTTGAAATTTAAACATTTCTTAAATCTGCTGTCTTTTACACCTTCTTTGTGAAGACGAAACGCGAGTCGGGCGAACCAAATTATAAGCCTGGTATCTTTGGTCAGTTTTTATGGCTAATACAATAAGATAATGATTTTGTATATATTGGTTCAAGGTTTATCCGCCAACTCGTATATTGACCTAGGACTATGATAATAGATTAATTTGATAAGTCACGATATATTTACTTAGATACAATGCTAAAATTATTAGATTATTTTCAATATACTTGCCTTTTTTATGTAACGCGGCTAGAATGTCCTTCTATGGTATCAATATTGGGTCATCCGTCGTTATAAACGTTTTCTTTGTGAGTCTGCTTTTGAGATAAAAGGGCAAACTAAGTAAACTTCTTGCATCGTCTAGGTAATACCTCACCGGGTCTGTTAGCTTTTCTCATTGCTATCTGCAACAAGCATTCGTCATAATGGTTTTGAACATAAAAAGCTTTTCCCATCTGGCAAATATTCCCAGAGTGGTTCTTACAAAAATATTAGTGTTTGCATCGTTCAAACACTCAACAAGATTACCATGGCTAATAACACAAATTGTATATATGCTTTAAATGTAAGAAACAACTGCTGGTGAAGTATTTATAAGGTATAGTAGTAAATGATAATGCTACCCTTAACCAGACTTGCCAAATACTTTTTTGATTTGAATCTCAAAAAAGAGTTAAAGACGACGCTATGATATAGCCCTTCCGGAAATAAGCACTTTTGCCGATCAAAATTTGAAAATTGTTACCACCATTGAATATGAGACCCTATAGAAATTATTTGTAAACTACTTCTTGAAACTGTTTGATAATTCTGTACACTCGAATCATATCCTTTCATCCGAAATTTTGTGACTTTGATCATGCTCTATAATCCAGAATGACTGCATCCACTTAAACATTTCAGGTTATACTTTAGTTATACATATACAGAAATGTATTTTAACGACAGAAACTAACAAAATTATGACAAAGTGATCAAGCTGGTTATTGACAAGCACGAGGTTGCAGTATTTTTTTGTTGAACAATGTCACGTTGCTCTTCCTCGATACACAAATGACAGTCTGCATGTCCTTTTTACTTTAGATATGTCTGGTTAACAATTTTAAGTATCATTCTCCTTAGACATTTCATTAGGTATTCCCACTTTCCTGTGGACAGACCTTTTGATTTTGTTGTGATTATTTTTAATTTCTTCGTCACTTTATCATATTAAGACTTCCTTTTCTTTCTCAAGATATTAAAATGTTCTGGTCAATTTTGACCGAAGCGATCTGGAGACTCCATATGAGAGTTATTTCCCTTTCTATATTTGACATAAATGATACATAATTGTAACTCGTATACCGTAAGTGACAGAGACCAAATGTCTTGAGATTTGAGGTCCATAGTCTTTAAAAAGGAAATTGAGGCCAAAGGTCGAGGTTACGTTCTAAATTTTAAAGTTTGCTTGGTAACATTGGTCATCAGAACCTGTAAGATTTATCGACGAGAGATTTTTGTAATGTTGTTTAAGACATGGCGTAACTTCAATACATTTATGTCGAAGTGCTTTGGTGACTTTTTTATAGGAGTTTTCCCCCGTAATTATTTGAAAAAAGCTGTTTGGCAGTTTAAACCCTAAACCATACATAATAAAGACACAGGGTCTTTTTATTTGAGATTAATGTCATATGACTTTAAATATGAGGTCAAGGTGCAAGGTATATTTGACGTTCTAGATTTTGACCTTTGAATATTAAACCGGAAGTGACATCATGTAAACCGGAAGTAGGGACTCATATCCCTTATCTCAAGCAGAAGTCCATATCAACCTCATATTTTTGGAATAATTAACATATCACAAGAAATCGGGCAATCTTCAACTGTAAGTTGCTGACTATCACCCTTATTTCAAGAAAAAAGTACCTAAATCTAATATGTATTTTTCTTAATCAGAGTGAAATTATCTCCACACAATGGAACTGAATTTTTAAACCGGAAATTATTTTTCAGTGAATTTTCTTATCGAATATGAATTTGGGTAACTGCAAAGACCTTCAATCGTTCTGTAAACAATTGTTTTTTTGTTTTTTGTTTTTTTTTTATTTTGACTTTATTTTGTGTTTGCATATATAACTACAATGATTGGCATATCGGACAAGGGAGTATATTGAAACCCAGTTTAGTTGGACTGATGATTCATAACTGATGGCGTAGTCTGTTTAATCACAGAAGGCAAAATCTGATTTATTCACTACAGACGGCATAATCTGATAACTCACAGATGGTATAATGTAATTACTGTAAATTCAGAAGTTATTACGTGCGTTTATAATTGCGATTTTACAAGAATGGACAACAATGCGAGTTTAATTATTTCGATTTTTGTGATTTCGAAAAATCTGCATACCGGTCTATGTTTCAGTTATCAGAATGCTAGTTCTTATAATTGCGATACTCACCCAGTCGCATTATTCGCATTAATAAAAACCTCGCAATAATTTCTGAATTTACAGTATTTATAATTGACGGTATAGTTTGATTAATCATAAATGGCATAATATGAATGATCACAGATGACATATTTATGTTATTTCAAACATATTCAAGAAATTTGATCATTAAAGACTATTTCACTTACGTCATATCAGTAACAAAAAATTGAAATGAAGTAGTGTCTGTACTTTATATTTTTCAAGTATAGTATGACAAGCAAGTTGTAAAAGCATTTACTGTATATAATTGTTTTTTTTCTTTCTTATAGAAAGAAAGAACCAAGCTAATGTCTGGTTAAATCTCGCTCTTTTAATAAAGATTTGGAACTGGAAAAGGTGATACCTTCACCAATGTCATCTTTGTAAAACCACTTTTCTGTTTTGAATCATTCTGTTGGTTCACATTCGTATATGGTCTGAGCAGTATAGCCCCAAGAAAATCCAATTAAAATAGTTTGTGTATATTAAAATTATCAAATGATTTTGCAGATACATTATTTAATGAAACCTAGTTTGCGAACTTAATGTCTTTTGACATGTTCAACAATATTGTCCGAAGGTGCCAATTTATTCATCGCTAATATGACAATTTGAGAGAGAAAAATTATACATACAAATTATTGTGTTTCGCCTGCAATCATTAATCTTGTTACGGCTTATCTAATTTACCCTTGTTAGCATTCTGAACAGACGATCAAAGATAGAAATTAATTTCACGTACTACCTGACATGGACAAAATATGTCATTCAAAAATCCTTCAGGATCATTTATAAGACGCAGCAAAGTAATAATTATATTAAAAGAATTTTAACGCAGACAGCACTGATGAGATTATATGCAGTATAGTAACACGGACACCAAACCTTCATGAACTGATGTAAATTGTTTTCTATTTATAATGTTCATGTTGTTTTGTACCCATCATACTTAGATAACATGGACAATAGACATATATGTATCATTGTTATTTTGCTAAGTTTCTTCTGTTACCTATTCTGACATCGGACTCGGACTTCTTTTAAACTGAGTTAAACAAGTCAGGAGCCTCTGGCCTTTGTTAGTCTTGTATGTTTTTTTAAATTTTGGTTCATTTATATGTTTCGGAGTTTAGTGTGACGTCCATTTTCACGGAACTAGTACACATTTTTGTTTAGGGGGCAGCTGAAGCCCGCCTCCGGGTGCGAGATTTTCCCGCTGTGTAGAAGACCCATTGGTGGCCTCGACTGTTTTCTGCTCTTTGGTCGGGTTGTTGTCTCTTTGACACAGTCCCCATTTCCATTCTCAATTTTATTCTGAATCTTATTGTACTCCCCCAGATATCAAAGTGTGCTATATGGTACTTATGTACTTCTTTAAAAGCTTGGAATTCCAACATATTCTAGAAGAAATCGGAATTCTGATTTATACTTATTAAAACCCAGTACAAATCATAATTCCAATATCTACCAGTATTCAATGTCCTTCTGTTTAAGGCAACATTATTCTTTTCAGTTCTTATCAGGTGATATGATGTTTATTTCCAAAATCTTCATTGCCGAAAATAAAATTGTCTCTTTATTTATTATAACATTTGATAATATTTTGTTCAAGGCATTTTGATGAGTAAATAATTTTGGCTTTACAACACGAACAACACATTGTATTACCGTATGATACTTTAAAATATACATAAGTGGAAAACTTGAATTAAAATTGATATTTTAGTGATAAACTAGGTCTTATAAGCTTTATCGGACCTAGTTCATTCCCCTTGTATTTATTGAACACACAGCGCCAAAATATCAGTTTTTAAACTAAAAGTTTTTAAAACCTGATGGAATTCAGTAATAAAAAGGCTATATCGATTTATGAATTTCGAATAGCGGTATACTACTGTTGCCTTTATATAATATGATTAAAACACCACTGTAGTTAAACAAATTCCTTAGAATCAAAATGTTATTCGGCGCTAATATTTCCTTTCAAGACAATATTGAAAATTGTACATGTTTTTGTCATCGGTAACAGAAATGAATTGATTTATATCTGACAAACAATATATATATATTGATATTTCAAATTAAAAAAGAAACTGGTTTTGGTTTAGGATGTCCTTCTTATATAATTACTCAAAATTTACCAAAGCCTGTTAAAGTGTCGAACCATATATAGGTTTCTATAATTTGATCAAATTTTGAAAATACACTGATCTAAAGTGTTGTTTAAACTTTAAATGTTTGAATTGTAGTTATGATTTAAGAACTTTTAGAAAATTACTTTAATGTGAAATAAATCCAAGGAAAATTGGTCCTATCTCTGTTATTTTTTATTAAAACAACTTTTGACTATAAGTTTATTACAATATGAATTTAATCAAAATATTGTAATCATTGTTTTTTTTTTTTTCTCAAGTAATCAGGTAGTACAATCAAGGATTTTCCCTAGTACAAATTTGGATGTCTACTATAGTAGATATTGGAATCATGATTTGTACTGGATTGTAAGTAGAATAAAACGCAATAATATATATCGGAATTCCCGTTTGTACTCGGAGGATTTTTTATTCTGGGTCCTACTGAATTCCAATTTTTACTGTAACATATTCATGCATTACATAAATGCTGTACTAACCGACCCTGTAGTTTTCATTGTGCTATTTCTCGTCCTCAATTTTCATGAAATATTGATGTACGATATGCGGTTTCATTATACATGTAGTTTACTTTTTATGATTCTATTATGTGTTTTATTAAATCATTGTAAGCTTTACATGTCCATCTGACATAGTTCATCTAAATTCGATCTCATTTAATGGTTCATTGATCAACGGTAAGTTTTTGTTTTTGTTTTTGTTTTTACAACACATTTTGTCAATATAACGGAACTATAAACAACTGTCATAAAAGTGGGAGGTGTAGCTAGCTATAAAACCAGGTTTAACTCACCATTTTCTTCCAAAATTGTCTTACCAAGTCCGGAATATGACAGTCGTTTTTCACTTGTTCCGTTGATTGATAACGTTTGACTTTTACAGTTTTTTTGGACTTCCCTCTTTTTGAATTTACCTTCGAGTTCGGTATTTTTGTTATACTTTTTACAAGTATTACTTAAAAGTATTTGTTTTATAGAACCATTTTAAGGTGTACCTTCCCGTCTGATAGAGTTTATATGACTTTGACCGCACATTTGAGCAGCAGGCGAGACATTTTAACATGTTTACTCTTGTACTACTATTTCTAAATCCTTTCTATGCATTTGATCGATACCGATGGTGGTTGAATGCTAGTCCCGACGGGTATCATCAGCTCAGCTCTGTTGTCTGTGCTTTGTTATTCAAATGAGTTATAACACACCTTTACTCAATTCTCTGTTGATGAATTTGAAATTATTAAGAAACTAAGGTTTCAACTTTCTCAGGCAAGGTTGAACTTGGGTTGATGTGGCTATTCTTTTCGTATATCTCTTCAAGTTTTTAAGTATTGCTACTTTAATATTATACAGTTTGGGTTTTGAACGTCCATAATGAAGGTTATTCCAGAAAAGTGCTTCGGACTCGATCACGAAATTTATCAAGTGTTATTTTCAACTACAACGGTAGTCAAGTATTGAGGTCATAAAACTTCTGTGTACAAAATTTGTGCTCAAAACACCATATCCAGAATGTTCATTTGTTGGTTTCTGAGTCTGAGTACGTAAATCGTACTCGAATGTTTTATGACTGTAATCCCAGGATCGTGAATGTAATTAAATACAATTCCAAAACCTGTGAAAAAAAGTCAAAAAGGCGAAAAATATAAATAAAAGAAATAATTCTGTCAAAATGATTAATCTTTCCCAATAATGCGTGCACTAGGGTTAAGAACAATATAGTTCTTTTGAAGAAAACAGAAAGACGACAAATAATCATATACGAATCATTTAAAAAAAAACAAACATGTTTAATCTATAATGGTCACATTCAAATATATCATGCTGGACAATTAAGATTGATACCTGTCAATTATTGTATGTTATTGTATGTTCTTGATTTCTTTTGGTTATTTTTGTTCTTTGGTTGCTGTCTCATTGACGTAGAGCATCTCATTTTATCCATATTTTGGCAGAAGATATTGCTTATGCTGATAGCATCAAACCCTCATTAACGAATTCTATTCCAAAAAAGACTCGAGATGTTATAGGTTTGAATATTCATAATTATTGTAAAAGCAACACACTATGATTGGATTTTATATTATGCTTCGATTGGCTCACAGAAATGACGCAATATAGGAATAAGACAAGTCATGAACCTTCGGGATATGTGTTCTATATAAGAAGATCTGTTCTCTCATAGACGCAACAAATGAACTTCTGAAACAGTATCTCGATAAAAACGTATACACTATAAAACGGCTTCAGTCGCGATTAGAGTTGTTGATAGTAAATTGGGTATCAAAATTTCGAAGCAACATAGGTTTTATTAAAGCAACGGTATGAGTACAAAAATGAATAAAGATATCAACTAATTGACTGAATGTTAAGTGAAGTGATGATATATATATATATATATAAATATATATATATATATTCAAATATGAGAAAATCAGATCATCTCTTGGTTGACCGTCAATATCAAGCAAGTAAAGGTTTAAATCATTCTATATGCAACAAATCCAACATTTTGTTGCAAAATGAAACTGGTTCAAATTTTCACTTTAACCTTAACCATATACAAATTTATAGAAATAATGACTACAAATACACCAAGGCGTCGTTGTAAAGGAAGGAAGACATTTTTCGGTTGTCTTCACATGTATTCGCTTCAATGGTTAGTAGATATATAGTTGTTCAATTGTAATTACGTACAGTTGGGTAGCGTGAAAGTTTAATAAATCATCTGAAGGTCTCTTCCATTGCTAGTATATCAAAATTAGATAAAGAATGACAAACAAAACATATAAAAAAGAACAATACAGTAGTCGAATATATAAAAAAACAAATAATATTCAGATGCAATTCTCACCGAAAATTTAACTGATATTTGTTTTACTAAGCAACCTGATCCAGAAATAAAATAAATGTGACATTAGACAAAAGAAGAAACTTATTTTTAAAGAAATGCCCATATGTGTCAGTTGTATTTTTATTCTAAAATAAAAAAACAATTTCAATTTGTAAGACTTTGAGGGGAAAATATCAACTTCAAGAACAGCTGTATATTTTCTAGCTATTTGTCTTCCTTGATGTTCTGAAAGGTGATTATATTGACGAGGAACATGCTTATCAAGGAATTATGAATTATACCGAAATCCTCACTTTGTATAATTTTTTATCAATATGCAATGTGGTCAATACGAGTATCTGGATGGATGCCGTATGTGGAACATTGCCTTTTTTTTTTAAGTCTTCCAGTATTGAAAAGAACTTGGGTTCCTTGTCCTTACTTAACGTTGATTGTGAATTATTATTGTATAATCCATAGTATAAGTCTTGGAATGTTTCAATTTTCGTTTATAATTTTTCTTTTTCGTCCTGTCGGACTCCCGGTCTTGCTTTTTTGGAGTTCATGTTCATAACACCAATGATTTGTATGTTTCATGTATTGTCCTTCAGATTGAGATTTTTTGTAGCACAGATGCTTTGTTATCTGGTATTAACGTATTAACGTGTTATATTTTATAATGAATACTGTATATTGTTTTCATTTGAAAGCAATATTATTAGAAATTTTAGAGAATTTAAAGGTTCCGGACTCGGAAGATACCAAGGGGACACTCAGAGCTCATAAGTCGAAACATAAGATATAAGATGAAGCAGTAAGGATAATATTTTAATTTTGTGGCTAGTTTTCTGATGGTGATATCAAGTAAAGCTGCAAGTATTAAATATGAATTTTAATTACAAATTAGATGAATTATATTGATGCTTGATGAAATCTGCTTTCGCCCAAATTGAATAAAATTGCTCTTGTATATTGTGTACATTGTGGTCCGTATTAGGTTAAAGGAAGAATTTAAAAAAAAAAGATTATTAGATACCTCACGAGTGTCTTTAAAATTATAAATGCATAAAGTGTCTTAGATGATCACAGATGGCTGTTTAACGTCCAATCGCAAGTTAAATGCATGTTCTGGACGAGAACATGCTAATGTGATATGCTTTTCACTAGGTTGACACGCTGGGCTGGATTTTTAACATGTTCACAGAAAGACATGTATTCTACCCGGACACCGTCACGAATACTAGTATTCTGACTACGAACTGACCAGTATATGCTCTAACTCTTAAATGCAGCGTGCTTAACTGGGAAGAAGCTAATACCAATTGTCAAGTCTTTTTAAGTTTGAAACGGTCGGTGTTCGAACCCACAACCTCTCACACTCGAATGAAGCTCGACAGGGGCGGATCCAGGATTTTTGAAAGGGGAGGCGTAAAATAGAATCTTTCTTTTTTTTCACCTTTTTTTTGACTAAAAAACATAAAATAAGTGTAAAATGCACTAATTTAACGGTTCCTGACGTGGGGCATGTATATTCTATAGTTAAAGTGTAAGGGTTGGACATTTTAGATGCCGTATTCTCCCCATTAATCGTCTATTATAAAATGATTGGATGGATCCAAAGCTATGTACCAATATATTTGATGTGGGATTTGTTAGTAAAAAATGGACATGGAAAAATTCTCCCTAGCCAAGTCAGTCACTGAAATAGAGGTCACAACTAGCATCTGAAGAATGCATAGCGAGTATGTGATTCGCACCCCAGATGCATCTGATCATACATACTAATATAATTGATGTTTTACTTTATTCACTAATAACAAAAAAGTGGGCAAGATTATTGTTTTCAACCCAGGTACGGCCAGATTTTTTTTTAAGGCAAAAATCAGGGCCAGAATTTTTTTCTCTAAAATATCTCAGACCTCCCCGAAAATCAAATGGTCCGTACCTTAGACTTTTAATATATCTACAGATTACTGACTGGGGATCATTATTCAGCAATGTTATTAATGGGCTGGGGCGTGTGGGGTTAAACATGTTTTCGTAGGTAAATATTATAATATAGATTTTTTTATCATGTGAGTGTAATAGAGTATTACCTCTTGTTGGGTGGAATTGTGAAATAGGAGTCAATACGTCCTTGCTCCATCCTTTGTCGATTTGAAGGTGTCATGCTTGTCACTCAGCCTTAGCAATGTTTTACTGTAATTTGAATTTGAAAATGACTGAGTGACGTTTTTTCGACGTACTGGTCAACTCCAGGGTAGCGAATCACGTGACTTTGACATAATCAATAATATATTACACGTAAATACGAGCGAATAATATCTTTATAAGTAACGAATTGTCGCATAAAACTTAATTATACGGGAAATAGCAAAGTTAACGAAATCTAGTCTGATTATTCATTTTACAGTCTTAATTAAAAAAAAAATCTCTACTCCCCATCTGGATCCGCCACTGCTCGCTTCCACGTGACCACCGAGGCGGTTTCCTGGAAAATAATATTGAGAATGGAAATGGAGAATTTGTCAAAGAGACAACAATCCGAAAGTACAAAAATTATGTTGTAATTATATATCAAATTACTGACTTAAATCGTATTGTATGACTGGTAGATAGGTTAAAGGTTAAAGTTAAACGTTCATAATTCAAATAAAGCTGGTATTAAGTATAACAATGGCATCAGATGTTTTGTTGACTTAAAGATGCATTTTTAGAGCTTTTGTAGTATTGGTGACAACATACAACAAGGTTTAACCTCTACATAAAAATAAGGTCGTCGTGGCATCTCCTGTTCGGCAGTAAGATCCGTGCTTTGTGGATATCTTTTTGGCAACGAGGGATGTATAAATACGCAGCTACGTCTGGTTAGAATCCAAATGCTTCATTCAATAACAAGTGTTGAGAAAGTGCAAAGCCCACTGCACCTAAAAAAAACCCAACTCTGCAATATAACTTAAAGGGTCCCTATGTTTCCTAAAGTTCTGCACCTGACCAACATCTACTTTTAATTATCAATTCATCTACATCTGTTTTGGAAGGATAAAAACTCTTCTGACATGAAAGAATCCGTACAACTCTTTTGAGGAGCCATTGGTTTACATGTGTTTAAGAATATGACTATTAAGATGCAGCTACTTAAGTGCTTCCTATCGTCGGACTGCGTTCTTTTTGTTGTGCAAGGTGTATAAGTATCGGTTAACACAAATGGAGAATGGGCTATTATGTATCCACGATTCATCCATTCTCCTTATACAACATTTATAAATCTCCCACAAGCTTCGTCATTGAGTATGCATGCAAAGGACATTTATTATGTAGTTGAACTATGAGTAACCATCCCTCTATCCCATGCGTTTCCCTGTATCTTCTACGTTAGCTGCTACTTCTGATTAGTTCTGGAGTTTTTGTTAAATTAATTTTTGATAAATTAGCTCATTTGTAGCTTGTTGATTTTATTTTGTGTTTTGTGTATGTGTAATACTCCTATCTTTTTGACTGTTCTAAATCGTAAATGGAAGGAGTAGGATAGTCTGTGTTCGATCATTTAAACACTAAGGCATAGATTAAGACATAGACCGCCGTAGCCAACTATGCATACCTTTGGTATTTTTTGTTTTTCCCCCATATTTGAAATAGTTTTCATCTATCTTTATTTGCAAAACACTGATGAGTCCTATGTATGCGAAACGTGCGTCTGGCGTAATGAATTATAAGCCTGGTATCTTTGATAAACTTTTCTTTTTAGATTAATCACCTGTGTTTTAAAAGTTAACTTGGCGTTGTTCTTCAATTCACAGTTGTGGCGTGAAGAATTCAGCTCAAACTGGTGCTAGGGGACGTCTTAAACTTGCAGTGAAGTGAGTTTTTTTGCTCCCTGTGAAAGGCCTCACACGGACCTTGATATGAAGAACAGCAACAAAAGCGCGGGTCCTCTGCTTATTGTGTTTTTTTGCTGTGCATATACTGATTTTGTGTCTTGGATGGATACCCCATATCCTTTCTTTTATTTTATATCTTTCACCGTAAAATGTCAAATCATATAACCACAAATGTGTCATTGAATTGTGTGTTACAAAAATGTGTATGACTGTAAAGAAGTTTATACCAACACTGGGAATAGTATATTAACAACAGCCAATATATTATGTCTAAGACCAAACTAAACAGTTTTCGAATGAAGTGAAATGATGATCCTTTATTATAAGAATAACTTGTATTTCAGGTAAAAAGCTGCCATTGCCAAGATACTTCAATATTCAACATACATGACAACAATGCTATAGTTAACAACTTTAAAGACCCTTAAAATATTATGTGTATCACAAGTAAACAGACGGCAATACCATGGCAAACGAAAAGACAAACAATAGTACACAAAACACAACATAGAAAACTTAAGACTGAGCAACACGAACCCCATCGAAAACCGTGGGTAATCTCAGGTGCTCCGGGAGGGTAAGCAGATCCTGATCCACATGTGGCATCGTCGTAATACTCATGTAAGTACAAACCCAGTGATAAGTCTAATTAGGTAGGTCACGTTTGAGGGGAAAAGGACAGGATTGTGGTTACAGCAATTGGAACATATCCGTCGTCGTTGTCTGTGAAAAAGATATTCCTAAACGTTCAACCAACTTGTAATGGCGTCCGTCAAAATTTCGAAGGAATGAAAAAGCATAAATTTGATCAATTTCAATTTATATTGGACACATCTAGACGAGTGGAAACTGCAAGGTTTAAAACTGATATAAAAGTTTTTTTTTTTTTTTTTGATTCTCAGTGACTGTCTCTAAATATAAGTCATGTCACGTTTACAAGCATATTAAAATAATTAAATTTCAATATTTCAAATGTCAAAACTGTTAAGCTGAAAACTAAAATTACCTGTATGTTAATGTTATTTAATATTTCATGAAACGTCAAAGTTTGAATTAAAAATACGTTTTATCTTATGCTTGTAAACTTTATGTTAACCACTTTTTCACTAAACAAAAGAATCAATTCAACAGATTTTGTTTTCTCGAATTCTTGGTCATCATGGGTAAACCAATGGTAACAATTTTTTTTAATTCTAGTTAACTTTTTTTTATCAAAATTGTTTTATTTATTAGTACCAAAATTAAATATGAAGAACATTATGAATAAATCAGTCTTTACTCTTCTGCTGCACTGTGCATGCATATTATAAAATGGTGCACCCTTTTTTAAATATAAAAGCTAGTATTGATAGTCCAAAAACTTTACTTCATAGTCTCGTGCATTAATCCATTGTATAATTATTTTAGTTGCGAGAGATTACTCCTCTCATCCAATATGTCTCCTTTTTTCGTTCGACTGGCTAATCAAATGGTAATTTTCATTTAAAGAACCTACCTACTTAGTTATATTGCTAACTTTGTCCTCGTGCTGAATATGCATGAAATATTTATATACTTGACGTTAAGCAAACCACAATCAATACATTAATATTTAGTCTTTTTAAATTAAATTACCACATGGAAGAGGACAAAAAATTATGAATGGACTGTTTTTCAAAGTCTTCAAAATTATATTGGTTTGTCCTTTATTGGCCTTTGAAGGCAAAAGTCTCAAGCCATATATACAAAATCTTAATTAGTAAGTACATTAAGATCAGTCTAAAAAAAAATTCACTAGGCGAAATGCTGAACTAAAAAAAAAAAATAGATTGGAAAGCAAATTTCCTATCATGTAATTCAGTTTCATATAAAAATTCAAAGTACATTCACAGAAAAATGGATAAAATAATGTATATTAGAACGTTGCACAATCTTTCCATTTTTGTCCGTTTGCGATAATTTACAGATACAAACGGTCCCAATATTCATAGTAAATTATCGGAAGTTTCATTTCCGACAGAAGCTTCCATCGGATCTTGTTATCTGTAGTATTTAAATATTTAATGAAATGGTTTAGAATTGTTTTATGCAATAATGACTAGCAGTGCATCTTAAATAGAATTAGTCGGATGTAAATTATGAAGAAGTTTGGAGCGAAAAGCTCATAAAATCTCAATTAAACTGTAATAATTCAGACATTGAAGAAGGTTTGAAATATAAAGTTTTAAAGACCGTACTCTTATTATTTTAAAGAGGGTTATATATTCAATCTTTCCATCAAATACATTAACACATACTTATCAATTCTCTTGCAACGCAAAGTTAAACCATATAAGCAAATCCACGAAACGTCTTTGAACTTGACCTTCTTGAATCCGAGGCTGAAAATGAAGAAATCGTTCTACTTGAATTTCCAAACCGACGATTGCTTCGCAATCTAAATCCCGTGGAATCAATTTCATCAATTTCTATTTCAGTGCCGCCAGTAAATGATTTCAAACATTGAAGACGTTTTGCAATGACTGTGCTAAATGCTGGGTTCATCCAACAATACAAAAACGGATTTATGCAAGAGCTGCTAATCGCAATCCAGTGACAAACAAAGAATGTGTTAGTGTCAGGATGAAATACTTTGGTATTTGGATGGTGGTCAGCTAGAATATAATACAAATTTAATGGCATCCAGCTTATTGCGAATACGGCAACTACCGCGACTAGAAGTTTGATGCTTTTCCTCTTAGCCTGGATTTGCATTAATCGTTGATTTTCAGTAACAACTCCTAGATGGGTTCTTATCCAGAGTTTATGTACAATTCGTCCATATGTACATGTTATTACCACAAGTGGAATAAAATATTGAAACAATATAGTGGCAATTGTTAAATATTGTTCCCATTTATTACTAGGGTAAGATGACCAACATCGCTTTACTTTGTATGTTATCATATTGATCTCTTTTACATTAGTATAAATTCCAAAGGGTAGTGAAAAACAGATAGATAACAACCAAATAAATGCCAAAACAAACATTCCTCGTTTTCTTGTCATTCTGGGATGTAAGGGATACAATAATACCCGCTGTCTGTCTAAAGCAATTGCTGTTAAGGTAAAAGTCGATACATATACCGATACTTTTAAAGAATAGTTAAAAAGATGACACAAAAATGACCCCAGCGTCCACTCGTTCATTAGATTTCTTGCAATATTTAATGGCACGTTTATGAAAGCTAATAAAAGATCGGAAATAGCCATATTTGCTATAAACAGGTTTGTGACGGTATGCATGTGTCTATTTTTAGCAATGACATAACACACAAATACATTTGCAAATATTGTAATAATAGTAAGTATTCCAAAGCTGGGTATAAGTACAATGGCTCTGTTGATGTCAAATTGCACTGGGTCATCAAGCGTATTGTTTTGCTTTAGAATCTCTTCAATGTCTGTCTTATTTGTGCCGTTTATATTCTTGAAGAGGTTTTCTATCTGAGTTATAACGTTTGTCATGTTGGAAGGAGATTACTTATTACAAAAAGTGTATTCAATCAAGTAATCCACCGAAGCTGAAAATAGAAATTAAATATACTGCAGCAATCAAATAAAAGACAATTTACCAACAATATATATCGGAACAACCATTGACATAAATATGTTTTATTTTGTATTCAGCATTTAATACTTTTATGTATATAGAATGGTTTTTGTATTACAAAGAAATAATTATGCTAGTAATTGTAACGTTACAGTTCTGTTTACGAAATTGAAAAAAGACCAGCAATGTTATTGCTTATTTATTCTCTCTCTATATGTCAATCTTCAATCAACAGAGTCTATGAAATACTCAATCACTTGCTTTATTAATAGAATACAAATTCTAAAAAAAAATAAGCATGGCTAGTATTTTGTCTACACAGGAATTGCTTGAAAATCAGTAGCTTTTAATTGATCAGTCTGGAATAATAAATTAACCTATAAACAAGTCATAGATGAAGGGAACTTTATCAACATCTTTTATAAGTGTTGTTAATCCTCAGCGTTCCTATAGACGATCACATATAATATTATACACAGCAATTTTTTTGTAAGTTAGATGATATGTTTTAGTCTCGTTAATCATTAAATAAAGACAACTCGAAATCAATTCCGAGTAAATGTTTGTTTTTTTTTTTACTTCTTTCATGAAATATTCACACTGATTCAGCTATGTTAAACTAAAATGCATCGACATGTCACGAGACAATATTCCAAAGCATCCAAAGTTAATCATTATTTTGATAAAACCGAAGATGAATGACGTGTAAACTTGAAATTTGTATTGTACAATTTTGAAAAAAAAATCTGGGTGAGATGGATTCTTCAGTAAACATGACTACAATCTCATTACACTTTTCTAACAGTTTCATAAAAGAAAAAAAATATCTGTAAGTCAGTTTAACATTTGGTTATCACCATTCGAATTTGTTATCAACTGACATGTTTCCTAACAGATTTGTATTAAAAAGGCAATTCATACAGCTTATTCCGATAAATCCATTTTATTGATGTTAATATAATTGTATTTGTCATCTCTTGATAAATCATTTTAGCAATCAAGACGGATAAAACAATGCATTTGTAAATGGAAAATGTGATGATTTGTTCAGTTCCTCTACATTAATGCGAGAAAGAAAGGGTCACAGAGTAGCTGCAAATAAAACCAGATTAAAATGAAAAGCTAGAAAATTAACTTAAACTGCAAAGAAAAGGGCAGTTCCTTGCATGCTTAATTCTTTATGTACAGTGGTTGCATACCTTCATTGGACAGTTTTCATTATAAAAACTAAATACGTTTTCAAAACGCAATCTGCAACCCTGTTTTTACAACAATTACCATGGGCGGAAATGATATCAACATTACGAACAATGTATTGCTCTACTGTGGTTAATTCTCAAAATTCTCTAAAACTATGAGAAAGATAAATAGGTAAAACATATAAAGCATCAAAACAAAACAAAAATGACATAAGCAAAAGAGCCAAACCATTTGAAGATGGGTGTAGCTGAAAACGAATACCACTGACTCTTTGTTTGTAACAGTAATTTGGATTTATTTTTGAAGATATGAAGATATAATATGGTTAATACGTTTTTACAATGAAGACTTCTTATATGTCTGTCACTTTCAAGAATATGTTAACGTATTTCTTCTTGTAGGCATTTTTCATTAGTGAATGCAAATAAAGTATTGAATCTGAATTTTAAAAAAAAGTTGTAAGATAAATGCAAATTAAAGTTTACTACAAATTCTTATAAGTTTTATTCATTTGAAATATACATGCAATTTAGATTTAAATACAAAAAAAAAATAAAATAAAGCATAAGATTTTTTTTAAAATAAAGAAGCCATCTGTATATTTGTTTCATTTTCTACCGCAAAGAATAAATTCGAGGTTTCGCCTTTTTAAAGCATACATATATTTGTCTCTGATGCATGATTTTTTTATTATTAATTATTTTTGACTTTTAACTAGCTGTTACTCTCAAATCGTAATTTCTTGTTTATTTGACCTGTTGATACTAATTGTAATGCTTTTTTGTTATTTAATGTTTACTTTTTCAGGGTTATATCTGGTCTATATACCAGCTTTGATAAGTGTTTGGTATTATTATAAATTTTCACTTCTTCGTACTATAAACATCAAAATTATTTATTTTGTAAAAATATTTCCTTTCTCCATTTGAACTGCACACGTATACCTAACAACAAAATTATTTTCATTTACCTGTGTTTAAAGTTATTGCAAATGGCTGATATTTTTGTTCAAGTATATTGTTTTTCAAAAAATTGTTCAACATTTCACAGCGGTTTAACATGTTACTTTAATTATTCTTCCCTTAGTTTACTTATTTTGTATTTACATTGTATTATAGATCAAATTTATTTGTTCAGTGTATGTTCACTGGTGTTAATATGTCTTTTGATTGAGTTAAGCCATTTCAATTGATATTTCATAGTGTGTCTTTCTATGTTGTGATGTTACACTATTGTTTCAGATAAGGGTGAAGGTTTGGTACCATTAAAATGTTTAAACCCGCTGCAATTGTTTACACCTGTCCTAAGTCAGGAATCTGATGTTCAGTAGTTGTCGTTTGTTGATGTGGTTCATAAGTGTTTCTCGTTTCTCGTTTTTTATATAGATTAGACCGTTGGTTTTCCCGTTTGAATGGTTTTACACTAGTAATTTTTGGGGCCCTTTATAGCTTATTGTTTGGTGTGAGCCAAGGCTCCGTGTTGAAGACCGTACTTTGACCTATAATGGTTTACTTTTATAAATTTTGACTTGGATGGAGAGTTGTCTCATTGGCACTCATAGCACATCTTCTTATATCTTTATAATATAAAAATAAGGAGTTGAGGTATGATTGCCAATGAGACACCAAAGTTCAAATTAAATGATTGTAAGTAGTTATAAGCAACCGTACGGCCTTCAACAATGAGAAAAACTCATACCGTATAGTCGGCTATGAAAGGCCCCGACATGAAAAATATGAAACAATTGAATTGAGAAAACTAACGGCCTAATTCATAACAAAACAATTAACGAAACACAAATATGACAGACATGAACCAACGACAACCACTGAATTACAGGCTCCTGATTTGGGACAGGCACATAAAGAATGTGGCGGGGTTAACATCTTTGTGAGCGCTCAACCCTCCCCTAACCTGGGACAGTGGTGTAACAGCACAACATAAGAACAAACTATAAAAATCAGTTGAAAAAGGCTGAACTCATCAGATAGATACAAAGCAGATACAGACCGGGAGTGGCAGGGTATTTATCCATCCCTCATCCCTAACAATAAAAAGGACACGAAGTACAGATCTGAGAGTACTCGCAGTTACTGACAGATAGTTCAAAGCCAATAACAACTAATAAAAAAATCATATATCTAAGACTAAAATATCAATCACTACACATCCAACATCCATTAGTGTAAAGACGTCATTAACAGTCAGAGAAAAAAAAAACATTACCTTGTGCAATGACAAAGTCGAGATTTTACGAGTGAACCATTAATATATTGCATTTGATAATATCTATTTAATCCATTAAATGCATTATATATTTTGTTGCTGCTTAGTATTTTTATTTATTTTGTTGCAAAATTTTGTTTATAAAACATATAATGTATGTATATGTATTGGTCAATCACCGAAGAAAGCACTTACACTTACATTTTTTTCCCCAAAACTTAAATTCAAGTAGGGAGATTTTTTTTATTTTATGTACCTTAATTCAGCTCAAACTATACACTTTTGTTTAGGGGCCAGCTGAAGCCCGGCTCCGGGTGCGGGATTTTCTCGCTGTGTTGAAGACCAATTGATAGCATTGTGCTGTTTTCTGCTCTTTGGTCGGGTTGCTGTCTCTTTAACATATTCCCCGTTTCCATTGTCAATTTTATAGAATAATACCTATGTGTACAACAGTTAAGTGTCAAACATTGATTATGAAGATATCCCTAAAAACACAATCAACGACTTGCCCAACTGGATTAGTTTTCCCCTATACCTTGTAGCCAAAGATCTAGGAGCTTGTTTCGTTTAAATTACACTAAGCTGTAATTTTCAGCAATCCTATTTTAAAACTAGATTATTTACCCACAAAACGATACATGGTAGAGCACAAAAAAGAGGATTATGAAAATATTTTTCATTGAAAATAAATAAAGCCAGCCAAAACATCAAGTAAACTCTTGAGAAAGCCGTACGGTGTCCTATAGCTTACTATACGGTATATTTTTTTTCTCATTGTTGAAGGATGTATGGGGACTTATAATTGCTTATATTTATGTCATTTGATCTATGGTGCAATTACACCACATCTCCTTATTTTTATATCTGATAAGCAGTAATGCAACCATGAAATATATTCGTTCAACAATCTAAAGTTTTAATCTAATGAAATAATTTTAATTTATTATCCAGTTTTATTTGATATTTTCGAGTCATAATTTCTCCCGAAAAAAGGATAAAGAAATGGAACTGGCAGGAAACTAACAATTATTTAGAAGCTTAGTCTCCCCTATTAATGTTAGTAACTTGATCACTGATACATTGAACGCGAAATAAACTCATTAATTATTCATAATGTACTACTTGAGGGAGTTTCCGCGCCAATATTATCTCCTGACATAAAGCAAATTCTTTCTTATTGTACACGGGGAATCGGTATATGGAACGCTCCATTCTTATAAAAAGTAAACTGTATTAATATTAAGAAATTTCAGTAATCTTCATATATGTAATAGCAAGTTTGGTTTCCGAACGGAGCTATTTTTTTTTTTGCTTCTAAAGTTTGAACAATAAAACCAATAAAATTTACTTTCAGAAAGATTAGTAGAACGTTTTACTTCGATGAACTATTTGTACCAATTCAGAAACCTCTTCATTGATTGCTGTTGTTTTATTTAAGTTTTTTCTTTTTCCTAAAGCATTTTAACAATTACAGATCTTTATTATATTCTTTCACACGTATGGCGATTTAACGCTTGACAAACGATAAAGACATTTTGTCATTAAATGAAACTGTTGATGATTTTGTGGTTTTATTGTGTATTATTATCATTTTACCTTTTCGTTCACGTTTAGGCAGCGAACTTAAAAATAAATAAACATGCTGGTTGCTAGATTATTAAAGATATTAAAACATTGAAATACTGTTTTCAAAAGACTTTGATTTTGTTCCAAATGAAAGATGCTTATGAATAAAAGGAACAAAGGAATACGTCAATGAGACAGCATCATAACGATATAAAACACTTAGGTTACAAGAGCGCAATTATTTGTTTACAATTTACCACCCCAAGATGGTACACAGAATAAAATCTTGCACGGCTTCTTATCGGAAGATACAGAATTGGAATAACTTCTAATCGAAAGCTAATCCCCTTAGGTTTAAAAATTCGGAAAAAATAAATTCACATTTTACAAAGTATAGAACATAAATTCAATTCAGCACGTAGGAGCCATTAAAAATTGCCATTTTCATAAAGCGAAAACATAGACGTTGTTTTTCAACTGCATTTAAGTCAACTTTTGCCGCATGATCATAAATATTTGTTTGGCTGTTATACAACGCTGATATTTTTAGTAACAGGAACTGCTACCCATTTTTTCTAGTTTATGTAGTCTTCAAAAATAAAATATGGAACACCAATAGTACCCTATGGCAAATGCATTTCGAATAATTGCGATCTCGTATAAACCTTAAAGACATGTTGCGGTCAACAGACGGTCAACATAAGACTTTTTGAGTTATGGTCATAAGAAAACGGTTTGGATGAAATTAAAGACACTCAATATAACTTTCATCTTTAATCACTGTCATCTACTGAAAATCGCATAATAACCCATTCTTATTCCGCTATTAATTACTCGATATCCTGATTTGTCAGTTTTTCCCTTGATAATTACAAATTTATCGGTAGGGTTTGCTATTGACCTTCCATTGAATATCAAGTTTTCTCATCACTAAAGACTACAGCAGTGTTCAAGATGTTTAACTAGCAATGTGATTAGATCTCAGGATGTTCGTGTTAATATGACGAACATGTCTTATGACCAACTAGAATAAAGTTCTTTTATTAAAATAGGGAGTATACAAATCGTATGATTGTTAACTAAAATTATAATGGTCCAGGCTATTAAATACAACTTTATTAACAATCAGACAGGTCAAATAATATGGTGATCCATGGATATAATAAATAACTCAAAGATTGTATGGTTTTATTTTATTTAGTAACTGGTACAACTAAAAATATGAAATCACTGTTTGAAAATCTCTTTCGTCTTATGGGCTATTTGTTCTTATTTTTTTATATAGATTCTATTGCAATATGAAGACTTATCGTCTTTTGTAATGCATTCTATATAAATTATATCTCCTATGATCAGACAGCTTTTCCAAAAACAATGCTAGATTTATTTGTGTTCATATAACATTTCAAAACTGTAATGATATTATTGTTTTTTTCCCCCACATGCATCACACTCTGTCCGACATTTATATATATAAAACTCTACTTAAACCAGTGGATAATCGTTCATACTGTAATCATGATAATTGTACGCTTTTCAGAAACGGTTCATTATCATTTTTGTTCGTTTATATTTTTAAAGTAGTTTAATAGAAAATAAAGGGTAACCTCCATGACCCAAAATCAGTACATGCACAGTAAACAAACACAAAATTATATAAAGTGAAATCGTTTTCACAATTCAAAGTTACTCTGACAAGATGATTGAATTGAAGAAATTATGTTCAGTAAAAATAGTTCTTTAATTTCTCGTCACCACATGGCACCTGCTATTAGTAGCTTCTTCGTATTCTTTCGATTAAATTTTGTTTGTATTTCTAATTAAGTAATTTAGAATAAATCAAATCATCTTACTTGTATAAATAAAGGGTTTCGCAGAGCTCAACATGATTCGCCATGTCACATATCCACGCAGACCGTGATGTTTAACAGGGAGTGCTACCACAGCAATATACTCGATACACTCGGTAATAAGTTGGACAGATAATACTATTATATTCACCACAGTGTAACATATATTAGAGTCATATTTTAGCCCTGGTTTTATAGATTGAAAGCTGTAAAATCTGACACCATAGGCATGAAAGATCATACACATTAAAAACGGGCTACACTAAAAACGATTTAAACTTAGACGAAAAATGAAAATGTTATATGCGCAGATAAAAATGCACTGCTTATGATTCCGAAAGTGTAAGAGCTACAAAAATCACATTTGTCAAAGTAGCGTAAAATATAGTGACTAACGTTTTTAATAAACACTTTTATACTTTCAGTGACAAATCGTTTCACCTATAGTTATAAAATAGTATGACCGCTGGACTTGGAGCGTAAATATAGGTTGCAGTGGTCTATTTTTAATGTGATACTTCTTTACTCCATCCACATAGCTAATTGTTGTTATAAATATTACACTGAAGCATTGACCATTCAATGTGAACATGTATATTCTTTAAGCTGTATTTAAAAGCATTTTCATTATTATTGATTGTAGATCATTAAGTATCTGAACTCTAACGTAATACATCATCAAAGTCAGTTAAGCGTAAAATATAGGTTAGATTAAACGATTTTTTTGTTGGATACTGCTATATCCACGAGACACGACCTTATACCAAGGTTAATAATTGTGCATCATAATACTGAGATCAGAATTCGGACAAGAAGCGACACGTGATATTATTGTGATATTACATCGTAACTGAGATCTGCACTTTGGTGTTAAACTTAATACCAACCAATGTAGTGTAAAACATCGGTCAGTGTTCTTTTATGGAGATTATTATAATCCTTTAATTTAGATGCATCCTTATTCATTTTTTATAGATTTCCTTATAGGCCACTTAGTATCTTAGACCTGAATTTGTACGTAAAACTGAACGTCAAGTTCTAAACGCTCATTTAAGTTGTGTATTAATTTAACACACATTGTACATGAATAAAAAGGAGATGTGGGTATAGGTCAATTACACAGCAACTCAACAAACAATAACCAATGACCATGCAGCTAGAGGGTAACATAATAATTGAGTTGTGAATAATAGACAGGAACTCAACAAACAATAAGCAATAATCATACAGCTAGAGGGTAACATAATGATTGAGTTGTGAACAATAGACAGGAACTCAACAAACAATAACCATGCAGCTAGAGGGTAACATAATGATTGAGTTGTGAACAATAGACAGGAACTCAACAAACAATAACCATGCAGCTAGAGGGTAACATAATGATTGAGTTGTGAACAATAGACAGAAACTCAACAAATAATAACCATGTAGCTAGAGGGTAACATAATGATTGAGTTGTGAACAATAGACAGGTATTCAACAAACAATAACCAATAACCATGCAGCTAGAGGGTAACATAATAATTGACTTGTGAACAATAGACAGGAACTCAACAAACAATACCCATGCAGCTAGAGGGTAACATAATGATTGAGTTGTGAACAATATACAATTATGGCCTGCTGACGAGGTGTATATCCAAAATTGTCAACCCGAGTAAGGTTTATTCCACGAGGGCTTTAGCCCGAGGGGAATAACCCTTACTAGGGTTGACAATTTTGGATATTCACCGATTCAATGGGCCATAATTGTTTTATTATACCGAACGAACAAATGACAATAAAATATTGTAACAGATTGTTGTCAAAACACTTACGTTAGAAAACTATTTTGTGAAATTTCGCGTATGTACAACAAAGGTAGACTCTTTCTGTAAAATATAGATGGTCCTGAAAAGGGCCGTTTACAAGAGATATCGTTGACACTAGATGAATTTCCAAGTCGTCAGGGAGTTAACTCGTGATCATTGAGGTACGACAAGGGTTATTCACCGGGGAATAATAGGGTTGTTCGATGGAGGCTTCAATTTTGCGGGGTTATTCACCGGGGAATAATAGGGTTGTTCGATGGAGGCTTCAATTTGATTGGGTTATTCATCGCTCCTGCCAATTTTTGGAAAAACATCGAAATTAAACTATGACACATGATTCCGTATTAGCCGATCAATTAATTACTATATAATGTAAGGTATAATAATAGACAGGAACTCAACAAACAATAACCAACAATCATGAAGCTGGAGAGTAACATAATGATTGAGTTGTGAACAATAGACAGGTTCCCATACACTATATACAAACAATAACCAATAACCATGCAGCTAGAGGGTAACATAATGATTGAGTTGTGAACAATAAACAGGAACTCAACAAATAATAACCAATAATCATGCAGTTAGAGGGTAACATAATGATTGAGTTGTGATCAATAGATAGGAACTCAAAAAACAATAACCAATAACCATGTAGCTAGAGGGTAACATAATGATTGAGTTGTGAACAGTAGACAGGAACTCAAAAAAACTATTACCAATAACCATGCAGCTAGAGGGTAACATAACGATTGAGTTGTGATCAATAGACAGGAACTCAACAAACAATAACCAATAACCATGCAGCTAGAGGGTAACATAATGATTGAGTTGTGAATAATAGACAGGAACTCAACAAACAATAACCATGCAGCTAGAGGGTAACATAATGGTTGAGTTGTGATCAATAGATAGGAACTCAACAAACAATAACCAATAACCATGCATCTTGAGGGTAACATAATGATTGAGTTGTGAACAGTAGACAGGAACTCAAAAAACTATTACCAATAACCATGCAGCTAGAGGGTAACATAACGATTGAGTTGTGATTAATAGACAGGAACTCAACAAACAATAACCAATAACCATGCAGCTAGAGGGTAACATAATGATTGAGTTGTGAATAATAGACAGGAACTCAACAAACAATAACCATGCAGCTAGAGGGTAACATAATGGTTGAGTTGTGATCAATAGATAGGAACTCAACAAACAATAACCAATAACCATGCATCTTGAGGGTAACATAATGATTGAGTTGTGAACAATGGACAGGTACTCATTCACTATGTCTTGCTCTAAATAGTCGGGAAGCTACTAGTATTAAATTTGTGAATAAATTTAAAAGAAACTGAATCGAAGATTTACGACTAACAATTAACCAATTCTCCCAACAACGAAAAGCAATATCACCCAGATATGGTATTTGCCAACTACTGTCGATGTTCCAGATTTTGGACAGTCACATGAACATGTGGTACGATTAAATAGTTTTTTAAGACCTCGACCTATCCCTTGTTTAATCTCGATAAGTAGATTAACAAAACGTACATAAAGAACATACAGACACAGGAACAGCACTTAACCTAAAATAATGGTATAGTAGATTAAGAAATGAAGTTTCAATGTACACCGTATGAAATAAGTTGTTAACCTGCTGATTAGAAATTATGCCGTCTTACACATTATATCAACTTCTGTAGTTCATCGAAGACTAAGTCATTACGTTTGGCGAGCTCAAATCAGTGTTTTAAGTAATTGATTTTTCCGCTTTTTTTTTTATAAAGTGTCAGATAAGAACATCGAATTGTTCAAAACAGAAGGTAAACACAAACAGTTCAAAAAGTCGAATCGCATAATGCCCATATCAACTGGGAACATGAATAAGCCCCAGAAATCATAGACGATAAAAGCGCGGGTATAAACAAAAAATACCAAAAAAGGTTTTATCAAACAATGTTCAAGTTTAAATCATATTGTAAAGGAGTATGTTCAGTTTGGTAATTTTATCAGCGAATAAACAAATCTGGAATATTTACTGAGAATATATAATAACTACAGATTAAATAGTTGAAAATATCATTCAAGATAATGGTCTTTCGGAGGATCTCGTATAACTGTGGTTGGCAATCAGATCAGTAAAGGGGCATCTCCGGGATCAGAGCGGCACAGTAAATTCCCAAAAGAAATTCAATCTCTTGACGGTATACTTTATCTCCAAAAATGAACTTCGACATATTTCCGACATAGGGATTTTCTTCTAGATATGAAGAAAACGAAATGTAAAGTAAGCACATAAAGCACATATAAAAATGTTTTTGACAACAAGACAAGACCAAAGAGCATAAAACAGCCCAAGACCACCGAGTCAGGATGCTCTGGCCTTTGTTAGTCTTGTATGTTTTTTTAATTTTAGTTCATTTATATGTTTTGCAGTTTAGTGTGACGTCCATTTTCATTGAACTAGTACACATGTTTGTTTACGGGCCAGCTGAAGCCCGCTTCCGGGTGCTGGATTTTCTCGCTGTGTTGAAGACCCATTGGTGGCCTTCGACTATTTTCTGCTCTTTGGTCGGGTTGTTGTTTCTTTGACACATTCCCCATTTCCATTCTCAATTTTAAGATGTCAATATAAAGTTGCTGCATGAATATTGTGGTGCGAAAAGCATGGAACTATTAATGGTGAATTAATATTGTTTTTGCCCCCATCAAATCCATTACTTTACACAATTATTTAACCAACATTGAACCTTGTAAGTTATCCATAATAACATTTAACTGTACATATTATAAGAAAGACATAAATTCTCAAAAGGATGAGACGAAACTAAGTCAAAATATGTGTACTGATGGATTCTATAAGCCACTTCTACTTTTCTTCGAAATTGAACGGAGCACATTTTATAACATTGAGAATGGAAATGGGGAATTTGTCAAAGAGACAACAACCCGACCAACGAGCATAAAACAGCCCAAGACCACCAATGGATCTTTAACACAGCGAGAAAATCCCGCTTTCGGAGGCGGGCTTCAGCTGTCCCTATACAAAAATGTGTACTAGTTCAGTGAAAATGGACGTCACACTAAACTCCGAAACATATAAATGAACTAAAATTAAAAAAAAAAAAAAAAAACACCATACAATTAAAATACAAAGGATGAAAAGGTGCAATAAAAATCTGTCAGAAAGAATGTTTCTCAATTATAGGCAAATATATACATGTGGCCGAGTTAACTCAGTTTATTAATGATATAAACACTTGATATTTTTTTAATCTACATCAGCGGGGAAAAACAGTTAAAGGAACGCTCCCCGCTTTTATCATGTATATAGTATAACAGATGCCAAAACACAGTTAAAAGTTATAACAGTATATAATAGATATAAGAAGATGTAGTATGAGTGCCAATAAGACAAAGCTCCATCCAAGTCAAAATTTATAAAAGTAAACCATTATAGGTCAAGGTACGGTCTTCAACACGGAGCATTGGCTCACACCGAACAGTAAGCTATAAAGGGCCCAAAAAAAATTACTAGTGTAAAACCATTCAAACGGGAAAACCAACGCCCTTTCAACAAATGCCAATATTTACTGCAAGTGATCTCAAAGTATATTTTTAATTACTGGTCTTAAAATCTTTCCATCTTTTATTGAGCACCAACGGTGGCTGCATTTCTATTATATTCGCTCTCTTTGGAAAAAGCAGTCGTATAAAAACAAAAGCGCGAATTTTAGGACAATAGTATACCAATACGTTACAGTGTATTCTTAAACGATGAACCCAGACCCATATTATACAATAAGCTATTTTTAACCCGCGTAAAATAACATGTGGAAGTTTTAAAAGAGACGACTAACAGTCTCATTTAAGTAACTGACGTTAAATGATTTTTTAAATGAAAAAAAAACATGTATATAAATATTACAAGTATTACGATAATTTTTCACTTCTTCGAACTATGAACGTCAAACTTATTTATTTTATAAAATATTTCCTTTCTCCATTTAAACTGTATACAAAATTATTTTCATTTCCTGTGTATAATATTATTGTAAATGGCGGATTTTTGTTTTTCTGAAATTGTTTAAATTTCACAGTGGTATTATACTGTTACTTTAATTATTCATCCCTTATTTTACTGATTTTGTATTTGCATTGTATCATAGATCAAATTTACTCGTTCAGTGTATGTTCACTTGTGTTAATATGTCTTTTGATTGAGTTAAGCCATTTCAATTGATATTTCATAGTGTGTCTTTCTATGTTGTGATGTTACACTATTGTTTCAGATAAGGGTGAAGGTTTGGAATCATTAAAACGTTTAAACCCGCTGCAATTGTTTGCACCTGTCCTAAGTCAGGAATCTGATGTTCAGTAGTTGTCGTTCGTTGATGTGGTTCATAAGTGTCTCATTTCTTGTTTTTTTTTTTATAGATTAGACCGTTGGTTCTCCCGTTTGAATGGTTTTACACTAGTAATTTTTGGTGCCCTTTATAGCGTGCTGTGCGGTGTGAGCCAAGGCTCCGTGTTGAAGACCGTACTTTGACCTACAATGGTTTACTTTTATAAATTTTGACTTGGATGGAGAGTTGTCTCATTGGCACGCATACCACATCTTCTTATATCTAACAACAACAAAACTACAAGCTCATGATTTGGAACAGGCATGCAAATGTAAGTGGTATAAGGTTAACTCATGTTTTGGAGCGCAGTATCATCTACCACACATTGGACAATGACTACGATCTCATGGTTTGGGACAAGCATACAATGTAAGTGGCAAGGTTAGCATATGTTTTGGGACTGGCATACAATGCTAGTGGCAAGGTTAACACAAATTTTGAAGCGCTGGGTCCTTTACCACACATTGGACAATAGAACAATTCAATCAGGTGTCAAAATTAAATGAAATTTAACTCAGGAGATCGGATAAATCATACAAGGAAAGAATAATTGATAAGAAGAACTGAAACTTAGTTGAAAATCCATGTTCCGTTATTGTGCATTCCTTTTACGGGATCTAAAATACAACTTTGAATGTACTCATTGGCAATTCGTCGATTATTAACAATTAAAAAAGTGATAATGAACCGAGCTAAATTTTCCATTACATTTTAAAGAAAATGTAGCACCCATTTTTAATCTAATCAGATATCAATTTGGATTTATCACTCGATATTGTACTTAGCGGAACACAAATTGTGGCTTTGTTTTTGAAATCAAAAACTTATGAACCTTGATGTTTTCATAAAGTCAATTTTACTTTGCTAAAGCTGCAATAAACATAACTTGATATTAAACTCGCTACATCAAGTAAAGTGATGTAATATCAACAATACACATGACGATATTATTAAGTTAAGCTAATTATGAGGTATTTATAAAGAGTAATTGACTGGTTTAAAGGATCTTATTTATATAGAACAGAGCGATCATATTGCTGCAATAAATGCCCAATTTCATATACTGACAGGCAAAAACCAGTCAACGTATTTAATAGAAGTAACACGACGGGTGTCGCATGTGGAGCAGGATCTGCTTACCCTTCCGGATCACCTGAATTCACCTCCGGTTTTTGGTTGGGTTCGTGTTGCTCAGTCTATATTTTTTTGTGGTCTGTTGTTTGTCTTTTTGTCGTTTTTCGTTTTTTGCCGTGGCATTGTCAGTTTGTTTCGACTTAGTGAGCTTGTTAAATGTTAATGTTTTCTTTATTTGCATAAAATGCCGACCGCAGTAATGACACAATTAACAACACACTTGTTTCAAATCCTTCTCTATTTTGTGTAGAGCAAATAAGGGTAGGAATTGCGGAAAGGAATTTTATCAGCGGTTGTCTTTATTTGTATCTTAATTATTTTTTTTACTTGAAGAATTTGGTGTTTATTGCTGATCCATTATAAAGCCGTTTGGCACAGGACAAAGTTCATTCGATGTTGCTACGATGTCACAGAAGCAGGGGTTCGAATGCCGCCCAGGAAAGAACAAGCAAATTTGCAGATCTAACATTGTTGGTCTAAATTTCAGACGAAGTATGTATAAGTTAATGCTTTAGCCCTGTATAACCGCAGGTTATCCGCCGGAGAACAGATGTCGTAAAGTTGTCTCATATTTCGACGAATAGAATAAACATAATATTGCTGCGAATGCATGATAAACGATAGATTGTTAGTACTTTCTTTCACTCAAATATATCAGTTCGAGTCATAATAAATAATTTGTTTATGGATTAAAGTTATTTTTTTTTTCAAGTATTGTAAAATTATAAAGCTTGTCTAATAAAATAATTTTCCCTCAACAATCATATTTGCCGAATGGAAATGAGATTATTGACTTAATGGTTTATCATTTTCCATTATTGAAATACTGCTAACTGGATTCATTTAAAAGTATAAGGTATGGAAACATGAAGTTAGGCCGTATTTCTAATAATCAATAATATTTTATCGTTTCTGATAATGTTAAAGCTATTCATTTTAACTCATTAGTGCATTCAACTTTAACGAAAAACACTTTTACTAATACCATATGAACTCTTTTAAAATTTAATTTAGGAATTGAATGGGATGTGGGATATACTTCTACGAGACCGCACTCACTGAAACGGGTACAGATCACTATTTAGTCTGCAAAAGTTGTCAATTTTTTTTTTACAATATGATAAGCTTAAAATCATCAACACTCCAGAAAAATTTCAGAGATTATCAAAGATCCAACACCAACATCAAGTTCCCTATGGGACAAAAAATTTTGAGAAATTCTTGGTATTTTTTTTATATATTACAGAAAAATGTATGAATATGGGATATAAAAAGGCATGTACGTCAACAAACAATAAAAACTCAATTTCTAACCACCTATCTGATATACAATTTCGTTTTTAACCTATCTATTATATTTTTTTGAGATTTGGTCTTAATGAATGATATATTTATAGCCAATTTTATTAACAATGGTCAATTGACTTACTTTTATATAAGTTTGTACTATTTCTTAATAGGTAATAAAAAAATGATGATTCGATATGATTGCAAAGAGAAAAACTATTTACCAGCGACCAAAACAATTATGGGGCACTGTATTGCCTTTAACAATGAGCAAAACTCGTACCTTATACTAAATTATAAAAGGCACCGAAAGGACAAAATTTGAAACAAATCAAAACAGAGAACCAAGAGCCTAAATTATTCTACAAAAAATAAACGAAAAGCTAATAATGCAGACCACAACCAACGACTATAGCATCGAATTATATAGGCTTATGACTTCGGACATGCACATCAATAATATAGCGGGGGTTAACAATTATGGTTGTGTGCACTGAGCAAACCCCTAACCTTGGAAAAAGATGTAAAATCACACACACAACATAAGAACGAACTATAATAAAATTCAGCTTCATAAGGCTATACTGTTTATCATAATTTGAAGTGCACACATAAAGTATTTCGTATCTTATCATTCATGTTGTTATATATATTATTGTTCAATAAAACAGCCAAGGCTAGAATTTTTCAGTCGGAAGGTTTTTTGGGTGGTAATTAACTCATTTTTTTCTATTATGGGATGCAATCGCTGTCCATGGCGTCCCTCTCTTTCAAAAGGAATAAAAACGAATATCCTCTCTTCAGTCTAGTCAAAAAAGGTTTTCGAATAATGAAATTTTTTCTCCATTCTGTAAAAAAATATTTTCTAAACAATCAACCGAAGCATCAACATCCATGAAATTGTAAAACTTTTTGAACAGTACAATTGTACAGTAGGTCAACAATTTCTTATGAAACATGAAGGGTATCGTAAAGCGAAGTATCAATGAACATTATTTAGGAACGTGAAACTTCTTAAAAATATTGTTTATCTTGAGTCGTTACGAAAATTAACAATTTCCTTTGATTTTTTTTTACTTAAAGTTATTTGCTTCCTATCTTGGCTTGAGTCTGATAACGTTTTATACAAGTACACAGTATAATACAGTAAAACACAAGTATACTGTTATTGCTAGTTTGGTATTTCCTGAATTATCGTAAACTGTATCATGTTTTATACCTGTTAGTGATTTTCCAACTGTAGAAAACTTTTCTTTACTGTTGTTTCTTACTTTCCCCTAGCAATCGAATAACAGCTATGGCGTGATACATAGAGTATGGAAGTCGATTTTCATTTCTGAAATTTAAGGAAAGTCAGCGTAAACAATTAAATGCACATTTTAATTGGATTTTTCTTTTAACGAAAACAATCTTGGGGTAAACGTATTGGTTTTCCTGTAGATTATGATACAATATCATCTAAAAGTACCCAGATAATGAAAGTGTGATAAACTGTGACTGGTATCTTTATTAAACGAAATTGAAATGTGGTGATGCTTTAACAAAAGTTCTATGACATTGTGACAGAGATTATGATGTTGTCATGCATGCGGATACAGGATTCAAAAAAGGTGTTCTTGATAATTTGCTTTGCTATATTTGAGACACACTTGTAATCATCTTTTCGAATTATTTACCTCCTACATTTTTTAAGTAGCACTTCATTTTTTATAAACTTTTACATGCATATTCATATTCATTTATTTTGCCTATCTAACTTTTTTTATTCGAGCGTCACTGATGATTCTTTTGTAGACGAAACGCTCGCGCGGTCTGGCGTACAAAATTTTAGTCCCGGTATCTATGATGAGTGTATTCATAATGTTGCTAATGTATGCAACACATTATCTTTATTTCAGTACAGTCAGGGAGTTCTACTGCACTATGACTGAAAACATGATAAAGAAGTTCCCATTCCAAGACGAGGTTCTTCAAGCCATTAGGTTTCTGAATCCACAAAGCAAAGACAAGCTATCTCCAGATGATGGTGTTTTTTTTTAGTCTAGTTAGTCAAAACTGTTCAAAGATGAAAGTGGGTGTTTGTTACACACAATATACAGAATAATAAATTGTACCATGAGTCATAACAGTAAAACACTATATATAAAAATGATCAGATGGGGTATATGCCAAAGATACTGAACTGCCTATAGCTTATAGACCAGATATAATATTAAATATCACAACATGTATTGTTTGTATTAATGATTGAACTATTAAAATTTTGTACTTATTATTTTTTCTCCTTTTTAGTTATAAGCTTGTCTGATAGGTTCCTCAACTATAATCAGCAAGAAACCAGTTAACTAGAATATGAAACTGCTGAGTATATTATTACTCCTCTGTGTGATTTGCCAGCATTTGATCCAGATAATCCTTCACTCAACCAGTTCTGGACCTCCATTGGCAACCTGAAGCTACCAAGTGGTAAACAACAGATTCAGCACCTGTTTGAACTCAGCAAAGTTGTATTAGTCCTGCCACAGAAAGAACATTCTCAATGCTAAAGAAGATCCAGTCTGACTCCAGAGACAACCTAGCTGATAAGACCATCCACAGTCTTCTAAGTGTACAGATCAAAACCCAACAGACTGTCACCAGTTTAAACCAGAACCTGAACTAGTCAAAGCAGCAAAGTCAGCTTGTGCCCTATTCAAACAGTCTCTTTCTTTAAATGTGTTTGAACTCATGAACATTGATTAGTGCTTTTGCTAATATAAAAACTGTGCTTTAAATGTTTACTGAAAATCATGTTCTCTTGTGACACTTTTAAAAACTGTGCTTTAAATGTTGTTTAAATAACTTATTAATCTATTGCTTTAGTAACATTAGGAAACATTCAGCATAGTGGTTTTTGTTTGAAATTTTATATTGTTCTGTTATCATAACTTGTTATAACATATCTTGAACTATATATTTTGAATAAATATTTGAAAACCCATATCTTCTATTTTTATCAAGTCAAAATTGTTTTGCAGGTGTTTAAAGGTATGGAATCACTGTTCTTTTAACAAAAAAAGAAGATATTCAGTTTCAACAGCAAAAAAAAAAACGTCGATAAAAATGTCGATAAAGAATCTCCGGTTATGAGGCCCAAACTCCAGCTGAATATAACCCGTGGAAACACCACTTCATAGGTTTTCTTTCTCTCCAAAATTTCATATATTTAAAAGACACGTTTTTCTTGATAATCCAGATTTGTCTAGATTTACTGATGCAATTTGTCTACCTGAAATTACATTAAATGAATTTAATTTTAAAGGGACAGATGTCCATTATGGTAAATAATATCTAAACGAATGTTTATGAAAACCGGGATGATATTTCCTTTCCTGCTATTTATTTGTTCTATTCCTTGATTGTGATGCTACTTTAGCTCTTTCTTGTAGAGTTTAATTTCTCATTTGGTCAGATATTCAAATGTTTGTAGTCACGCCTCAGAACGTAACATTTTCATTACTAAAAAAAAACTTTACAATATAGGTACAGATATCATAAACGACTGCACAACTGTCAACTTGCATACAGTAATTGCGAGCAATCTCTCATACGGCATTTTCCTATTTTTTTTACATGTAAATATGGTTTTATGGTCTTGAAACCGTTGTGTACCGACATCACTGAATTATGTATTTTTGCTGAGCTGATTTTTATACTATACTTTTTAATGTAACTTTTGTTATACCATCGATCAGGATAAAAAAAAAATTGGAGTGTTGAGTATCCAAAGGCAAGTGAACCCCGTTACATTTTTATGTTCAAGTCTCAAATGAGGGAGCCTCGTTAGTGGTTGTCTTTAGAAATGTGTTCACGTTTCTCCAATATTTGATATTTTTAAATGCCTTCGTTATTTGATCTGCCGACAAAATACAGGTAAAATATGTTGGCATTCAGGGAATATTGTTTGATTTAAATTTAGTGTAGTGAAACAGTTATTATAATTTCTGCAGGTAAGCTAGTCTTCTTATTAGAATTCAATTTCAAGATTCCACGTGCTCGCCTGTCAACCCGACCGCCTGCCCACTCAATATCACCATACTATAAGCCGGTGCTTAAAAGTGAAATGTGACTATGCACGGTGTAAATTCAAACATTATGTGTGCTTAATTTTGTAAAAATGGTAATATTACCTTGAATTCTAATTAGAAGTCTAGAAACTTATATGCACACATTACTATTACTGTTGGTTTATTTGGACCAAACAATGTTCTTTGAATGGCAAAATTTGTCTACCAGACAAGACTAGACAAGACAAGACAAGACAATATTTTTATTAAGTCTCACTTCTTCATTTTATAAAAAAATACAAATAGTTGATAAAACATTATCATAAAACATACAAGAGCCACTATAAAAAGAGTTACGAACTAGAGATAAAGGATACCACAGATACAGTTAAGTCTGCCTCATATCTTGACTTACATCTAGAAATTGACAATGAGGGTCGGTTGAAAACAAATCTTTACGACAAAAGAGATGATTTCAGCTTCCCAATTGTGAACTTTCCATTTCTATGTAGCAACATTCCAGCAGAGCCTGCATACGGAGTATATATCTCCCAATTGATACGATATTCCAGGGCTTGTATTTCCTATCATGATTTCCTTGATAGAGGATTGCTGCTCACAAGGAAGCTTTTAAACCAAGAGTTCCAAATGGTGAAGTTGAAATTATCCCTTCGTAAATTTTACGGACGCCATCACGAGTTGGTTGACCGTTATGGAATAACCGTTTCGCAGATGATATCGGATATGTTCCTTATGTCGTAACTACAATACCCTTCCCTTTTCACGAATGTGACCTACCGAATTAGACCATTTACCGGATTTGTAATAACATAAGCAACACGACGGGTGCCACATGTGGAGCAAGATCTGCTTACCCTTCCGGAGCACCTGAGATCACCCCCAGTTTTTGGTGGGGTTCGTGTTGCTTAGTCTTTATTTTTCTATGTTGTGTCATCTGTACTATTATTTGTCTGTTTGTCTTTTTATTTTTGGCCATGGCGTTGTCAGTTCGTTTTCGATCTATGAGTCTGACTGTCCCTCTGGTATCTTTCGTCCCTCTTTTATGAGAGACTACCAGTATTTTGTCGGCAGATCAAGGGATGCAGGCATTCAAGGAATAAACCCCTTTGAGAAACGAGAATTAGATTGTTCAGAACCGTAAATAAACCTCGTCAGTTATTATGTTTTAGTCTTTTTCGTTAGCTGACAGCAGTTTGTTGATAGACTCTATTAAAATTTTAACCATATTTTTTTTTTCTAGACTGGACGAATTAGAACTTGACATTTTGTATTGTCTGATATTTGATATTTGTCTGTGGTTATAGAACGTATGTTGACCCAAAATTTCTTTCTGTTTCATTGACTTATACTCCACCTCTATTTTATTCATAAACTATCAAAGGACACTTGTCTATTATTCACCAAACACTGGATTTCTTTGTCATGTTGGCTCCACATTTCCTTTTTTTCTCATTTATTTGAGGTATGAATAACTTTGACCTATAATTTTTATTTTACTTAGAATTGACAAAAAAGATCGTTATTCATGATGAGAGTTCAAAACAGAAGCGTTTTCTGTAGAAGACATATCCCCAAACATAGGTACGAGCTCCTTCTGTAGAGTTCAGTGTTCTTAAGAAAAAAACAAAAAAAAACAATGCTTCTAAAATAATGTGGTATATAACAAACTCTGAATATTATTTAATCATACGTTGCTGAATGAATAAAAATCGATATGTAGAAGGTGGATTTTGCTTTTTCCCGTTGGTTTGCTCAAAATAAATCTATTTGACATTTATTTAAATTGCAACATTTACATATTTAATTTGTTGACAATTTCAAATTTCTAACCTTTAAATAAGTCATGTCTGTTATTTAGAGGAAACATACACAAAAACACCACTCTGGTGGATAGTTGTCTCATAGTGCAATGACAATCCTATCACATCATCTGATTTATATTACGATAAAGCGAAATAACATGCAAATTCATGCCGACCGAATTCAGTAAAACTCTCAAATTAAGATAATATTTACACGTATATCAGAATTACAAAAAAATCTGATGACCCAATAAGCAATGCATTGAATCGTCAAATTGTATCAACATCTCGTACGTATTTGGGACTTGATGTGTTCTAATTAACCATCGACATGACCTCCGAAGATTGCCGACAGGCTTTGTTATCCCTATAAAAATATAGATCCAAATAGACAGACATGGAAAACACATGCAATATTAGAATGACGATTATTTCTAGTTCTGTTTGAATTTACGTCATCGTTATAAAAAATATTCAAATCATTTAATCGTAGTTTTGATACTTGTAAATGAATAATTTCTATTGTTGGCTGAATTAGTTAAACGAATCAGTATTCATGTTGGCACCCTTTGTTTCAAAAAACATCCTTGGCTTTCAAATATTCGGCGTTGAGCGTTCCTGATGAAGGTAATACCAGGAAAGCGCATCGAACCCATGAAATTTATTAACGTGTCGTTTTCATTTTTTCACTTTTCAGCAATAATTGAACATGTTGAACACATATACAATAGCGTTTCAACCGAGTTCACGTCATAAATCGATTACATATAGACTCAAATGAGATCGGGTTCGTATCTTGAAAGACAATAATGTATTAGCGAAGTTTTAAATTTGAAACCCATAAAAACTTCTTATTTTTTTCAACTTATGTTATCAAAGTAGTTTAATGTTGCTTTATTTAAATATGCATATTTATTAAATTACATAGTGGAGTTAGAATACATATAGAATGTTCAATCATTTTAACGAATCAATTATTGCGAAAGTGCACTTTGATTAGAATCAAGACCTCTGACTGTGCTATTGACTATTGCTTGCTTTTTTGTTTTAATGCAATTCTATCTTAAAATAGTGAGGAGGAAAGACTTTGGTGCATCTTGTTTTCTTTTGTCAGTTTGCTGGAAATACTTCTATTTGACATTTGTCTAAATTGCAACATTTACATACTTCATTTGTTGACACTTTCAATTTTAACTTTCTTTTCTTACATACAGTGCAACATATAAAACAGCGTGACATTTGATTAATTTCAAAGAACGAATGTTATCATCTATAACTGAATTAAATTGTTGGTTTTCGCTAAGTTCAAAAGCATTTGGTATACTGTATCTGTTTCAATGATAACCAGAGACAGCTGTTTATTATTCTATAGTCTCTTATGGCTTGGCCTGTTGTTTATTGCGCGAAAGATAATTTTTATGTATAACACTATTTATAGTGATGCCACAAATACGTTAATATATTTGTCCTGTTCTACAACGTGATACGAAATTCTTACTTTCCATTGGCTAATCATTAGGTCAGTGATGACTAGCAAAGGTTACGACCAACTAATTTTCCTCCTTGGTTACAAAGATAAGTGATTTCTTCAGTCATATGCAAAATACTCACATTTTTCATATTATTTATTTCCTTTTCGTCAAATTTTATATCACGATGGAGGAACTATTTAACGTAATCGGTATTCATGTTGGTTTCCCTAGTTTTACTTTTAAGCAATAACTGAACATGCTAGACATATGCACAATAACTGAACATGCTAGATATATGCACAATAACTGAACATGCTAGATATATGCACAATAACTGAACATGCTAGATGTATGCACAATAACTGAACATGCTAGATATATGCACAATAACTGAACATGCTAGATATATGCACAATATATTTTCAACCGAGTTCACATCATAAATCGCATACATACAGATTTAAATGAGATCGCGTTTAGGGAGGCGAATTCATCTATATGGTTTTTTTTTCTTATTTCCGAAATGATATGTTTCTGTCGTATAATTGTCCATGTGCACTTTTTTCGTTGTCTTTGCAAAGATTAGCGGTGGCAAGTCCCAGATTCACTGGCAGTGTCTATCTATATATGCATTAAGCATAGTTGAAGAAGCATCATCTCAAACTGTCGTTGGCAAATGCGCGAAGTGTAACTTGGAATTACAAAAAATCCTTATGAACCAATAAACAATGCATTGAATCGTCATAGTGTATCAACATTTCAATGATAATTGATTTTTGTATCACATTTCAGAACCAGAAAAACAAATTAATGCATTTGTGGCATCACATAAATATCACATTCAGTTCAGTATTATACGAGAAATATCTGTCCATAGCAGGCCCAATTAAACCATAAGAGATTTTGGAATAATAAATAGCTGTCTCTAATTATCATTAAAACAGATTACAATAAGTATTTGCAGAATTTGCAGATCAGGATGATGTTTTTTAAAACCAAAACAATGGCGAAAATGGGATTTTTTTTTTTTTATTTCTTTTGCTTTAGTTAGTATCAAAATTACACTATTTTACGTTGACTATGCTTGAAAACAATATAGCTACGCCCTAAAAGAAGTCCCGACAAACTAATGCGACAACACACAGGAGTCATGCAAAATAGGCCACTGAAATATATTCTTTTTCATAAGAGATAAAAGGTTTAACTGGTGAAAATTGAATACTATCTTGCTACCAAATCTCGTTATTCAATTTTGAAAATAATACTGTTTTAAACTCATTATAGGCTTTTTTTATTATAATGAAATTAAACAACTCGAGTTGATATCAAGTAATACCTGATTCTCCCTTGTTATGAAGCCTATAATTATAATTCCTTTCTCTTTTAATTTCGTCTGTCATCAGATGGATGGTTACTAGAATATTGTATGCAGTTTCCGAATCTACTTGGTGTAATTGTAAACTAAAAATTTGGGAAAGTTGATTTATTATATTTTTTTGGTTTATAGATAAATATTTCCGAAACTATCATTATCATTAATTTTCCTAAATATACGCCAGTCGTTAAATTATTTAACACTATACATTTTCAAAGCTGGAGTTTATCTTTTTTTTTTGATTTATTCATTAATGTTTGTATCCATACCATTTAATGCCACACATGCATTCGATATGTCAAAGTTAACTTAACTTAACTTAATATACTACGTTTTTTGACAGTATTAACAAATGAGTAAAAAATATAGATATTATAGACTTAATTTTGAAAACAGAAAGACCCTATAAAGTTTAATTCTCTCTTTAATCGGACGGAAAAAAAAGATGTGATGTTTCATTGGACAATTTATTTGAACACTTTAAACATAGTGTGGGTTCTGACAGTAACCTTCCTTATCCTACGAGTTCAAGGCTCCGACTCACTTATAAACAAATTTTTCATTGAATATAATACAAAAAAGAGCTTTTACTTCAGATGGTGAATCAATTATATATTATGATGTTGACTGCTTTACATCTAAATACTTAAAGAATAATTGATTCTGTCAATGATGTCGGTAAAAATAGCTTGTACTGTATACAATTTAATTGTAAAGTGGATCACAGAGACCTGTCAAACTACAGAGGTATCACCCTTGTAAGTACTGTCGTAACACTGATTAACCAAAGTTTACTTAACTTGACACTAGAGTAAAATATCATCACTGATACGCTGTTTGGATTCAAACCAGGATCGAGTACATTGCATTCAGCGATTTTTTTTTTTAAAACCACCAAAATACATTTTATCATCGTAAACAGCTTTATTGTAGCTTCGTCAACTATAAACAAAAACGCTACATTTTTAATAGACTGAAATAGTGGATAAAACAAGCAAAAGTTAGTATAACTGGTAAATTGTTATTAATAATGTATATGAAAGTTGGGTCGTGTGTCGGCATAAATGATGTTGTGCGGAACAATTCACCATTAGTATTGGCCTAATGCAAGGAGAGGTTTTATCACCTATTTTATTTTCGTTGTACGTTACTGACTTCGAAAACATGTATATTTTGAAAAATTGCCGATAGACGTACAAAGTTGTCACTATGTTTATTAATGTATGTTGGCGATATGGTACTTTTTCAGAAACTGTATCTTTGCAAAGTATGTATGGTCATATAAAAGTCATAGTATTTCGAACAACAGTTGAGAAGTCTGGAATTTTCACAAAGTAACTTGATTATTGAAAAAAATATCCTTGATGTAGTTACAGTTTATCATGAACTTGGTATATCTATACTACTAAAAGAGCGAGGTCTAACTTGTTAGCCGGCATGACGTAAAAACAACGAATCAAAGAATTCAACTCATATATAACTAATATAGGACAATGGTGAGTTTAGTGAATTGATATTTATTTAAGAATACGAAATTTTTGTAATAAATATATTAAAAGCTTCCAATTCATGTGTTGTTTAATTCATTAAATAATTCATATTCGTTTGAGCTTGGAGAATTAGAATATAAGTCATTCGTTTATTGTTTTGTCATAACTCAGGTTGTTGATTTTTATTTGTTTGAACTTTTCACATTTGGTCATGTTGTGGCCTTTTATAGCTGACTACACGGTATTAGTTTTGCTCATAGTTGAAGGCCGTACGATGACCTACAAATGCTTAAATCCGCTTCAACTGGACTCTGTTGAACAGTTGTCTCATTGACAATCATATAACATCTCCTTCTTTTATATTTAAAATAAGCGATGTCATACAGTTTTAAAGATAACTTTCCAGCTATTAATGCGATTCTGGTTTTTAGTATTTCAAATATTATTGATTTGTCTTAAAGTTTATCTCATGTGAGATAACTAAAACATTTATAAGCTTTCAAAAGTTTTCTGTAAAGAATTTGCGGTGTCTTTGAAATATTTTGTAAAATACCCTTTCACTAAGATCTGTATGTTTTTAATATTTTGAAATGATATATTGCTCAAGCAATCACAGAGGGGTAATTAACGGGACAGCTTAAAAACCAAAAAGGGCATGAAATACTGTCAAACCATAAAGGTCAACTTCAACTGAAGTAGTTGATTTTTGTATTTGTAACATTAACAATATTTATAATCTAGGAATGACATTTTGTTATAAATCATGAAAGAAATTAAAACATTGACACAATAATTACACTAATTGAAGAGACCTGTTGTGTGTATCGCATCTAAAACCATCATACCAAGCTGATCAGTAGGACTCCGTGTCCTGAAGCCTGCATTAATAGTAAAGATTGTTGTACTCACTTTTCAATATTTTGTTATTGAGCTCGGATTATCTGGAGAATAGTTTAGAAAAGAAAAATATGCACCAATGTCCTTTGCGTCATCCCTTTCGAATATTAGTAAACACTTCCGTTTCGCATGATTATTGGAAGAAAGTTATGACTAAATAAACAACAAATCAAAATACCAACTCACCACAACATACCTAAATGAAACACGATATGCCCCAAAACACCCAAAATATTTCAAACAATAACGCATCACAGCGTTCTTTAATGAAAATATGTAAATACTTCAATTTCCCATGTAAAGCACAAATTCACAGGACGAACCATATAATTTTAAAAATCACAAAATCCACCACAGCATTCTAGTACGTTCGCTTTGCATCAAATCACTTTTAAGGTAATTGGGACACATAATACAATTATTAAATGTCTTAATTCGCATACAATTTTACCCGTCTATTATGGTTTTCTATTAATTTTGAAGCAAGGTCTCGTGTCAAACTGGAATGCTGATTTTTATTGCTTTCATTTGATATCGTATGACGATGTCATATTAATTATGGATTTCCGTTGCGGGTAATGCAGGCATAGCAGAAGACGCTTACGGAGCTTAAGGAGAATCTTACCCTGTCGACGAACCCGGTCTCGATTCTTTTGGAGTTTATGTTTTTTTTTTTTTTTTTTTTTTTTTTTTTGGTGCCTTAATATGCTTTCTTGGTCGTTTTGTGAGATTTGAACGTCGGTAAACTAATGTAACCTTGATTCGTTACATTTTGTAGAGATGAGATAAAGAAATTGTTTAAAAGAAATAAATAATTTAAAAGTTTTGGTCGACTGTTCTGTTTCATAACTGTATTGATGAAATAAAAAAATCTTTGAAAAGTTTGATGTAACACTTAATAGTGTTTGGTTTCGTAAAAGTTTAGTTATTGCAGGTAGATTAATATAATTTGCTATAATTACTTAATTACATTAGAAAAGTGTTTGTTCATTTTTTGGAAATAAAAGCTTTATTTTCAAAGGGTGAATTAAGTGGTAAATAAGTCGATTGAGCACAATATTCATTTTACGAAATTTTTAGATCTGTAGTCTCTGTCCAAACGATTTGCCTACATACAGGGGCGGATCCTGCCATTTTTAAAAGTGAGGGTTCCCAACCCAGGGTAAAGGGGGGTTCCAACTATATGTCTCCATTCAAATGTATTGATTGTCAAAAAAAAGGGGTTTCAATCCCCGGACCCCCCTCCTGGATCCGCCACTGTACATAGAAGATTATTTTTGAAATATTTCTTACAAGTAAATGAAATTGTTGAAGAGATATTATAGTCAACAACAAACCATATACTTATTTACTGATTGTAGCCTGATTTAGTAAACAATAATCATATAAGTGAAAAATATATTTATCTTTGTCATAATTGAAAAAGAAATTAAAAGATAGTAACGTTAAAGTCATTGTGATAATCTTTAAAAAAAATTCTCAGTGAATTCTGAAAATTAGAAAAGGTATCTTTTTAGTGTTAAAAATACAAAAATCAAAATGTTGTATCGAATTTATTAAATCTACACGTGCAAATATTAGCAATAAATTGCATCATATAACAAATTAAAGGAAGAGATGCAGAAATATCTGTCACTACAGAGTGCTTGAAAATGTAATATAACTCAAATATGGAATTAAAAAAAAAGAATTTACATATTTGTAAACTTGACACCTGTTGAATTGTGTTTCGCTTGCATTACAAATATATTTAAACCAGTATATTTTAATAAAAAGCCAATGACAAAATCGTTTAAACCAGTGTTGGTTGATTGACTTTCCTAACCTGTTTCAGTTTGGAATAATCAATTCAGAAGACGGTTTCGCGCTTTTAATGGTTTAATACACAGACTCTTCAAAAGCCAAGCAGAGACAACCTTCAATTTAAAAAGCATCAAAAAATCGAGCATGCTGAAGCGTCTAATATTTGGCATGTCGTGTTTCCTTGAAATTGATCGCTTTGATAAGAATTATACCTCTTTTCAAATAAAACCATTTTTCTCAACATTGACAAGTAAGTTGGAACCTATTTATCTGTTGGTCCCGGTCAGTTTTCTACTCATCTAAATGATACGATTTAAATGTGCATCTATATTTGTTCTCTTTTCTTTAAAACCAAACAGCCAATCATGGTCGAGCATTGCATTTCTTTTTTTTTTAAAGCAACATGTGAAAGTATCAGTTACCAGATACTACATGTATATGTATGAAACGAGACTAAACTTGCGAAACGATACATGTGCTATAACATTTAAGTACTGTAAAAAATAAACTAATGTATTTCATTCGTGTAATCATTTTTATATGGACTTTTTATCTTATGAAATTTGTGATGATCATATACTTTTTTAAAATTGATATGCATATCAGCTTGAAAAGCATGATTCTGTTTTCTCCAAATTTCTATTACGTGGCTCAACCCCATTGCTACTAACCGTGGATTCTATCGGAATGCCTTCATTTTTTTTTGTAGTCTCCGGATCAGAATTCTAATGTTAACTATGACTAATATTAATGATGTGATATGCGTCTTTGAGATTGTTCATGTACGCACAGACTCTGAAATCGTGTTATTAAACAATTTGTTACTATTATCAGAAGCCCATTACTAGGAGAATTATGCAACCTTCTAAATAGTGAAGGACATCACAGTGTCGCCATAATTCAAACTGTGTTCAGAGGAGCTTTATGTGAATTTTCTATAATTAGTAACAAAGTGATATGGCCAAAAATGGGCAATGCATTATGAGTAGGCACAATTTATGAAATAAGCCCGTAATTTAATAAGCATGGTAATATCAACTTTAATAGTATAACCTTTCTAAAAAGGTATGGGTGCTTCGCAGTTTGATAAATCTATGTCAGCTCTAGTTTTTCCTTTAGTGCCTTTTTAAGTGAAAAGACGGTTTTAAATCTAATTTCATCAGTACTTATTAGTTTTATTTTTGTCCTTTTCAGATACTTTTATTTGTGTTTAAGTTTTATCAGTAAACTGACACAAAGTGTCGCGTTGCTCATTTAGTACAAACCTGGTGATAAGTCTGATTCGGAGGTCACATTTAGGGAAAAGGGGACGGGATTGTAGTTACGACAACTGGAACATATCCATTGTCATCTGTGAATTTCTAGATGTAAGTCAAGATATGAGGCAGACTTAACTGTATCTGCTGTATCCTTTATCTCAATGGGATAGATTCGTTCAACATAGTCACCAAACTTTGAATTGTTTAGTGAAATAAACAACACCTATATAGCGAAAAGTAAAGTTAAGGGATACTGCTAACCTCTTTTCGTTCTTCCTAAGAAATTTCTACATGAAGTCAGCCTCATATGAATAAAGGAACAGTCGACAAGAAGAGGAGCATACTTAGTTCCCATGGGAATGTCGATTGTTTATCAATAAATTTATCGAAAAGGTCGTCACATGATTATATCATTTATATTTTTTTGTTTTAACACTTAAAACAATTCTATTCGTCGGTTTACAATTGATCGAATAGGTCATTACCAATGTTGGTTATCTGCAGTCAGTGAGGTTGCAATTCTCTATTAAACAGTGCTTCGGTATTCGGCAAAATTGAAAACGAAGTAATGGGGTTAAACAAGTTTTACACCGACACATGTATCTGTTCACAGTCTGAAACCTCATTAGTGTTTGTCTTCGGTTTAGTTGTATCTTAATGTTATTTGTCATTTAGGGAATTTTGTATGACGAAAGATCTTTGATAGTCTCTGTTTAAACTTATTTCTAAACTAGACTTGGGCGAATTAGGCATTTGTCGAACATCCGTATGTTTACCTCAATATATCTTCCTTTTTAGTTTTTTATCTGGATTGGTTGTTGTTCATACGTAATCCACAAATGTCTTTTTATTCATATACATGAGTTCTCACTTGATAAATATTGTCCTTTATACAAACATTAAAGTTCCATATCCGATAGACAATGATGACCGTAGACTGTTTCACTGCTACTTATGATATATTGCTCTCAATTGTATTTATTTATTAATATCATCAATCTATTCCACTAGAATATCTTATCCACATGCCGGTGAAATTGAAAACGTATTAAAATGGAATAAATATATTTATTTCAAAATCTGCTTTTGTAAAATCTAGTTCAATTGTTTAATTCAGTTTCTCATGAAATCAAATTTAAAAGTCAAAGACCCATTACATTTCCATTCAAGATGTTCAAATATTGGGTTTGGTTCTGGTCTAATCTTGTTTCATTAACGTACGCTGTTGCATATAATTTTGTTTAACTAATGATCATAACACTTGAAAGAATCACAACTTAAAAAAAACCATTCTACTTAAAAATTATCGGAGACAGTTGTATGCTATGAAAGTGAATAAATACTTAACGACCTAAATAATGTTTATTCGAAAGTTATTAGTGCCATATTTTGGTCTATGAAAACGACTTTTCGGGAACCATAGGACATACAGTAGTCTACCGAAAATATAAGTGAAGGAATCAAGGAAATAACAAATCTATTCGAAAAATACATATAGGTTTACGAATCTCTAAGTCTTTTATTTTAATCATGTTATTTCTGTGATATCATTTGAAGCACAGAAATTATGTGATTTCTTTATTTTTTGCAATGATCGGATCAAACTATTTTTCGATATACATATATACTATTGTTTGGAGCATTGATATTATGTATCGCCGATTTTTGCAGATACATGAAGAATTATTTCTTACTAACCGCTTACTTGTGGTGCCTCATGCGGAGCAGTATCTCTTATCCTTCCAGAGCACCTGAGATCAACCCTTTTTTGGTGAGATTCGTGTTGCTCAGTCTTTAGTTTTCTATGTTGTGTTATGTATACAGTAACTGTTGTTTGTCATTTGGTCCTTTTTTACCATGGAGTTGTCAGTTTATTTTCAATTATGGGTTTGAATGTCCCTTTGATATCTTTCGGCTCTCTTTTAATATTTGTCAATTTTCAAATCTTTGCAATATCAGTGTGACTAAACCAATATGTCGAAAATTAGAATAGCCATCATGTATTTTTTGGCCAAAGAGTCATGTGTTAATTTTTTACTTTATTTACAACAGAAAGGTAGGTCTATGCTTTTTATCTTTCTCGTTTTTTAAGGTTTAAAATACAGCCGATTAATTCTATCAGTAAAATCATACTTCATAATAAAGAAGTTTATAAAATTTAACAAAGTGTTTGATGGTTTAATTTAAATGTAATATTCCGATTAAAACTAATGTGAAAGATGACTTACCTATTTGTCGCCACTGTGTTAATAGATCTCATATAAAGCTGTTAAACTAATTGGTTTACTTATAAAGTAAGCAACAAACGGTTATAGGCATTATATAAAATTAATTGCAATTTTATTCCATTCATCGCAGCATTAAGAGAAGAAGCGTATTGACACTGTCCTAATTGATTATTAGCAGAATTCTAAGACATATTCTCTGATGTTAATGGTTGTAACACTGATCAGATCTCTGCCACTATTGTTCACATCCAACAACTTTTTCTTATATAGACACAAATCTTTAATGATTACGGTTAATTCGGTTGAATGTTTCATTTGAGATCATTTCATATTTATTATTCACAATGTCAAAGAGTATTAGTGGTCTGACACCGGAATCTAATAATCAAAAAGTATAAAATAAGAAGAAAGAAAAAAAGAAAATACATTTAAATCGATACTGCTGTATTTAATATTTTTTTTCACGTTTATTACTAACAATAAGTATATGTTATTCCAAACCAATGTCAGTTGAAATCAAATTTAAAAAAGAAAGTGAATATGATAGTTATTTGTATGTTAAACGGCGATCTTTGATCGCTTCGGATGCACCAATTTCATAAAGTGTTATTTTAGGACATTGTATTGTTACAATGCGATCTTTTATTTCCATGTACATCATTTAATAAGAGCTTTAAAGATTAATATTTTTGAGACAGGGGTTGGTTGTACTGATCATGTATTCCGTGGTTGTTTTGTGTTACTATTTAAAAAAAAAAACACAATTATTTGTATCTTTATCATAGCTGGATAGACTGTATTTGTTGATTAATTGATGTTTTCTTAAACTTCACGTTCGACACATTTTATGTATATACGGGACAACAATTCAATAGATAGATTAAATAACCTACCTATTGTATTTATAGTTAATTTCTTCTTGGCCCGCATACGCATGAAATGTGTCTCCGTACATGTGTCATCGGTTAACTTCCAATATTGACCGGATGTGGCTGCGTATTCATTTATCCTGCCAAATGTGCGACTCCTTTCCATTATGGCATGGGTCTAACTACCAAACGGGAGAAACCCAAGCGACCGTTCTTCCCTAGGCAACCCCTAAATTGGTTGACTTTATTTTTCGAAATGTACAAGTCAGGAGCCTCTGACCTTTGTTAGTCTAGTATGTTTTTAATTTTAGTTCATTTATATGTTTTTGAGTTAAGTGTGACGTCCATTTTCACTGAACTAGCACACAATTTTAGTTAGGGGCCAGCTGAAGACCACCTCCGGGTGCGGGATTTTCTCGCTGCATTGAAGATCCATTGGTGGCCTTCGGCTGTTGTCTGCTCTTTGGTTGGGTTGTTGTCTCTTTGACATATTCCCCATTTCCATTCTCAATTTTATGAAGTGCACCAAATAGTACCGTTAGATGTTAATTCAGCCACTGAGTCAATAAAAAAGACACATGCTTGTTGGTTGTTATAATGTCAGGAGAATTCAGGTTAGCATTTCAATGATGACTATAGAGGACCATCGCCTTTTTTTTTTAATCAACGTTTACCATAACAAGAAGATTTTTAATCTTCTCTACAAAATTTCTCGGTTAACAACAGATACCAACAAAACCAGATAACCATTTTTAAATGACCAGTGCTGCCGATGGCTCCTGAATTGACCATTATGCCTTATATATTCACTAAAAAATTCTGAACACTATATCACAATGTAAATCTGATTTGAAAAAGTGAAATTGAATTTTTGCATATCGTACAAGTTCACCACCTAGTGAAATATGTCTAGACAAATACATTAGTCAATTGGGAATTTGAAAGGCTTCTAAAACACTCAAGAATAATAGAAATTGTGGATAAGATAGCATCACGAATAAAATGGTTAAATATGGTCAAAATATTTTAAAACCATGTTACAAAAACTGTTTAACCTAATTCTAAAATCTTGTACTTACCCAAAGTTTGATCGATAAAACAGTTCTGATGTTTGCTTCAGAAATGCGATGTTTGTTCGTTTGGAACAATAAATTCATTCAATCTACTGTCAACCTAACACAATATATTTGATGGTCAGGATATAGATATGAACATGATCCCTTCTGTTTCCGGAGAGATTGTCTGATTGGCCGTCCTCAGAATACCTTATCAATCCCTATTAAGCTCTATTCGGGAAAATTTTACCAACTACCTGGCCTGGGACTGGTGCCTTTCAAGCTTAAATCATCATTCAAGAACTTAAAAAAGTTTTATTTATCATTCTTAAGATACTAATGTTCAGTTCCAAGTGCTCTTGTTCCATGCAAAATTTCAGAAAATTCCGTGAGATCACCCATTTACGTACATGTTCCCTGAAATAAAACAACAGGGTTCCAATTTACACCTCGTTGTACAAATTTAATTTTCCCAAGGACAATAACTGAAAAATATGTTTTGGGGGATTGATCTTATACTCTTTTTAATAAAAAAAAATCTTACAAGGCATGAGATCGCTATTGATGTTATTCCCCATATAATTCTAAGAGACATAGCTCCAGTGAAAATAGTTGATCTGCGCTCTTTTTCTGATATATACTTTGGAATGAATTATATAAAAAAATGACAAAAAACGTAGATGTGAGAGTGCTTACACTTGGAATATTCCATATGAATTACATTTCAAAGGGACATAGCTCATGTACAAATAATTGATCAGCACTGATTTTCAAACTCATACATTGCTATAAACATTTAAAAAAAATTTCATAACAATTTTAAAAAATTGTTGATCGGCACTCATTTGTTTCGTCTAAGATATTGCGGCTATAAACATATGATTTAAACTACATAAATGTCTGGTTTGAAGTGTACAATTTGAATCGATTAGAGTGCAATTTTCTGTACTTCCAATGACATAACTCCTTTAAAAACGGTTGTTTGGCATCGAGTTTCGAATTTGTCCAGTACATTTCTGATTTATACCTTTGATTTTCATTTCATACACATTTGGCTAGAATTGTACATACTAAAATGAGAGAACGGACAGAAGGACGATCGGTATATTTTAGTCCTCCGCAAAAGGTTCAGCAGGGGAGAAATATGAGGTAAATAAAAAAAGTGAAAATATCATGTTACAATCTAAAGGAAAATTAAGAACCTACAGAAATTTAAAAGAAATCTTCGACTGACAATAGTACTTATCGATAATTTATTTTACTAAAAGAAATATACTAAATATTCTTTCTAAAGAAATATACATTACTAATACTGTCTATGATTTATAATACAAATTTCAAGAAATAATAAATGACGAAAACGAATTTATTTAGTTTTTAAGTCATGAGAAGTGGTCTATTAGTATCTCACAAAATACATAATGAAATGTTTTATAATACTCTGTGTTGTAAGAATTATGTAAAATTTGCTTCCAAGTAGCATACTGAGACACATTTCACAAAAAATCATGAACATTTCAGTATAACTTACGATCAACTTTTATCGTAAGATTTTTTTGAAAAGGACGATAAATTTTATCAGAAATCAGAAAGCAAAAAAATGCCTTAAACGACCCAATATCTTATTGTGAATATACCGATTTTAGATATTAGAGAATATGTTTTAAATACTTAAGTATATGGAAAAAGGTGTGGAGTAAAAGGAACGATAGTAAATTAAATGAAATAAAAACAAATGTAGGCGAACCTATAAATATTGCTTTATGCAGTAAAGCTCAGTTTTTAGTTTATATAGTATATTTGATTGAATTTACTTATTATGTCACCCGATCGACAATGTCGGGTGACATATTGCTATTCCTCTGTGTTTTTTTTTCAGTATTATTATTATTATGTCACCCTGACGAAAGTCGGGTGACATATTGTTATTGTTTGATTTCTTTTTTTTATGTCACCCGATCGACAATGTCGGGTGACATATTGCTTTTCCTCTGTTTCTTTTTCAGTATTATTGTTATTATGTTACCCGATAGACAATGTCGGGTGATATATTGCCTTTCCTCCGTTTCTTTTTTATTATTATTATGATGTCACCCGATCGACAATGATGGGTGACATATTGCTTTTCCTCTGTTTCTTTGTTATTATGACACCCTCAACGGAGTTGGGGTGACATATTGTTATTCTACGTTTCTTTTTCTTTATTATTTTTCTTCCACTTTTTTTTGTCCAGACGTTTTCTCGGAATTGTATGGACCAATCTTAATGGAACTATACCAGAATATTAACCACCATGTGCAGATGTGCAAATAAGGGTTGGCATATCCAAGATGGCTTCCGTTTTCATGGAAACAGCAGAAATGGCCAAAAAATCAATATGCTTTAAAGTCAATGAAACTTCACACAAATATTGACTGGCATATGCAGATGTCCCATTTGTCTTTGGAATTTCCAAAATGGCTGCCGTTACCATGGAAACAGCAAAAATGTAAAAAAATTCAAAATGCTCCAAACTCAATGAAACTTTACAATAATGTTAATTGGCATATGTAGATACCCTCTTTGACTTTGGAATTTTCAAAATGGCTGCCGTTACCCTGGCAATGGGGGAAGGGTGCCATCCGTTATTGCTAGCAATTACAAATCTAGTTATTATTATTCTTCCAATGATTTTTGTCCGGCAGTTTTTTTGGAGCCAATGGAACTAACCTTAATGATAGTTCACTATAATGAGGAACACAAAATTTCGCGTTGCAGTAGGTCTTAAGAACATAAAAAATGGCTGCCGTTACCATGGAAACGGAACAAATGTGAAAAAACCCAGTTTTTGGATTTGGTGAACTATTTGGATATGCTTAAACTTAGAATCATTATATTTTAATACAATGTAGTTGCCCACTATGTAATGGTGTTGGAAGATTTTGGCAATCATTGGAACTACTATGTTGCCATGGAAACTACACCAAAAATTTCAAAAATATCAAAATGCTCCAAACTTAATGAAACTTCACAGTAACGATGATCAACATTGGAAGATGTGGCATTTGGAGTTAGAAATTCCAAAATGGCTACTGTTACCATGGAAACAATGCAAAAAGGTAAAAAATGCTCCAAAAACTTCAGGGTTTGGTGAATAATTTTGGTATGCTTTTATTTTAAATCATCAAATTTTAATACAATATAGTTGTCCATTATATACAGGTTTTGAATGATTTTGACAATCATTGGAACTACTCTGTTACCATGGATACAGGAGCAAACATTTCAAAAATTTCAGAATGCTTCAAACTTAAGGAAACTTCGCAATAATGTTGACTATCATGTGTGGAAGCGGCAATTGGCGTTGGAATTTCCAAAATGGCTGCCGCTACCATGGAAACAAGGCAAAAAAAAGGAAAAAATTGCGTTAAATTTGTAAATCCGCTAAATGTTTTAAAAAATTACAGAAAGATGTATAGCCATCGGTATATATGTGCATTCACTGTTTAAAATTTTAAAACTGGCTGCAATCTAGTGGCAATGGGGGAAGGGTGACATCCGCTATTGCAATGGCAAATCTAGTTATTATGTCACCCGATCGACAATGTCGGGTGACTTATTGCTTTTCCTCCGTTTCTTTTTTTTTTTTTATTATTATTATTATTATTATTATTATTATTATTCTTCCACCTAATTTTGTCCTGCAGTTTTCTCAGAGCCTAATGCACCAATCTTAATGGTTGTTCACTATAACAAGGAACCCTGACTTACGAGGTGCAGTGCAACTTTGGCACTAAAAAATGGATGCCATCACCATGGAAACCAAAGAAAGGTGAAAAAATAAAATTTTAGAGTTTGGTGGATTATTTGGATATGCTTAAACTTAGTATCATTATATTTTAATACAATGTAGGTGCCCACTATGTACTGGTGTTGGATGATTTTGGCAATCATTGGAACTACTATATTGCCATGGAAACTACACCAAAAATTTCAAAAATATCAAAATGCTCCAAACTTAATGAAACTTCACAGTAACGATGAGCAACATTGGAAGATGTGGCGTTTGGAGTTAGAATTTCCAAAATGGCTGCTGTTACCATGGAAACAATGCAAAACGTCAAAATGCTCCAAAACTTCAGGGTTTGGTGAATAATTTTGGTATGCTTTAACTTAAAATCATCAAATTTTTATACAATATAGTTGTCCATTATTTACAGGTTTTGAATGATTTTGACAATCATTGGAACTACTATGTTACCATGGATACAGGAGCAAAAATTTCAAAAATTTCAGAATGCTTCAAACTTAATGAAACTTCACAATAATGTTGACTGTCATGTGTGGAAGTGGCAATTGGCGTTGGAATTTCCAAAATGGCTGCCGTTACCATGGAAACAATGCAAAAAAGGTCAAAATGTGAAATTTTTGAAAATGCTTCAAATTTTCTGAAAATTTACATTAAGATGTATTGCCATGCATATGTGTGCATTCTCTGTTTAAAATTTTTGAAATGGGTGCCACTTAGTGGCAATTGGGGGAAGGGTGACATCCGCTATTGCTTGCAATGGCAAATCTAGTTATTATTATTCTTCCACCTAATTTTGTCCGGGAGTTTTCTCAGAGCCAAAGGAACCAATCTCAATGGTTGTTCACTATAACGAGGAACTCTGACTTTCGGGTTGCAGTGCAACTTTGGAACTAAAAAATGGCTGCCATCACCATGGAAACCGAAATAAGGTGAAAAAAATAAATTTTCGGGTTTGGTGAATTATTTGGGTATGCTTAAACTTTAAATCATTAAATTTTGATACAATGTAGTTGTCCACTAAATACAGGTATTGGATGATTTTGACAATGATTGGTACTACTATGTTGCCATGGAAACTGCAGCAAAAATTTTAAAAAATTCAAAATGCTTCAAACTTTATAAAACCTCACAGTAATGATGAAGAACATTTGTAGACGTGGCGTTTGGCTTTGGAATTTCCAAAATGGCTGCTGTTACCATAGAAACAATACAAAAAAATGTGAAATTTTTGAAAATGCTTTAAATTTTCAGAAAATTTACAGAAAGATGTATTGCCATGCATATGTGTGCATTCTCTGTTTAAATTTTTGAAATGGGTGCCACTAAGTGAACCAATCTAAATGATTGTTCACTATAACAAGGAACCCTGACTTTAGAGTTGCAGTGCAACTTTGGAACTAAAAATTTCTGCCATCACCATGGAAACCGAAAAAAAGGTGAAAAATAAAATTTTTGAGTTCTGTGAATTATTTAAGAATACTTAAACTTAAAATCATTAAATTTCAATACAATGTAGGTGTTCACTATATACAGGTTTTGGATGATTTTGACAATCATTGGAACTACTATGTTGCCATGGATACTGCAGCAAAAATTTCAAAAATATCAAAATGCTCCAAACTTGGTGAAACTTCACAGAAATGTTGACTGGCATGTGTAGATGTAGCATTTGGCTTTGGAATTTCCAAAATTGCTCCTGTTTACCATGGAAACAATGCAAAAAATGTCAAAATGCTGCAAAAACCTTAAATTAGCATTTCCTCTCTTAAAATGGTAGGTCAAATCCATTGAAACTTTGATGGTATCTTCTCTCCCATGTACCAATGTGGCATCTGTCCATAAAATTTTTGGAATGGTCTCTGTTACCATGGAAACCAGCAAAAATGTCAAAAATTTCAAAATAATCCAAACTTAATGAAACTTAATATGATTGTTAACTGGCAAGTATAGATGAGACTTTTGACTTTGGAATTTCCAAAATTGCAACCGTTACCATTGAAACTGCAAAAATGTTAAAAAATTCAAAATGATCCAAAATGATCTAAATGTTCTGAAAATTTACAGAAAGATGTTTAGCAATGCATATATATGCATTCACTGTTTAAAATTTTCCAAATGGCTGCCGCTTAATGGCAATGGGGAAGGGTGACATCCGCTATTGCTTGCAATAGCAATTCTAGTTTATTATTCCGGTTCAAAGAATTGTTTCATTTTCAAAAAAACATTGGAATATATTCCAAAATATAAACATATTATGTAAATCTAAAATAATTTGATTTTTATCACGTTATCTTATTGGTGAATTTGATTTGTAAATAAGTAATTTTGGTTTAAACTAAAGTTTTGATATACATTGAATGACTGTTTGTCTGATTTTTAAAACGGCCTTTTGTTTAACTATTAAAATTAACTCTCGCCGCGATTTAGCCTTTTTGCGCTGATGAGGAGTAATGCAAACATCAATCAATCAATCAATCATCTTGCATTACGTTATCTATTCTATCAGTGTTACACACTACAAAATAGTAAAATATCATGGTTTGCAGTTTTAATAAAAAGCTTTCTATCAATCATCACTGAACTTCCTTTTGAAGAAAATGGTTATTATCTTTAAATAGAGCCTTATCTTTGCAAAATGTCACTATGAAATCCTTGGGATTATTTCTTAAACACTTTACTACAAAAAAAAATAAAATGTCAACTGTGTATTAAAAACTCATCAAAAAACCGGTCTTATAATGTTGTCTGCTAAACAACTAAATCATTAAATGGATTACATTGCACATGAAACCATCAATAATCATCAGAAAATAAGGAAACACTTCAGAAAGCTCATTTTTTACTAGGTTGCAAAACCAGCTTATAGAAAGGCGATTTCTGTCAAGCAGAGGAAAGTGGGGTACTTATCATGTGCAATTACCTCGTCCCAGTATATGTAACCGAAATCCCTGAAACTCCAAAGAAAGATCGCACAAATATCAAAGTTGAATACCTGCAATCACGGAACTGCTTGGGGGAATTTTCTCATTTTTTTTTCTGACCTCCAAAAATAGTCAATTCTTAGTAAACTTTTCAAAAGACGGAACGCCACCTCTTACAGTTCGCAACCCAGAAGCTTAGAAACTGCATGTCAAGTTTAGACATCTATTTTAATTGTGCAAACTCCCATACTGGAGTTGTTTAAAAATTCCTTTTTCAATTTTCAAATTTCCAGATAATTAAATGTAAATTATAGACCATATATCATTATTAAAGAAATAAACTGGATATATTTTACAATATTTTGGACTTTTCATTTCACTTCTGATATCCAATTTAAAACCGAGTGTAACCGAAACCTGTTGAATATTTCGAAAATGTATTTCTCGTCATCATTATGGTTTAAATCCAGCTATTCGAAATACAAAATAATCATATTTTGGAAAGCACTATACCAAAAATAATAACATATAAAAATGTCCCATTACTAGTCAAGGAACACCAAGTCCCGTGCATCGGGAGGAAGTTAGCATAATATCCTTTACAACTAAAACAAGTTGGATAATCGAGGAAGCATATTCAAAACTGTCTTCTCCGTAATAGTAAAGTTTAACATTTGAAGGGTAGATAATTGAGTAGTTAAGGTAATAAAACAAAATAAAGTAAAAAAAAACACACGAGATAAAAAGTTTGGAAAAGCCAAAAAACATAAAACTTTTGACAGCATAAAAACTAGAGAGATCTTAACAGAACGGCAAAACCTTTGGTCTGACACAAATTTTACACAACGGAGTTGGCAACCTTTGTTTTATAACAATTACACAATTTTTGCAACTGCAAATTTACAGACAAATGATAATTTAAATCATGCCGATATTGAAGCAATTGCTAATTGGCCAATGACACAATCGAGAACTTAACAGGGAAAAAAGTTTCATTTGAATGATGACAGAGCACCTAAGTACCGATGTATGTAATGCATAGACCGTTTTAATGTCAATAATTTGAATGAGATGAGTTAAAAAATTGGAATCCTGTTATAAGATAGTCTGCTAAACTGGAAAGCAGAACTTTATTGGTCTAGTTGATTATGTTGACGATGATGTTGGGTCATTAATCGTTCCTTTAATGTTTGTTTAACTCCCATAGTCCTACATATCTTCCAAATGCTTCAGACTATAAAAAGATAGTATACCGATGTTCAGTCAATATCTTAAAAGTAATACATTAAATAGAAAAAATGTTAGTAAAATTAAACGAAATTGATTAAACTCCAAACAGATTTAAACCAGGTTCATCGGAAAACATATCGTTATATGCATGCACCATCCTTGACACGATTAAGCAATTAATTCCATAAATACAGGCAGCAGTTGTTTACCAATGTTCAAATCTCATAAGTAGGTAAGCGTCAAGCTAGGAATATGACAAAACTGGTAATAATGTCCGGCTAACACTAGTGGACATGTAGGATTTATTTCAGGTAAAATGTCTCTAACGAGTTAAGAAAGTCAGAAATAGGAATGATTAACCAATACATTAGATGATGAGTTTATTTAGACTCATAGGAGACATACCTAAAAAGGTCTTGACGTAATCCTAAAATAGGTCGTAAAAACATCAGACTATTTTAAGAAAAACTTGTCAAGGGAAATTAAGGTGTAACTGGTCAATAGACACATGAGTTGCAGATATAAGTATTATACAAGTAATTCAGTCTAGAATAGGTTGATTTGTGATTTTATTCATCTTTCCTTTAAATGTTCTTACGCATCAAGGGTCATTGTTGTCGCTGCATAATCCTATTTCCTAATGCTAATCTTATTTACAAAAGAAAATAAAAGCTGAACAATTGCAATATCATGTTAATAAAGAATTGCAGTATTATATTCGTTATTTGCATATCTGAAGATAACGATAAAGTTAAAATTTATGATGACATATTTGGATCTTTTGTCGATATTTGGCGTCATAGTGTTAGTATTTTATGTAATAACTGTAATATGATTTAAAGACTGTCTGCAAAACTATATTTAAGTACTGCAACTGACCTCGAAAAGGACGCTTAATAAACGAATTTAATGTACCCGAATAACACATGGTTGGATTTTTTTTAGATGATAGAATAATACAAATGTATCTATATTTTAATTTTCTTCCGATCGTAAAAACTTCCTTTGGTCACATTTTGTATTCCAGCCTGTTTATGACATACTCATCAGTTAATGGTTTGGGTAGTCATTTAAGATTTAAAAAAGTAAATGTTTTACACAATTTCAGGCTCTGTTTGTAAATATTTGCGATGCACATATTATCAAGGGTCATCGGAATGCTGAAGAAATAAATAAAATATCGTTCCTGAATAAAAAAATAAATAAATTTAAAGTTGGCAGGTTTGAGCTTGGAATTTAACGCATTTTTCTTTGAAAACGAGAAAACAAATATTTCATACTTGAGTTTTTAAATTGTGTTTTGATCACATATTGTTGTTCTTTTTCTGTATACACTGTATAAGTTATATTTTTGTTGCTTGAATTGTGACATATTGTAACAGTTAACCAGATAAGATTTGTTTCTGGATAATGGCTAGTTTTGGTAGTCCTGTAAAGTTTACTCCCACAAGTCCCAAAAGCAGAACGAATGAGAAAAATGCATTATGTGTTCCTCACCAGGAGCAATCAATATGCATAAAAGCGATCGGATAAAATATTGATACATGGATGCTCTCAGTGTTTAATGCAGATATGAGGTCAAAAAAGAATATACTGCTCCCGATTAACCATTTCATGAGGAAAAAAAATTGAAAACAACACGTTCAATAATTTCCTGCGTCCGAAGCGCTTTTCTGGATTTACCTTCATCAGGAACGCTCAAAGCCAAACATTTGAAATCCGAGGGATGTATAAGTACCGAAACAATTGAAGAGCTATATGACAAAAATACCTAAAACAAATAGCCAAATTCATCTAAGGTCAACTTTGTCTGAGGGAGTTGAAACCTTAGTTTCTTTATAATTTCAAAATTTAACAACGGACAATTTTAGAAAGGTTTGTTGTAAATCATGTCAGTACCGAAGTACTGACTACTGAGCTGATGATACCCTCGGGGACTGATAGTCCACCAGCAGAGGTATCGACCCAGTGATGTAAAAAATTGAAAACAACACAATTAGACCAACTGCCTTACAACGAGATGAAGAACATGCCAAACTTATTATAGACCATGTTCACTAGAATCTGACAAATACTTTTGATGAAAAGTCTCATCTCAAGTCACTCATCAACACCTCAACTAGAATGTACGCGCCTAAGGAAATTTAATCCTCAACAACAAAATCATTTGATAATGATATAAAAATTGTCAAATTGTTTGTCAACGGTGATCGGAATAAACTTTACTTGGTAAAACTACCCCCAATACGAATAGTTTTCTGCAACTTGTACTAAAAGTTTCGCTTTAGACCAGTATTTGGATTTCTTCACATATTGCACAGCCCCCACACCAGTCTCCTTTAGACCTTGGTTTGGAAGACCAAAATGTATTAAATCCCACCTTTTTCAAGGGGCAATTGTTTTCAGATTACCTGTAAATTTGTCATGCACCAAAGTTTGTTCGTATCAAGAAGGTGAAGCGTGCTAATACGCTTACCGGATTCGTAAACTATGACGAAGAGATCGACGTTTAGCTAAGATTCTGATACTTTTTTTCCAGTGTAAAGCTTTTTTTTATTATTTACCCCTATTTGATGAAGACCACAGCTAATGTTTGTAGCTCTTCAAAGACAAGTTTTATAAGATTTTTTATTTACAACATTAGCAAATTAACATAATAATCAATGACATTGCAAAAAAAAAAAAAAAAAAATAGACTACACTTTTCTACCAGGATAATCCCTCAAAGAAATTGTTCATGGCATTAAAACTGATTTTGTTTTACACTTAACCAACAAGCAAAACAAAGCAAGTTACACCTGAGATCTTTTTTTAAAACCTCGCATTCGATGTTTTTTCTTTGGGTTGATCTGTCGACTTTGCAAGTATATGATATTTGTTATTTTATTTCCACATACTAATTTTAAAAAATATACACATCCATGTGAATGCTAAATGGAAAAACGGTTTCAGTGTTTGAATTTTGTTTTTTAAAGGAAGAAAATTAACTGAAATATATTGATGAACTGGTGTTTTACAGTTTAGAAAATAGTTCTTTCATATGCTGTGGTGAAAAATGATAAGCAATGTAAAAGTTAAAGGGTGTGACAAGTTCAATGCCATATCTACGTTTTCTTTGTCAAAACTGGAAAAAAATTAGTAATGGCAGCTGTTCATACAAATAGTTAAACTTGTCGATTTGACATCATTCAGTATATGCTTGTGATTAAATCTTTTTGTATCATTCTACTGAATATATCTCAGAAAGGAAATTCCTTCAGTTTTCTTCATGTTTGGATTTATGATATATTTTAAGTTTGACCTTTGACCTCAATAAAAAAAAATTGGACTACACTGGGTTTTTACGACTAAACTTTTCTTATTGTACACATTTTCCTCTTTCCATCGGTTTTCAATAAAGGTGTATGTGTTCTTCCGGTAATAAAACTTTTAAAACTTTAACTCTGGTTACAGTTCTAATCATCCTATTCCACAGTCTTGCATCTTAAATATTTATCAAAACGTATCGATTGTTCAACAACAGGTTCTTTTCGAAGTAAATAATAAACATACATGTACTTAATTTTTGAAAACCTTATACTCTCTTCACTTTCACTAGAGAGGCTTGTTTAGGGGGTATCAATATCCCATATCCCATTAAGTTTTTGTCCCAATATCCCATATCCCTATAATGTTTACCCCTAATATCCCAATAAATATTTTTTACAAATATCCCGTATCCCTTAAACCGCTTTGAAATATCCCCAAAAATCATTAATTCATTCCCAAACCAATTTGTGTATAATAATTCATTCCCAAACCAATTTTTGTATACAACATTCGTAAATACATGTTGTATGTGTTGTAGTAAGGATGTGGGCTTTTTCACAGAGAAAATGTACATCCACTTTTAATTTTGAAAAATCTAGCTCATGAACATCTGGAGGTTTCCTTAAATAACAATTCAAAGGAAGAGTTCCTGGGTGGTCTTTGGTGCTCATGTTTCTTACCGTTAACTGGCGAACACACTGTCCATTTTCTACTTTCCATTCTCTCATTGCATTTATTTTTGTGTCTGAAAGTTTTACTTCTTTGGGCTGAGACATTTCCTCCAGAGAATGATAATTCAAGCAATAACTTGAAAATTTTTTTTATTGTGAATACTCACTAGTATAATACAAGAAACACATCTGTGTGATTCTTTTAAATAGTTCTCGTACAAAATTTGAAAATCTGCGAGCGAATTGTACCATTAGTGGTGTGTCTTTGATTGCCCTCATCTCAGAGAAAAGATTTTCAACAATGGTTGTGGATGTACTTTTCAGCAAGAATTTTGCCTTGAATAAAGGTTCTGTTTCACTCACAACATCCCTAAGACTTTTCAAAGCAGTAATTAACTGTGAAATGTCATGTTTCGTCTGCATTGAATTTGCACTATTTGGACCTTGAAGAGGATGTTTTTCTGATGTCATTGTTTTAATCTCAATGTCACAAAGACAAAGAAAGTCATCAATGTCAGCTAGTCTTGAAATAGCATTATCTATTGAGAAGTTCTGTTTGTCTTTATAGTAAACCCAAATGTTGACAAGAGCTTGTGTAAAATTTCTAAATACTTAAGGAAACTGCTGCTAGGGGTTATCATTTTTACTTGACCAACAGCAGTATCACATACAAAAACGAATTTTTTTCTCTGAACACACAGAAGTAGGTTGCTGAAATTGAGCAGTCGTTTGACATCCATCTTCACTTCCAGCTCTTCCTGTACCTGCCAATCGTTTGGCAACTTTGGTCTCTACATTGAGCTCCTTTACTGTTTTGTCATCAACATCAGAGAAATATATCCTAAAAGAGGGTATTCCATGTTCATCCGTTGTTGTTACTGGAGAAATGCCATGAACTTTCTTACAATCAATTGTACCATTTCTAAGAATCTCATCGTTAATGAATGTATCATCAATTTCCGATGGTAGGCAAAAATTCCCCCTTTTTCAATGTCTGCTGATGCAGTGTATATAATGTGATCATGCACAAATATGTTATAAACAAGGGGTTGCACACCAATAACTCTTACTGCCGTTGCTTTCATTTGTCTGGAATTATGTTGTAAAGAAAATAGAGTAACTGTCAAGGGCTTAGCTAGGTATCCAAAAAACTGTAGGCACAAATTGCGGCAGGGGGTCTGGGGGCCGCTCAAGGCCCCAGCAGGTCCAGGGCCTTTGCCCTGGTATAGGGTTCAGAGGCGAAGCCCCGACGGAAAACAGGTTTCAGCATTTTACTTGCAAAATTTTGTGTACAAAATACATGAAAACTAGTCATTTTATCATCATAATATATATCAAAAAAAAAGAAATTATAATATACATAATTTTACAATTATATCTGACTGATGATTTAACCGGCAGTACACTCGGAAATATATATAAAAAAAATATTTACAATATGCATTGCCCAGCGTGGATCAGCGTAGCCCTTTATTAAGCAGCACAACCTGTTTAGTATTTTCATATCTATTCCTTATTGATTGAGGATAATTGATATATACGTCAATCGATAGTACAAATTGGCGATCCGACATTTAAAAGAAACCTTCACCATCCCCTGGCTACACAAACACATACACACACTATCGATGCCTCATGCAGAAGTTCTATTCTGTTTATACTATCGAACAAAATTCAAGAAATTCATATTTCCTTATAACCTGTACTGTAAAATCCCTACCTGCTTAGGAATTTGACTAATTATGGTCATTACACGTAGATCTGAGAGTACTAGAAGTTACTGAAAGCTTGTTGATTGATTGATTGCTAAACATCCAGTGGCAAATAGTTCATGCATGTTCAGGATAAAAACAAATTTACAATAAATACAACAGGTAGCTAGATCCTGTATGTAATAGGGGTCGTCCAGGACGAAGGTCTAGAAATTTGGAAACGCCATGCATTGGAAAATGAGGGTTTATTGGATAGGAACAGAAATTTTGCCTTTCAGCAGACCACCCACGAACCCCTCAAAGAGTTCTTGCAAGTTTCTTAACATGCAGAGAGCGTGGCATTCTCTCTTCACTAGGCATCGGATTTAACGTCCCCATTCTGACCGGACGTGACTGCGTATTTATACATCCTGCACAGCCAAACGGACGCCCAACTTTGGCAAGGGTTTTATTGTTGGTCGGATGAAGACCAATTGGAAAGCTAGTTGAAAGCCAACAACAACTAATTAAAAAAATCATGTGTCTAAGTTGAGGTTCATTCAAGTATTTGTTGATAGAAGTGAAATGATCTGAACCAAAGTTCTAGTTTATAGTTTCTATATAAGGGGGAATATAATGACCTACAATTCTATCCAATACTCCATTCACTAAGGATGATAGACTAGTGTACACATGACATTCGATAATTAAAAAGTTTTGACGACTTCACTAGCGTGCATCTACAGATAACGTTATTAATTTTTTCAATAAAAAAAAAAAAATATTTGTGAAAAAATTGTGTGTAGGCACGTGCCTAAAGTGCCTAACGGCAGCTGCGCCCCTGACTGTAGATGTTGAGATATCCGAAACACACATCAAATCGTTTGAGTCAAAGGCTACTGCTGCTGGGGTTTTAATGGGATCATTCATTTCAATTTTTTTTTTTTTTTCATGTTCAAAATTCAATATCCCTAAAAATGCATCAATATCCCATATCCTATTTATTTATAGGACAAATATCCCATATCCCTAAAATTAAAATGGCAAATATCCTGTATCCCAATATACCCAATACAAGCCTCACTAGAGTTTTAAAGACTTTTGCATTGTCAAAACTTAGAATATTATTGCAAATTTAATCTACATTGTGTTTTTCTATAGTAAGAAGAAAACAAAACAACAATGTGCGATTCTACAATGCATCTAATTGCATGTTATTAACTATTTACGAAAAGAGTAAAACTGAACAATTGCAATATCATGTTAATAAAAGAATTGCAGTGTTCATTTTTACATATCTGAAGCTAATGATAAAGAGCAAATTTATGATATATTTGGATGTTTTGTCGATATACGCGTCATAGTGTTAGCATTTAATGTTATAACTGTAATATAATTTAAAGCTCGTCTGCTTAATACATCTGTTTGCTCTAGATCTAGATAATGCTTGAAACTCTAACATTGTATTCCTAAAATATTCAAAACCCCTAAAACGTCCAGAACAAGAAATAAATAAGATAAAAACTATTGCATTGTATTTTTTACTTAAACGTCTGCTACTTTTCAATAACATTTAATTTCACAGTATACTTGAGTCTAAGTTTTGTAAATGAAGCAAATTAGACAATCACAACACTTTGTGAATTGTTGAAAATTACTTTCAGGTGATGTAACTTTATTTTTTATCCATAGTGACAAGTCCACAAATCTACATCTTGAACTTACATCAGTTGTTCATTCATATTGATCGCCTTGACAATTAATTGTAACAACTCATACGTTCTTTAAAAGTTACATATAAACTAAAACGATATCCTGTGATGAAAACTACAAGAAACGATTTGCGCAGACTTAAATAGGGCATGTTTTTGACAATCTCAATCAACACATGTGATAAAATTGTACATTTGAAATTTGTTTTACCTCAGAGTTCAACGTAAAATTCATATTCAATTTCTACCTATATTTCTATGTAAATATAAATCTAAAGGCCATAAAATTCACGATATGAAAATAACGGAATCTATGTTTAACAGCCAAGTCCCGGAATTTCACCCGAACTAAGTTTAAAAATTTTTTTTTGAAAATAACGAACAGCTGGATTTATATTTGTTTCTTTTTTTCAGTATACTAATGAACCATTAGAAGTAGATATTTTCAAAAAAACTTATATATGCTGACGCTTATACCTATGCATAGTACGACAGGTAAACGTTTTGAGAAGGGTCATTTTAAGATGTACATTGCCGACCACAGGCATTTATATTATATTTTTTTCTTCACATTTACATTTCAAACTCTGTATAAAACATTTAATTACAATGATTTGCTTCTTTATTGACTCTGTAGCTGCGAATTGACCGATCTTCAAATTGTAATTTGTATAAAAAATAAGAGGGGGGACGTGTAAAGACTTTTTATAGCGTGAAACATAACGTATGAATATATAGATGATATAATACTTTATTTAGAAAAACAGCTGACGTCGGCAATAAAGTCAGCCTGCACAGACCTTACTAATGACATATAATTTGTTCATTGGGTGCCTCCGCTGTTTCTGGAATGCTTTTTACCACTTCATTTCGCCAATTGTATATTCTTATAATCTTATTGAATTTCCTGCATTTTCTCTTTAGATTGACAGGTTTTCAGTGATTTGCTGTCGTGTTTATGGCGTCATTATAGGATACCGATTTTGTCTTCTTTTTGGCAAAGCCAATTCCTGACCTATTTGTCACATTAGCATAAACTGCTGGGAGTCGTTTTGGTGTAAAAGAAAACCAGAATATATAAAGTATATATCACCGAAAATGTTAAAGACAACTTGAGTGTGTATACAGTGATAACGACGATGACCGGGAAAATATTGCTGTTGTTGGACGATATATTTCTGTAGATGTCCCATCAATCGTGCCCACCGTAATCGGTAGTTGTAACAAATTTCCCCGAAAATACCTCAAATCAATGACTGCTAGCCATGAAATAAGTGATCCAATTTTCTCACTACAAACTGGGTAAACATAAATTAATCTCATCGATAAAGGTTTCAAACATAACAAGGCGGGTTCGTTGATGGAGATGATTAGAAAAACTAGATGGAATATCACAAATTCATCCCTTAAAAATTCTAAAACTAAGGAGGGCTGTCGGTGTTTCTATCGTTGATTCCGAATAAAAAGATATAAAAGTCAGTGTAGGTATCGGTGTCGGTATATGTGTCTGTAGAAGATTTTTCGAAATTGTCTAGCAGGAAGTTTACAAGTTTTGTTGTTTTTGTTAACGACAGTAAATCTAATAAGTAATGATTTGTACAAGTTACTTTGATTTTAAGATATCGTATCATACGACGCTTAAGTCTATTGGCATCTTTGAAGAACACTACAATGCAGTCTGGTTCGCTCACTGAACGGAAAACATATTATTTGCTATGGATATTTATCATTTAGATATGAATAAGTGGGAGACATTAAAACGCACACTATATATCTTTTAAATTATTTGTATATATAGCATATAATCTGTTATATAATTGTTTCGACAGCTTCATTTTATTGCTCGGTAAAGATGTCTTCTTTTAATGATTTATAGTGACTTTCGGGTGTTTGTTTTTTGTTTCTGTGTCTCGTCAGGAATTTATAACTTAGCGGTCAGATCATAGCCGTAAAAAAAATTACTACTGAAAATTATTTTGATTGATAACGCTCAGTCTTCTTGTTTTCATTCAGTTTGTTAGAAGTCTTGTCTTACCAAAAAATAACAGATGAGTAAATGTTAGAAAGGATATGATATTTCAAATCATGAAACAATATCACAGCATCCTTTTATTGCGGTACTTCATCTCAAAGTCAAAGTGACTACTTCAACATGGAGAAAGTTTCTCCAAGTTAAGACGACCGTTAGCTTTGGTCCGATTAATATTGCATAATGTCAATCACGAATCTTGTTCACGTATCGCGTTTTGTAGGTATTTATGTAACTTGGTTTGATTGATTGAAATATGATTTACTACTTACATCCGTTTGACTATACAAATGAATCCACACTCCATAGACTCATTCTTAATATGATAATGCGGCTGTCAAACGTTCACAAGAAGAGCATACTAAAAAAACCACGCCTTCCTATTACTTTTCAGGTACTTGGGAGAATTTGCAATTCTCTTAGAGCAGGTGTTTCTCTACTTTTACTGAGTGTATGCTAGAAACGGCTTGTAAAGTAGCCTTTTTGAGTTTCTTAGATGTGGCGAATTTATAGTTTCAAAACGTTTTGATTCTACTGTAAATTTAAGTGTAACAGATGTTGAGATTCTTGATTCGTATGCTGTTCTACACCTCAAATCCTCTGAGACAGATCCTTTTCACAAAGGTGTCAGGCTTCACAAATCTGATCATACTATTAGTTCCTTCTCTGTTATCAAAAAGTATAACGCAATCAGGAAGGGAGGAGAATCATCTCTTGCGTTTTTCAGATCCATTATTTGTCAAAATGAATGGTAGCGCTTTAGACCGGGACTTTTTCCTTAGAAGTTTAAAACATGTACTAGATTAGTGTGGGTACAACTCTATACAATGGTCATTCCTATAGAATTGGTGCTAGTACTTCGGCAGGATCTGTTAATATTCAAGACCATCTTATCAAACACTTGGTCGGTGGACATCGGACAGTTATTGCCGTTATATTTAGATTTTCAAGGACACGATTTTTGTCTTTGACAATATCTGAGTCATTATAGATATGTGGACATAAGCGAACTTGAATGTATGTTCTTTTCCAAACAGCAAATGTACTTTACCTGGAACTTTTGACCATAATTGAACTTTTATATGAATAAACTTTATTTGTTATGAAGTATTCAGACATTTCGAATTATTGTGTATCATATTTTGTATGTATATATATTTATATTTTTTTTCTCACATGCGACTTGAAGGCTCCCATATACCCCCTTTTAAAAATTCTTATAACTTGGGGAACTACTCAGCTCATATAATTTTTTATAACCTGAGCAATGACCATTCATTGCATTTTTTATCACTGGTCAGTATTTTAAATGACAATTTTTTATCCCCAAGTTCTCTCAACTTACAACTCATATTTCATGACAACAGATCAGGATTCAGGGAATTCGATGGAGAAATATTTTCAAAATTAGCTAAAATATTTTCAAAAGTAGCTGAGGGCAATACTATATTATTTCATTTTTTTTTTTTTTTTTTGGTAATAAATTTTATATTTATTGTATATTTGTCAGTTTTTCTCTGTTGAAATTATTCGTTTTTCAGTCAGACATTTTGATTCTGTTAAATCACCACCAGCCACTTAATTACAGACAGTTTATCTTAACTTGGTACATTTCATTAAGGTCAATTACAAGTGTATACCAGTTGCAACCTTCAGACGATAATCAATGCGTTCTAAAATATGTCTCAGTGTAATTTACGGTATACTTTCTTGGAGAAACTGAGTGGTTATAAAATAAAGTTTAAATTGTTATCACAATGAATCTGGTAGACAGTAGATATGAGTTATCCAGATTGATAAGTTTATTACAGGAATACAAACAGGTAACTTTCAATATTAAAGGGAATGTAATGATTGTAATTAGATCAAGAACTGATTTAAATGTATCAGATAGAAACGTTGTAAACATCTTAAGTTATGACTATAACCATGGACATTAACCAGGCAATAGTTATCAAGAACACCAAGTAAAATAACAACAGACAGTCGGAACAGTCAAACATAAGTAGTACAGGCATATATTTGTATGTACATCACTCATATGAGTCAAATTACAGAACAATGAAATCCCCCACTGAATATATTGCTAAAGTAGCTTATTTAGATAACAAAGCATTTCCGCGAAGTAGCTGATCAATCATAAGCGTACGAGGAACTTGGTGCCGTTAATGTTATTGTTATTACTAAGATTCAAGAATTAGTCAATTCAACATTTAAACACATTATATGACACGAACGTTGAAAACATAGTGGTTATAACTATAAATCGATTAAAATGATGAATACAAAGATTCTTGAAGTAAGAAATATAAAAGTTCAAGATTTGTTATAGCAGACCTACTACAAAATAGACAAGGCATGTTTTCTGAAGAAATTCGCAATGAGCTCCAAGATGGCCACACACAGTTACAAAATGAATTTTTCGCCTTACGCAAAAACACTTCAGCAGTATTTTGAGGAAAAAATACTAAAAAAATGCTTTAAAATATTCATGCGTCCGAAGCGCTTTTCTGGATTTATTTTCATCAGGAACTCTCAAAACTGATTATTTGAAAGCCAAGGATGCATAAGAAGTTTTAAAGAACCAAAAAAGCTGAAAGCTGTATGACCAAATAGGACTTAAACAAATAGTTCAAAACTAAAGAAGTTTTTAAAGTCATCATCGCATTCTTGGTGATCGATACAACGTGTGACATATTTCATGGTCCTAGATATTTTCAAACAACATGATAGTGGTCTGATCTATAAAGTTACTGATTAGGTCCTCTTCCATATCGTGACATTTTTTACACACTCCTGATGTGCATAGCAGGAGACACTTATCCTGCCAACGCGCTGATCATTAATCTGATTGGATTGTTGTGATTCCTTCAAGTTTTCTCTCTTTTTTAAAATGGCAGTTCTTATCTCTATTTTTGCAACGAGTTTTAAACATCTGTAAACTACTATTTCCCCTGATTGACAGACAATAAGTAAGCTGTTCTTTGTACCACGGAAAACTTTTATAGCAAAACCGAATGATATCACATCTTACACAAAATAAACACATCAATAGGTTCTGCGAAGATGGTAATTAAATTGAAAAAAAAACTAAGCCAAACGACCAAGACTAGCTGAGACAACTCGCGTTAAAGGGAAAACATGAACAGTTCAACAGAAACATTGAATAAAGTTAAGTTGGACTCTATGAATTACAAATATCAAGACAAAAATTCCAGATGTGGTAACCGTTTTGAAATGTTTTACTTTGATATCTACACGCAGCTTTATGAGATGTTGTAATTGATAGGGTTAAGTCTATGACTTTGCACTTAAGAATCAAAACATGAAAGCTGTATATGATACAGCTGGAGAAGCCACTGTATTAGTGCATCATTTAATACACGAAGTAAGACATCCACCATTAAAGACACTTCAGCATAATTTGGTGGATGATGAGACTAGTAACAGATAACAACTTTGGATGTAACTGAAGTTTTAGTGACATAGTACTATAGAAGATTTTGTGGTCAATCTATGAAGCTCACTTAGTGTGATGTTATTGCTGAAAAAGACATAATCATTATGACTTTTTCAGGTGTTTATAAGCATTGGTATTCGAAGGAAGTATGATGGCTCAATTCGCTGGTGGTATGAGCAAAAGTTGTTTAAGAGATACATATCAACTTTAAAAGAAAATGTGTTTGAATGTCTTTCTAAATTACAAGTCTGCTTACGGTCTGTGATCTTTTGTGAGACTTTTGATATTGGGTCCGGGGACACAGTTATCGTACTTTGATTTTCGTTGTTTACATATTTAGTCCCTAGTGTGGACAGTGTATGACTTGCAAATCTTTTTTTTTTGTACACCTTCCAAATTTATTTCTTTATACTTTATACCTTAATTACTAGGAAGGGGATGAAATTACCTGAAAAAATTATAAACCCTATCAACACGTCTATATTTTGAATAGGAGCTGGAAGACTTTTTTTAAAAATTTTGATATGATTTATCCCAATAGCAGTACATTACATAGTAAAAATCGTTTTGATATAGAGTAGGTGCGATTTTTTTTATTTGTAAGAAATGCACTACAAAACAACTGTTGTCGGGTCATTATAATGTATGGTTGAAGAACAATTTCTTACGTTTAAGAATTTTGTTTTTCAAGATTAGAAAATTCCGGTTGAAAATAGAAACCTTCAAAAATCTACTCTAAAAATTGGGGTTCATTCCAGTCTTAAATTTTAAGAATCTGTTAAAACTGCAACAATCCAAAATAAGTAATAATAAGTCAGTACAACAGCTGATAAGTTTTAGATATACTACAGATAGTTTATTTTATTTATTTTTTTGAGAATTTGAAAACTGCTTCAGATAAAAGTTAGAGTTTGTTATTACTGCTTTAATTTAAATCGTATACTATAATGTACTTATAATTTTTAAATAGGACGAAGTTTAAAGTAATATCCCTTAGTTCTTTCAAATTAACGAAATAACTATGTACTAATACCTGACAATAACATTATTTTTACATAGGATTCTTGTCTGAAATCTGAACGATATATAACCCCGTTCACAAAAAGATTTCTTGCACAGACTATTTAATTTCATAGCGTCAACTAAAACGTTCCCGATATCGGCCATGCTATAATGCTATTTATTTTTGACATCATTGCTAATGTAACAAAAGATGGATGTCTCTAAGGATATCAGGTTACCCTTTTCTCGTATTCAAGTTTCATTTTATAACAAAAAATCTAATTATAATATCTAAACTCTTGGAAATATACACACCATATTATAACACGGCTTTTAATTGCATTCATTTACATACATTTGCATTATTCATGCGGATTTTCAGTAAAATCTCATTTCGTTCCATCTTATACAACAGTATTATGAATCAGCATTAAAAATTCTTTTAATATGTAAACAGGCCGAGGAAAATCTTAACGTTTGAACACTTTATACGATGATCATGCAATCTAGTCCATTTTTCTATTTTTGTAAAATCTTGAAAAAAATGAAGCATATATTAATTAATAAACTGGACAATAAACTCAAACGTCCGGAATGCGCGAAATATTTCTCAAAAAAATTGTGATTTTTAGTGGCGGTCAATTGTTATTAGCGGAGAAAGCCAGAGTGCCCGATGAGAACCACCGACTTCCGATAGGAACACTGACAATCCTAGTCAACTGAGATTGGAGTCGAGTGCACTTTCCATTTTTTGCATCTTATTATGAATCAGATTTTCAAAGTAGTTTTAGTACTTGTTTTTATATAACCTTTAAATGAATTATTAATTTTTAGGTCTAAACTAGTATATTGTTATCTAAATATCTAAATTAAGTTCACATAGAACATTTTGTACATAAGTAAACCAGGAGTATACTCCTGTCGTGTCTACATTTAAGGATGTAAGCTTCTTTCAAAAGAGGATTTAATTCTCTTAAAATATAATAATCTTAGAGGATAACGCTAATATTTTTCAAAGACCTCTGTAATATCATTATTCAGTTACCATGTTTTTGCATTTCAGTGAAGACAATGTGTCATTATATTGATGTTTTATAATGTTAAAATAAGCCTTTAAAATAGATATTCTCGTTTTTAAAACTTACAAATAATAGTTCTAGTTTAGAGCATATCCTAGAATTATAGACTTAAAACTAAATTGCCGGCTTTTTGCAGATGACTTATTAATATTATCAGTAACTGAAAGAGGACTTCAGAATGGTCTCAATAATTTAGCCATATACTGTAAACAATGGTGGATTGAATTAAATATATAAAAGTTAAAATGTTTGTTTCCTATCCACATATTATAAAGTTTGAGCGACAGAACATCTCTCCATACAGACTCAAATGCCTTACTTAAATCTGAACATTTGAATGTATGGAAAGTCTAAAAGTCCCAAGTCTAAAATAAAATTGGAACATACCCTCATATACTCTGTAATAGCAGGTGCACAACTTCAATATGTCCATTAAGTTTCAATATCTCGGTTCAGGAGGAATTGATTACTTAGTATTGGTACTATCTTTTAAAAAAAATTGCTGAAAAAGACAAATAATTTCAAGTATGGGGTCTGTAAAAACTCTCCACGAAACCACTTTCTAAATTATCAAAATAGATGTTACAAGCAGTCAAAACCGGGCTTCGGAGTTAATGTGAAACAACCTAATCTAAGGGAGGTGTGCATTAGATGTGGATTCTAATATCTCCCTAGATCTGTTAGAGTTTATAGCATTTTCGTCTCTTTCCTCTTGCAACAGTTTAAATCAGTTGATCTCTCTACCCTTAACACTAGTATATCTTATTCTAAACTTAACGATCGATTAAAAAAAATAGTCCTAATTTGTACGTAGTAATTTGTGAACTTGTTTGTCTTTCCGGTGTCTTTCGGTTTTTTGCCATAGCTTTATCAGTTTCCATTGAAGGTAAATCTGGAAAAGCGAATCGAACACACAAAATTTTCAAATACTTATTTCATTCTATCGACTTATGAGTTTTGAATTTGGCTTTTGAATAGAAAACTAAGCTTAAAATCCCTCATGCACGAAAAGGTTCCGCCGGCAATTAATAATAACACGTGCACAACTATAATCTGTGTTCGATCTTTCTCCTGAGCTTCAATGATCTGGTTGGAAAACTGTTGAAATCGTCGCAACACAACGAAAGAGTATAAAGAACTAAGATGTATTTTCGCTTAATCGATTTATGACTATTGAACAGCGGTATACTTCTGATGCCTTTATTGTGTACAAGTTATCATTTTGTACAAATTGTAACAACAGAAACACTGAACAACAACAAAAGCAAACGCCAACATACATAGAAACGGACTGTCTGATAACAACTGCCATATTCCTGACTTGGTAGAGGACATTTTAAGAAAAAATGGTGGGTTGAACTGGTTTTATGGCTAGCCAAACCTCCCGCTAAATTGGCAATGTTAAAAATACCGCTAAAACGACAACACTACGTGACAGGAATACAGTACAAACAAACGCAAGATCACTCAGCACAAAGAAATACATAAATAAATAATATAATAGTACATTAAAACATGTAAACCGCAGAATAACAACGGACACCTCCCATGAATGTAAACTATTGTTGCCATAATTGACAGGCATTGGAGATTGTTGGAACTCATCTGCATGAAGACAAGAAAACTCATACTCAACTGAAAACTTGTAGACATCCAAATTTCCAAATAATGTTCTCTTAAGAGTCAGGAAGATCTCATCAAATTCGTACACAACAATCTTAATATAGAAATTAGAAATATAATAGTGACTTTTTCATTTGATCACTAGGATACCGTATAGCGGATTATTTTAGCGGGTGTAAAATTTCGCGATTTAGGGGAAACAAAGTATACGAAAAATTTTGGCGATTTTTATTTTGGCGGATTCTTAAATCTCAATTAAATATTTTGGCGGAATCTGAAAGAGTTGCAGTTAAAAAGTTGTAAAAATTGACAAACACGGTCTATTGTTATGGTTAAATGGTTGTTTTACCTGCACGACGTCTTTTTATTGATTATATTTTGATACAGTTAATCAATAGAGTACCGGTACTTAGATATTTGTCACAGGTGTACAAACTTCTTGTAAATGATTACGGTTGATTAGTTACGAAATTGACCTTTGATGTACTAATTAAGTTATAAAGTTATTAAAAGAGTAACTTGCAACGTTTATATAATTTGACACTAATTAAAAAGGGTAAATACCTGACAGAATACCTTACACTCTAATATTATTTACTTAACACTTGACATCGATTTCATAAATTATATGTGAATGATGCCCTATGGCATTTGTTTTGTTTAAACAATCATTAACAGTTATTGACCCGTCGACCAGAAAACATAGATCGTTTACAAAACGCTTTAGCTATTAGAAAGTACCGAATGTATGCATAAATTTTCGCGATTTTCCTTCATCCGCTAAAATAAGCGAAAATAAACACCCCGCGAAAATTACCCGCTATACGGTATATATTTTATATTTATTGTCGGTTCAGAATAAATATATTTTCATTTCACCATTTCAAATCTTGAATTTCAGATAAGGTTTGACGGTAATTCTGATAAAAGAGGGGCTAAAGATACCAAAGGGACATTCAAACTCATAGGTCGAAAATAAACTGACAACGCCATGGCTAAAAAAGACAAAGACAAACAGACAAACAATAGTACACAAAATACAACATAGAAAACTAAAGACTGAGCAACACGAACCCCACCAAACACTGGGGTTGATCTCAGGTGCTCCGGAAGGGTAAGCAGATCCTGCTCCACATATGGCACCTGTCGTGTGCTCGTGTTAGTACTTACCCGGTAATAAGTCTAGTTCGGTAGGTCACATTCGGGAAAAGGGGACGGGATTGTAGTTACGACATTAGGAACATATCCGCTATCATCTGTGAAACGGATATTCCGTAACAGTCAACCAACTCGTGATTGCGTCTGTAAAATTTACGAAGGGATGATTTCAACTTCACCACTTGGAACGCTTGGTTTAATAGCTTTCTTGTGAGCAGCAACCCTCTATCAAGGAAATAATGATAGGAAATACAAGCCCTGGAGTATCGTATCAACTTGGAGATATATACTCCGTATGCAGGCGCTGCTGGAATGTTGCTACATAAAAATGGAAAGTTCACAATTGGGAAGCTAAAATCATCTCTTTTTGTCATTGAGTTTTGTTTTCAACCGACCCTCATTGTCAATTTCTAGATGTAAGTCAAGATATGATGCAGACTTAACTGTATCTCTTGTATCCTTTATCTCAAGTTCGATGGGCTAGATGCGTTCAACATAGTCACCAAATTTTGAAATATTCAGTGAGAGAACATCATCTATGTAGTGGAAAGTAAAGTTAAAGGATACTGCTAGCTTCATTTCTTTCTTCCTAAGAAGTTCCTGTATGAAGTCAGTCTCATATGGATAAATGAACAAGTAGGCAAGAAGAGGGACACAGTTGGTTCCCATGGGAATGCCGATTGTTTGTAGAAAAACACGTCCTCCAAACGTAACAAATATGTTGTCAATCAAGACATCAAGCATCTTGATAATGTCAGTTTTAGAAAAATTTTTGTTGGAATCATTATATATGATTTTTTACAAAGTAGGATTTATCCCTCCCTAAGACCAGATAATTGTATCTACGTTGGCCATTCTTTTTTATGAAACAAAGCAGGACCAACTCTTTCAATTTATCTTTTAGTTTGGAATTGGGAATACTTGTGTAAAGTGTAGAAAAGTCAAATGTTTTAATATTATTGCAAGATGAAAGAGTCTTAGATTGTATGTACTCTAAAAGATCTTTGGATTTTTTTAGTATCCACATCTGATTCACGCCACCTCTTGAATAGGTAGTTTCACAATAACTTTGAAACCCAGATTTCATTGCTGATAAAATTGATTAGTTTATGTAATGTGATTTACACACAAAAACTATGTTGTTTGGGGCTTTATCTGCGGGAACAACAACATATTTGTCATGGAGGTAGGACAATAACATAAATGGTACCAATTTTTCTGCACCAGATGCGCATTTCGACAATCAATGTCTTTTCAGTAATGCTCAAGGCTAAAATGTTTGAAAATCCAAAGCTTATTAAAAATATGAAGAGCTATAAACCAGAAAGGACCAAAAAGTATAGCCAAAGCTGGTCTAGGAATCAGAGCTTTGCATGAGGGAGATACATTCCTTAACTTTAAATAATTTGCAAAATTTTGTAACAGCAAATTTTAAAAACACAAAATCCGTATTTTCATGCCAGTACCAAAGCACTGGCTACTGGGCTGGTGATACCCTCGGGGACTATCAGTCCACCAGTAGAGGCATCGACCCAGTGGTAGCCTCTTCCTCAAGTTTTAGTGTTAAAATTAGGCTATCTAAATTGATTGAATTTTGGTGTTTACGGCCACTTTCAGCATTATTGATTATATCATTGCGGCATTTTTTATTGATGGAAGAACCAGAAATGACCGGAAAATTGGCAATCGAACGCACCAGCTACGGACCCACAACCTCGGTGTGACCAGGCCAGTGAAACAGTATATGAACTACCAAGATCACTTGGCCACTGAACAGAGATGAGGTCCTCAATCCAAAATAATTATTGATCTGTTTATGTTATTTATCAAAAATAAATTTCCATGTGTTCGATTTTGTTTTGTGAATACATGGAATGGAATACTGTTAACATGTTATGTTGTTGAATTTAACTTTAGCGTAATTAATATAACTTTATTATCGAAATTTATATGTTCCTGTGTAAAAATCCGCCACTCTACATCTTTAACTTTGGTACTTGAGTTATCGTTCTTTGAAAACTTCAATCTCTTTAGTCTCTGCGAAATTATTTACATCTCGTTTATATTTCGGTCACAAAACGATGAAGTTCGCGACTTGAAAGTAACAGAATGAATTGAGGTTGAATTGCCAAATTATTTCTTAATCCCGGAAATTCGATCTTAACAAATGTATTATTGCAATGTTACTAGTTCACTAACTTCACTAACTTCACACGTTACTGATATTTTCAATGTACATGCTCAACAAAAATAACTGATAAAGAGCTGCATATCTGTTTTTTAATCAATTATTGACTTTTGTACATTGATACCGTGAACACTTTGCCATCAAGATTTGTTATTCATACCACTTAGAGACATATTTTCACGTCACGCAGGTACTTTTTTTCTGTTTTAAAGTCATTGGAGGCTAATTTGAATAAAAATAAAATTATGGAAAATAGAATACTAGTATTTGATAAGGCTTTTGGTGGCCAATTTATGTATTATAGCTATTTATTCAGATTTTCACACAACACATGTCTGTCACATACAAAACTTTAAAATTTTTAAATTGGTTTTACAGATTTGTGTTAGGTCTTCAGACTTTTTGGATCTAAAGGAAACTGGATACCAATTTTTCTGAACCAGATATATATAAAATTATCAAATACCCTTAAATTGACATCTTGTCATTAGTATTTCAATAGTCATACCCGAAAAAGATGGCAATTTGTCGCTTTACGTGGATATGTAAAACGAACAGATATTACAAAACATATTGTTCCTTCAAAATATAGCATCAAATCTACGTCAAGTTAGATGAAATTGCAAAAGTACAAAAATGTATTGTAAACTAATTTCATTTGTGGTGCAGTATCAACAAATTAGCTAGTTCAAATAAACCAGTTAAGCAAGTGAAAGGCAGAACTGAAATCCATTCAGCGAATGTATTCCCGCGTCAGATTTAGGAACATTGATTTTAAAGAAATTTTTAACAGTAACAAGGCTGGAAAAAGATCAATCTACAATGAATAGAGATGAGTTTTGAAAAAAATACGATATATATATATATATATATATATATGTATATTGTCTTCGTTTTCGTTTTTTGCAAATATTGAGATTCAAAGCATCATTATGTATGTACTCGGTCTAAACAACAATCTATTTAATTATAGAAGGCTAAAAAAGATATCGTTTACAATTATCAAAAGAAAGGTCAAATGTGTATACGAAAAAACTGACAACGATCATACAACTTCAATTGTGTAAGTCAGGATATGATAAGGGGAGAGTAATCGTAAAACTTAAAGCAAATACGTCACGCAGAACATAATCACTGATGTTAGCACAGAAAATAGGGCTTAAAATATCTGAGGTCGTCTGAGAAGGTGTTTTTTCATTAAAATAAAGGATTCTAAAAATTTTTTTGCAGATTTGAGAACACATATTTAAAATTTACTAAAATTGATGATTTACTTCTACGTGCAAAGGGGATAATTCACTGTAATAATTGTAAGGTCCATTTTACCCCTGGTTTTTGTGGGGTTCATTTTGCTCAGTCTTTGGTTTTTCTATGTTGTGTTTTGTATACTGTTGTTTGTCTTTCGATCGTATTTCGTATTTTGCCGTGGCATTGTCAGTCTTTTTTCTATTGAGTGTAAGTGTCCCTTTAATATCTTTCGCCTCTCTTTTACGTCGTTCAATCTTGTATGGAAAAAGTGGTTTATAGATTAAGTCACAGTTAATATTTGTTTATAGTCTATCCAGTTTATCCAGTCAATCTCTAAATCGCGTGCATCTACAAAAGTTATTAATACCACATGTAACATTAAAGATCTCCTATCAACTTCTAATTCCGTTAATGACGATACAGCATTAAGGTTTGACTAAATATGTACCGGTTTGGTAATTATTTGTAGAGGATTGACATGCTGTAATTTTTTTTCCCGAAACAATTATTGACTATTGACAATTCACACATAAAAACGATACGTTACATAACATTGTAAGGGAAAGATTTAATCACTGAGTGTTACAAAACTTATAATTTACAAAAACAACGAGCAAATCGTAACTTTACAGACATTCAGACATATATTATGTTGTCGTATAATCATTATCTGTCCTCTTCATACGGTGGATTCACCAAAAGTCCTATAAGACCCCTAAATATTTTAAAAATATGACAGCACAATTTTATGCAATTGATTTGAATTATATGACAAGATCTAACATTAATTATTCAAAGGTGGTTAAATTTTTCTCTTCTCTGAAAATTAAAAAGGATTGATACCAAGGGAACATTTGAAACCATTAAGTTCAAAAAACCCATAAATTAACTCATCATAGATACCAGGATTCAAATTTTGTACGACTGACGCGCGTTTCGTCATCATCACCAATCAGTCACTCTCGAAACAAAAAAAAATCTAAAAAGACGAAATAAAGTAGGAAGTTGAAGAGCCTTGAGGATCCAAATTCCGAAAGCCCCAAAAAAAAAAGGATCTACAAAAAGTTTAACAATATTTAACAAAAATTCATTCTAAAGCTTTCAAAGGTAAAAAACCCTTCGCTTGATTTGAATTTATAGGTTCATTCATTCATTAAAGGCCAAACGTAACAAGAAAAAGAAAAACATTTCAAAAAATTTCAAAAATGCAAAGATTCTGACATGACCTTTTATAACCGGCTATACGGTATTGGATTTTGCTGAAAGTTGAAGGCCGTGCGGTAACCTATAATTGCTTAAATCCATGTTATTTGGACTCTTCTTAATAGTTGTTTCATTAGCAATCATACCAAATCTCCTTATTTCATAATGTAGTATATGAAGAAAGACAGTCATACAAACGCGTGGTATCGATTCTGATAAGCACGACCTCACTATTGTGTATGGTCAGCTTTGCCCGAAGAGTTGAAATATTTTCTTACTTTTCGATAACATATACATCATTTATAAACTTGCAATGCACATGTACAAATAAATCTTTTAGTACCGATGCACTATAGCTGCCTGGCAAATGCTACGTTCGGAGACACTTGTCTATTGTAGATGATTGTTTTATATTTGTCAACAATTCATTGCACTGATGGTGGTAAAGTCATATTTTTAGATAGAATAGATATGATAAAGCTCAGTTTAAACTAATAAAAGTCAATGAGACTAAGGCTAAATGTTTTCAATTTGACACTTACTGAAGACACATCTTACTTCGTTTTTTCAATGTGAAGATTACGCTTCTGTTAATTCATATTTGATAGTTTTTCTTTCTTTGGTGAACTTGCATCATATCTACAATATCTTCCCTTTTTACAAATTGTTCTATCTCCCTTTTTTACAGTTGTTTTCATGAAAAATGAAAAATAAACAATCATTGAATTGACCAAAATACACAACAACGCATTTCTGAATCATTTCAATTTCTTTAAATAAGGTTAAAACAGTTTTATTACTGTGCAATATTTTTTCATCCATTATACTTACTGCATAAAGTCTATGTTTCTAAGACGATGTAAGAAAGATTTATCTCATTTCATAGTTTAATCAACATAAAACGGGACAGATATCTCTGTTGTATGACAGGCTACGTTTTTAAATCTAAAGTGTGAAGATCTGTGAAAGCTAGAGAAGTCTAAATAAGCCACCATGCACTAACATCGCTGATGAAAAACAAAAATTGACAGACACACGTTATTATAAAAAATTTAAATGACATAAAATGCGTATTTTATTTTCAGTATATGGTAATGTTTTACTGTATACTATTGTTGATAGTTACTTTAATACCTAGTGATTTTGAAATTGGTATAATGAACATTTCCCGTTAACAAACTGCAAAAAATGTTTATAAAGTGATACCGTCTCGCTCCTTTAGAGTTCATGCGATTCCCTAAGATTTTGTGTATTACCTTGATTAGTCTTTCTAATTGATTTAGTAGATTTGAACATCAATAAACAAGTGTTTCCAAAGAAAAACTGCAAATGTAGATGGTTTTGATTGAGATAAGGTAATAACTGATACTAATACCTTGAGGGAAACATCTATTACACCGATTCATTCGATAATTTGGATTGAGGCACTGAAAATTTAATGTACGGAATCTGATGTATAGGAATAAAGAGCGATCCCATGTCCGTTTTTTTTTTTTGTGAGTAAACGCAATAACGCCCTATTTGTGACACTTAATCGCTTACAGAAAAATTGGTACTGTTATTGTCATTACTCCAAGATCCTAGGATTAAAATGACTTATATATAGTTACCGAAAGGCTTGGTGCACTTTAAAACCTGATTCAATCCACACATTTTATTCAAACGTGTATGTTCTAAGTGAAGAAACTGACAGGCAATCGCCAATTGATACCACGAGGATAGTTCCTCAATGCTCTTCAATTTGGTACATTATTTGGCCTTTTAAACTTTTTTATTCGAGCGTCACTGATTAGTCTTTTGTAGACGAAACGCGCGTCTGGTGTACAAAATATTAACTCTGGTATCTATGATGAGTTTGCTTGCATAGATTCAACCAAACCACAATATATGGACTTTGTCTATTAAAACTATACTTTGAAGTTTTGGATATTTGTTAATTGTTTTTTATATATATGACATTATAGTACAGCGGAAAGCACATAGACTTGTGCCTCGAGGTATTGCAATTTGCACTCAAAAGAACAGCAAGTAATTTACTCAATTTCTACTTAAGCCAATGGCCGATTATAAATTATTATCTACACAGCTATTTACTATTGTAAATGACCATCTGATCGGTAATTAAGAGTTAAGTTATTGATGCTCGAAATGATGGTCAGAACGATTAATTTAAAATGACCATTATAATATAATAAAAGTCATTAATAGACACATGTGGACACGGGAAATTTTGATTCGGGAATGTAATCAAAGACTGTTCTATTGTTATATTATTTTATTGTATGCTAGACAGGATCGATTGTATCTGCTAATAGACAAGGCTAAAGGTTTATTTTTCAAGTTATCAACAGACGAACTTTAAAATTTGTACAAGTCCCTATATGATATCTATGTTCCTATGGTGATTGTGTTATTTTTGAGCTTCATAGTATCTTCTTTCAAAACGTTTATAACAGAAGTACATATACCACATACAGAAAACAATTTGTTTTTTTCTTTGAAAAAACTGTAGAATTTTTTAGACTTACAGTAATTAATTCATCTTTAAGCAAATCAAATGAAGAGTGATCGAGAATAAGATAAATAAAACAGTTATCACCAAAATAGTGTCGAATTACAGAAAAATTATATAATGTCAGACCTTTAAATCATTTGAAGATTGACGTTCGTTAATGTTCATTAAAAAAGTCTATTTTTTTTAGTTAGCGAAGAAGTATTGGGAACTACGAAGGAACATTGAAGGATTGTGTGGACTCAAGACGCTTGAGAAAATATTTGTTTTTTTATCATCATAAATCTTAGAAGAAAAGCTGATATATTTATCACCATAGCTACATGGATATCAAATCACATATTACTTACATCCTATGCTTACAAAGGTGTCATCGACCGCACCCCTTAGTATTAGTAGTCAGATATCTTATAATGTATTGAGTTTCAAACCATAAAACATCAAATATCTTGTTATTCCCTCCCAAAACCACAACCACATATTTTCTTATTTTTCACATGAAGATGAATAGAATTAAATGCCTTCATGACAGAATTTGTTAATCCCAAACCAAACAATATCAACAACATGGTGAGTTTGGCAAATCGTTCTTGAAATTTTTGTAGTCCGTAGTAAACAATTTCATAGCTATTAACGCGTTATATTATGGTTTATTCTATTGGAGTGAAAATTCAAGCTAATTCTTCAATTTTATTGGCAGACTTTACAAGGTTGAACCCATATCCCGTGGTAAGGATGTGGACAAGGGCGTTGTGTAAGATGACGTCTGTCGCTACGTCGTTTCAAATGAGAAAATTCATTTTTATAAAAAAAAAAAAAAAAAAAATAATAAAAAAAAATAGAGTAAGCCTAATCTTCAATTTTAACCGTTTTTTCCAGAAAGTTTTTCTACTCATCTATTTTGTTTTACAACGGTAAAGGGAGATAACCAACATTATCGTCTGAAATTAATGGCAGTAAAAAACTTTGCCTCGCACACTATCGGGGAAATAAATCCAAAAAGGCCACGTTGATACAAAAAAAAACATATCCAAGGCTAACTTGAATGCAGGTAACTTGTTCAGGAATTAGGTTCCCAAATTTGAACACCATGATATATTCACAGACTAGCAGAGACAATATTTCATTTTTATCTGGCTGTAAGAAAAAAAGAGGGAAAGTTCTATAAAAGGACGTCTCTGGACGGTACTAGAAGTTCGTTAAACCGGTATCTGAAGTCACCTCCACATTTAAAGGACTTTGGCTTTATCAAGAATCCAGAATTTTCTGCTGCTATTAAATGATAATTTTGGGATTTCAATGACATAAATTAAAGACGCCAGAAAAAGAGAAATCGACAATTTTCCTGAAATTGAATAAACTAACTAAGCAAAACTATATAACCGTGTTTATTTAGACAGTAAAAACTCAATAACACTTGCACATGTGGTACAGGTTAACATTAGACTTCACTCATGAAGGCAAGGAAACTTAAACCTGAAAACAATGACAAAGAACACTTTTATTGTGAAAAGTTATGCCGATATAAATAGAGAATATGTTGTTTAAAACTCACTAATAAATCATCGTGAATCAGACAAAGAAATAGTATCGGGTCATATTCCACCTGATCCTAGTGCATGCAGGGGTAAACATTTCAAGAAATATCTGTCAAAGTTGCATCCTGACTGTGATTGCCTCTTGCAGACGCCTTAAGACTTGTTCGAAGAAGGGAAAGCTTGCTGGTATAAAAAAAGTCGGATTAGACGTGATATATTATCCAAATATTTGCTGTATTTAAGCAGAAAAGCTGGACTTTCTAAATCTTACACCAATCATTCTGCTCGTGCAACCGGCGCTTCATTATTAGGAAAAGGTCTGTTTTCACAGGCACAAGCTATGTCTATAATTTACCAGCTAACTTTTGGAAAGGAAAGAGAAGTTACAGATGACGCTATTCGATGTTAAAGGTTGCACTTTGTAAATACAGCTGTTTCTCAAACCACGCCTCTTTTAGGGAGATATATGATATTCATAGATTATTAATTTTGTTTACGTACTGGTTCCCGAATATGATCTCTATGTTTCATCTCGTAGAGATATAACTTGGGAATGTTACCAGTAAATATACATATTCATAGCGATAAAAATTGAAATCTGTGGAAATCCTTAAGTCAAGGTAGGGATAGTATAGGATTTTAATGTAAGTTTAAACTCTTAGAAGTTCGGGTCATATAAACGTTAAAAATATGCCGCACAGCCCTATATTTTGACCTTTGAAAAAAAATAGAAGTGCATATGAACTTTCTTTTCTAGGATATAATTTTTTTCAAAACTTCATATTAAAAGTGGTACAGTTTTAGCCGTGAATGGAGTTCCTATGGGAAATTGCATTGTTGATATTTACAGAAATGCAACCTATATTGGGTAAAAAAAGAGAACATACAGAATATAACCAAATCTGGTTTATCTCAGAGATTTTAATGAAATTAACTCAAATATGAAGTTTTATAAATAGTTCATGAAGATAGCGAAAATCCTTGGCCTTAACTATGATGACTCAGCATAAATTCACTGTTTACAGTATGCATAGTTTTCTTAAAGTCCTGGATGCAAAATAAATTCATAATATATGCATATTAGTATTTTAAATTGTTTAGAAGTGCTTATATTTACTCTTCGAAGTCATTGAAACTGATAGATTCTTCCTGAATATTATTGGTGGTGTGTTTTTTTCCTGTGGATAACCCAAAAGTAAGCCGTAACACCTAAATGTGCTTTTTTTGTGACCGCGGCATAAAAAAATACAAGCTAGTAATACAAAAATACCTCAATAAAACTTACAATAGTGTGTTCTATCCTAAACATGCACTAAATATTCCATATTGCTAGAAACGGCAGAATAATTTAGGAAATTTGAGGCCCCAGAGGCAAAAAACAGAGAAAAATGCCTACCCCTTGGGTCTTAAAACAAATAATTTAACTTGTAAATGCTATGACTTTATTATTTTAAAGGTCTTTTCTATAGAAACCAATAACTGTGCTTGGAAGATATGCAAAAATCAGATGTTAGCAGTCATTTCTATAAAACTTTTTGTGAATTCATACATCAGACTGGTATCTTCATACATACAACTTTTGCAAATATGGCTTTGTTTAAACACTTCTAGTTCATATATTAGCTAAATAATGTTAAATATATGGTAAGAGATGATACTGGTGTGACAAGATTTCTAAACTGACCATTTGAGGCAGTAATTGTGAACTTTCATTGGCAAATAGGCATACAGTAAGATGTGAACTGGAGACAGAGGCAGGATTAGCTAATTTTTATAATCTTGAATGTTGGAATGATTAGCTGCTAAACATTATATTTATAGTCTTCTGAAATGCTTTCAATTTGTTATCAAAATAGTTTCAAACAGGTTCTAGTCATTTCATGTTAGAAAACATGCACATAGGGTGAGCTGGCAATAATTAAAGTCTTGTTTTCAAATTCTTTAAAAAATTGATACAGGGTATAAAATGTACTGTAAAAGAAAACTTAGAGTATATGCAATGATTTCTTTAAGGCTATAATTCTGATAAATAAGTATTGTTATGAGAAAAAGTGTTTTTAGAGAGTTTTCTATTGGAATAAATGTTAGTATAGGTTGCACTTTGTAAATACAGCTGTTTCTCAAACAACGCTTCTTTTGGGGAGAATCCCCAAGGGTGACTGGGGAATAGAAGTATGGTCACCATTGGTCTTCCTCCGACCGGCAGTAAAACCCTTGTCAAAGTGGGGCGTCCGTTTGGCTGTGCGGGATGTACAAATTTGCAGCCACGTCCGGTCAGAATGGGGACGTTAAATCCGATGCCTCGTGTAAAGAGAGTGCCACGCCCTTTGCACGTTAAGAACCCTTGCAACAACTCTTCGAGGGGTCCGTAGATGACCTGTTGCAAGGCTAAATTTCTGACCCTATCCAATATACCCCAATTTCCCGTGGCAGTCTAAATTTCACCGACCTTAATCCCAGACGCCTCTATTACAGAACCTACCTATTGTATTTATTGTGAACTTGTTCTCGTCCTGAATATGCATGAAATATTTGCCACTGGACGTTAAGCAACCATCAATCAATCAATCAATCTTTTGGGGAGATATATAATATTCATAGATAATTAATTTTTTTTACGTACTGGTTCCCGGATATGATCTCTATGTTTCATCTCGTAGAGACATAACTTGGGAATTTTACCAGTAAATATACATATTCATAGCGATAAAATTGAAATCTGTGAAAATCCTTAAGTCAAGGTAAGGATAGTATAGGATTTTAATGTAAGTTTAAACTCTTAGAAGTTCGGGTCATATAAACGTTGAAAATATGCCGCACAGCCCTATATTTTGACCTTTGAAAAAAATAGTAGGGCATATGAACTTTCCATTATAGGATATAATTTTTTTCAAAACTTCATAGTAAAAGTGGTACAGTTTTAGCCGTGAAAGGAGTTCCTATGGGAAATTGTATTATTGATATTTACAGAAATGCAACCTATATAAGGGCCATGGTTGCATCATGAACAATATAAACATTGCTTTCAACACAAAGTGAATTGTTTGATTACATGAAAAAAAAACAAACAAAAAAACGTAGAGTTAACTGTTTACTGAATGAATTAGAAACGTTTGTTGAAATATAGAAATATAGAAATTATTCGAATATTACAATTTTGCTGAAGATGTTAAAATATTGAATAAGTTATGATTAAAGTACAAAAACGTATCTCATATCTGTAACATCAAGAGTTGCAATACACCGGGTTATGTTGTAATTTGTATCAAGAATTTGGGGCGATGACGTAAAGACAGTATAATACACAACCTTAATGTTAAAAGCCATGGGTATAAGCCTATTACAAATAAATAGGTCATTGTACCAGGCTTATAACGCTTGATTTTGTATTGTTACATTATATTCTCTTAACTCTTTTTCCTTTATTTTTATTTTGATATAACTAGTTATGTTCCAGTTTTGATCCATTAACGTTCTACCATTTAAATGATTTTATCTTGATCTAAGGAATAATTATTAACAATGACATCTACATTAATTTCCAAATTAAATGTCGTTTGATTGATTGACATTTATTCATAGAATCCTTTAGAATAACTAATTCTGTCTATTTTAATTCAAAGTAGTAATTATATTGAACTATTGCATAATTAACCAATACTCTACGTTTGGGTTTAATACTATTAATGAATAATTTCTATTAACAATATTATGAACGATGTCATTTATTCTAATTGTTATAGGTATATTTGTCAACTTGAATCGAATTTAAGATATCAAAAATGGAAATCTACATTTAATTACTAAATTTCAATAAATGATTTAAGTTAAAAATACGTATGCTTAATATCAAATGCTTAATACTCTGACTTACGTTAGCAAATAGTAATTACAATGTGATAATTTAATGTAACTCTATTATTAATTTAATCCAACTTCATAATATTATAACAATTAAATGTAACAATTAAATAAATCTTATATGTTTTAATACAAGCTAAACTATTATCAAGACTAACTTATTGAACGTGATGATAACATCTTTATGAAAAGTGTTACAAATATATAACTCTAACCTATGAATCTCGGTGTTGTTTTATACTTCTTACAAATCTGTATCTATTCAGAATTCTTAAATCGTAAATTGAATAATGTATAATGAATTATTTTTACGTTAAGTATTTATTAAAATAACTGTTATTTAAACGATTTTTTTTAATTGAAAATTACAATTAATTTTATTCGAAATTTCTTAATTATAAAATAGGTTGAAATGTTTATTTCCTGTTAATTTCTTTCAATTAATTAATTAAAAATTAATGTGTATATAATATATTTAAAGAACTATGTATTGAACTTTTAATTAAGTTTAATAAAACTTAATTCAATTTAACTTGATTATTTAATTATTCGTCAACAAGAAATTCAAAATTATGATAGATTATTTAAAATAAATAATTAAATTGAATTAAGTTATATTTCTGATAATTAATGAGTGAATTGATTATTTTCTACGAAGCCTTAATGTAATTAAAATAATTGGTTCATTCAACAGAATTAGATTAAACTTATTTAGCGTATGATTTAAAATTGTATTAATTGAAAAATACAATTAAAAATAAACATTTACATATCAAATTCAATCAAATTCTAATGACAATGAAATATCGACAGTTCAAAAAATGATAAAAAGGTTTTAAGCTATATTAGATGCAAAAATTGAGTTGCAAATTAATTGAATGAACTTTAAAGTATGTTTCAGATTATAGTTAATCGAGCATGACTTTTCAATATTAGAAGTTATCCTTATTTTATATTACAATGTTCCATGAAATTAAATTAAATACAATATTGAATCTATTTGAATATTCATTATAGAATTTTAAAATAGATCCTGTTGAATTATTTATCAAATAATAAGATCTTAGCTTATAAATTAAAATATAATAAAATTAAGACTAGAAATTCAATATAACCCTTAATTTATTTTATTCTGAAATATTGTCGAAATAATTGTATTAAGCATGAAATAAATCATATAAAATAGATTAAAATGAATTTTATTCATTGAACCGTTATGATTCACTGAAAACTTAACCTTAATTTCTTTGAGAAAATAAAATAGTAATTCAATACTGATAATATAATTTTGAAATTCAAGAAAAGTAACTATGAAAATAAACTTATACTGAAAAAATAATTGCTTAATAGAATTTAATTGATTTTAAAACTTAAGATATATGATTATAAAAGTGACTTATTAGCTAAAATTAAATCAAAATTTATTTAAAAATTAGTTTCATTAATTGTTATATATAAAGCTAAACTATAAATAATGTATATGTTCATATATTTGAGTATAATTAACAATCAATTTATTTAGTTCAATAGATGAATAATTTTTAATAAAATTTATAATATGAAAATCTATCTATATTGCATTATTAGATTTAGCTTAAAAATGCAAATTGATTAATTTAATATGTATTAGATCTTAGTACATTCAATATTGTATAATTTTTAATAATTAAATTTTATATTTATCCTTTAATATACTGATCTGGATATATTTGGCAACTATATTCGTTTTTAAATGCATTAAGTTCAGTTTTTTTAATTAATTTTAAATTTGTATTTCTATTATTTATAAATGTGTTAAATCACTTTTAAATTTAAATCTTAATTTAAATTAAATTGTTTGAAATCTATTTTAAATTGTCTGATGCAAACTAATTATGTTATAATATGTATTCTAAAATCTTTTATATTCAAATTAATTTATCTAAAATAAGTGTTGATTTATAGTTTATCATTCTATAATTCATGTTCATATAATTTTAAATAATCTTCTCTTGATGTTATTATCAAATATATACATGAATAATTCTATGCATTGCAAATTGTATATAAGTCGTCATAATTTGTCAAGTTGTATTGTACATTATGCAATTTTATTTAATCAATGTAGTTTCATTTTAAATAAGTATAGTTCTAATGATGTATTAATTATTGATTCTTAAAAACATGTATTATTTCACATGTATCAATATAATATCTATTCTACTGTATTAGGATCAAATTAGTATTAAATTATTCAACTTATTCATAGATATAATAGCATATGTATTTATAACTTAAATGATCATGTCATTATTATTGAACTATTTTGAATATATTACATCATATCATGATTTTACAATTACGGAAATATCATTATCAATTTAAATCATATCGTATATTGCATTAAATTCGAAATATAATAATCATCTTAACATATCATTGATAATTACGTTCTATGTTAGAATAATTGATTTAAAGTCACATATGTTAAATTCTTTTAATCATTAAAATATATATGTTGTATGTAAATTGATATTAATATGCATAAAATAATTGCCACTGAATGTTACACAAAAACAATCCGTCAATTGATCTAAGCTAATTTGAGCTCATATTTATATCGTAGCACCCATCGCAAGCACTGAAAAAAAAACCAAGTGGTTTTCGAAACTTTTATATTTTTAACCGAACAATTTTAACAACACTGATACTTCTACAATACTGTAGATCCAATAGTGCATGCGTTTTAATAATTAAGTATGTTTTAAATAATTGGATTAACATTTATTAGCCACGGACGTTGACCTATAACATTGCACTCGTGACAACATTACAGGTCCGATCATATAAATCAATTTAGTAAATTTTCCCTTACAAACGAGTTTGATAGCAAAGGGTGAAAATATTGATATCTTTATACATTTATGGTTAGAAAATACTAATAATAACACCATTACAAACTAAATCCCAATTTAATATCCTTGTACGTATCTATAAATAAAACAAATCTATTTTATTTTTAGAAATCTACCTGTAATAATATACTTTTTGTGATTTTAATCCATTCATGTGACGCGCAGTTTATATTTCGTTTGTGGTGTCCTGGTGTGCTGTCCTAAATTCATGGGAGGCGTCCGTTGTTATTCTGTGGTTTACATGTTGTAATGTACCATTATATTATTTATTTATGTATTTCTCTGCGCTGAGTATTCTTGTGTTTGTTTGTACTGTATTCCTGGCACGTAGTGTTGTCATTTTAGCGGTATTTTTAACATATAAGCGAGAGGTTTGGCTAGCCATAAAACCAGGTTCAACCCACATTTTTTTCTTAAAATATCCTGTACCAAGTCAGGAATATGGCAGTTGTTATCAGGCAGTTCGTTTCTCTGTATGTTGGCGTTTGCTTTTGTTGTAGTTTAGTATTTCTGTTGTTCCGTTGTTTTCCTCTTATAGTTGATGTGTTTCTCTCGGTTTTATTTTGTTACCCGGATTTGTTTTCGCTTAGTCGTATTATGACTATTGGACAGCGGTATACTACTGTTGCCTTTATTTATGTGACAGTGATTCGGTCCAAATTGGGTTTAGATCACAAAATTATAGTAACATAGCGTAGTTTATTTAACTTCAATCTGAATGACAACCACAGATTATTTCCTTTTTTAGTATGTGAAGGGAAGGATAATTGAACAGATAATTGGTATGGCGTTCTTTCGAAGCAGAATAATAAATTTTAAATGCATTCAAAATCTTGTTTGACGTTCAAAATTATATAGAATACAGCTTGGGGGATTTGAATCATTGTAGATTTTTTTTTTTAACTTTGTGTTATATTATTCATCATTATAATTTGAAAGTTCGCAATATTGTTTACAAATGCACAAAATGAAGTATTTAAACAAGATTACTCCGAGTACTCTTAGATCGGTATTTTGTGTATTTAGTCTTGTTGTTAGTTGTTTTACTTTTTTTTGGTCTATCGATCTGTTCAGTCAAACCTTTTTTAATTGATGTTACAGTATTTTATGTCACGCTGCTACAGCACTGACCAGGGTAAAAGGAGAATTGAGCGCTTGCAAACATGTTTAACCCCACCACATCCTGTTCAGGTAGTCGTAATTGAGTGCTTGTCGAACTTTTTTTTTTTCGTTTTTTGTTTTGTACATAAATTAGGCTGTTGGTTTTCTCTTGAAATGTTTTACATTTTTTTCTTGTCGGGCCCCTTTAATAGCTTACTTTACGGTATTGGCTTTGTTCATTGTGGAAGGCGGCACGGGTACCTACAGTTGCTTACATCTCTTGTGAATAGTTGTCTCACTATCAACCATACCACATATCTTTTTTTTTTATATTGTAAAGCTAGGATTATAATTGATGGTAGTGAGCAGGCAATTGAGAAAACTATTCAGTTCTATTATATGGAAAAAATAGCTTCTGATAAAAATCCAACGCCCACCACCTCAAGGTGAAAGAGGTTGACAGATAGGAAACGGAAGGGTTGGGTTGTAAGTTGTTATAATATTAAACTGTACAAAACAGGTAAAACCATCCGACACCTTAGTTTTTTCTATACAAAGAACCGATGGCTTTAGCCAGATTTGTTACAGTGTTTGCTCTTCAGCTACGTTATTGATTTATCCATACAACTTGTTTTTATGAAATTATTAGTTTTGATTTGCGCAACGAAAAAAGGCGCAAATAACATGCTGATTGATGAAAAGGAATATGTTTGGTGGCTGTCTAAAAATTCAGGCGTTCCAGAAAAGTTAGATGATATTAAAGAAGTCAAGGAAGTCAAGTGAAACAAAATGCGACCGCAATAAGTATGTAATTCATTATATTCAAAGTTCTATACATAGTTCGTTACATCAAATGAGGGAGTTGTTCTTGTGTTATCATTTACATGGAACACATTATTTTTTACTAGTTTCATTGCTAATCACAGGCTTTTGAAACCCGTGAAAACTTCTTCCTACAAAACTGTAAAAGGGTTCGAATGTAACATTAACAAATTTTCAACCAATAATCTGCACAGAAACAAACACCTGATTACTTCAAATATAAACTAAACCTATCGTTTCGTATACCTTAACTAAGCCAACTGCATAACGTGTTGTCGATCGCAAAAGGGTATTGTTGACCCCAACACTTAAGAATTTAAAATTCAAATCCCGGATTACTCTTGTTCATCGTCCTCACACAATTATATTCTTGCTGTAAATGTAATAACCGAGGATATTGGTAGCATAAACAACGAAAAACTTTGACAGTTGTAAGCAAAAGGCCAAACATATATAATTCCCCAGCCCGTCAACTGGACAAGAACGTTGCCAGAAAATTAGTTAAGGGCATACGATACAGTTACAGGAGGTAATGACGTTACTAACGTAAATTGTTATTTTCGCGACGTCAAACTACGACTTATCGGGAAAACATTCAGTTTTCGACTGATATTTATCATTCAAACTTATTTAACTTGAAAACGAGTTCATGGACCCTCTTTTAAAATGCCATTTAGTTTGATTACGTAAGACGATAACGTGTGCAAATTTTCATGAAAACGTAAATAGTACAATTTTTCAAATTAGATAAATATACAGCAAAAATGATGTTTTTCTACATTCATGAACATTTGATAAATATGAGTTATTTGTGAATAAAAATGTATAAAATTTTAGGATACTTATAAAATAAAGAAAGTACAAATTATTTAACAAAAACAATTTGTGTTTATCTTTAAAACAAAAGTTATGTCTTTCTTTCGAAAGGAAAATACGGCCACAAATCCGAATTTTGAGCAAATATACAAAATTTCGACCTCATTTTACTCAAAAGTAGCACATGAAGGTATATTTTTATTACATATTTGATTTAATCAGGTAAAAATAGTCTATATGGAAATTTTATCAAAATATAAATACGGGATCAAAACTGTATCGTATGTTAAGCGAGAACCTAAACAACCCAAATTGGACATTTTATCTGCATGTGTTAAAGCTGTTCTTGGTTACACATTCAGACGCGCATTCCAAAACTACGATGTACTATGAGCATTTGGCGTTTTAATCCTTTTAAGAGTTTAAAGGTTGTGAGTGCTAAATCCTCTCTACACAACCAATATGTTGTTGCCCTAGCAGTCAAATTCTCAAATAATATTGTTTATATAGGCAAGAACTATTTGGATTGCCTGAGACAATACTTGGAATTAACAACAAATTTTGAAATCACACTTATACACTTACATCTTTCACAAAACAGGAGATTTTCCGTCCTTCCCTCCTTGTGAATTAACACAAAATGAACGATGAAAATGTCACTTCTTGACATTGGACACCAAAACTTCGCAAAAAATGACATATATCAAGATCGTCTCTATATTACACTAATCGTCTTTCTAAGATTGCTACTACCATTCTAATCAAGTAAAAGGTGGCATTCAAAATTAAAATTTGATAAAGTATACTCAACTTGCAGTGTCTGTCAGATGTGGATTACTAAGATCTACTCTAAAAATCTTCAAAACAATCATTACAATTTATTAAATAATACCAACACGTTTGATTTTTTCACACTTCTCACTACTTTGGTAAATTTGTATTTGATAGACATACCATGTCTTGCACATACATTGTACATACTTCCAAAATAAATTGTGTTTCGGTTGAGAATGTCCCTCTTTTTTTGTTATGAATACTAAAAGTTCACCAAAACTTATTACAATTGTGAACAGTTAGTTTTGTGAGCTCCAGCCGCATTTCAATACAGCGATTTTTTTAAAGTAGCAACTGGAATACTTATTTTAGCCGAAATGTAACGTAGAAGAGAAAGACCTCTCTTGATTTTGATGACGACACTTGGTCAAATGTCACTGCAGTTATTGATTGAATATCTGAAATTATCTCATACCTTAACAAATCTTGGTTTCATAATGCCCCCAAAAAATAATTAAAGGTCAGTAGGGCAAAGGTCAAGGTCACAGCATCCTTTGAAAGAACTAGACCACTATTGATTTTGATGATCACCGAATAAAAAATTCGGGATCTTATAGCTGATGTTTTGTCCGTCCCTCTGAATATTGGATGGCCTTAAACAAGTGGTTTCTTGATGATAACTTTGGTTCCCAGTGCTTCATTGGAACGAAATCGAAATGGTTAGAAGATAAAGTGAAGGGGAAAAAGCATATTGATTTTAGGACCAATATGTCAAAGTTCAAGATCGGTTATAGGAACCATTGTTGCAAAATTTAGGGACCCTAAAGGGGGTTTCTGTATAGGATGCATGTGAAAAATAATAATTTATAACGAAAAAAAGATATTTACAGATTTCATCAGTTTCTTTCTAAGTGAAATCTCCAAAATAACTTTAAAAATTCAACTTTATTATTGGGTATGTACCCCCGACCTGGCACGATAGCCAGCTTCAGGGAATACCTGCCCAATTTTGTTGGTGAAACTTCTTGAACTATAACTTTAATTTCTGTTTTCTGCTTTTTTTTAAAACTATTGGCCCGAAATCATATCTTTACCAAACTTAAATAAACAATAATTCTTTTGGAGAGGAAACTAGCAATTGGTATATCAGTCGAAAATAAAGGTCACAATAGCTATAAATATATTTACATTTAGCTTAAACTTGGGTTTCAATGAACATTCAAGGATTTCTTTTTTCCAGTTGTCGCAGGTTTCTTTAACTATTTTTCGGCAAACACTCTCATTTGACATAATTGTTCAGCAGACTTTATAGCCATCATCACCAAAACCAAAAAAAAAAAATATGTTTGTTGTTTTACAAATCCATAAGGATCGGAGCTCGGCTTATGCACCCATGGTGCTTCGTTAAAATTCTTCTGCCCCTTTGCGACCAGTCTAAACTTTCAACTGCCCAAAAAAGTAGAAATATAAATAAAGGCAATAGTAGTATACCGCTGTTCAATAGTCATAAATCGATTTAACTGAAACAAATCCGGGTCACAAACCAAAACTGATGGAAACACATCAACTATAAGAGGAAACGAAACGGAACAACAGAAACACCGAACTGCTACAAAAATAAACGCCAACATACATAGAAACGGACTATATGATAACAACTGCCATATTCCTGACTTGGTACAGGACATTTTAAGAATTAATAGTGGGTTGAACCTGGTTTTATGGCTAGCCAAACCTCCAGCTTATATGGCAATGTGTAAAATACCGCTAAAATGACATATTACGTGATATTATCTTGATTTCAAAAAGTAAATAACAATGTGTAAGTAATGATGGCTATTTTCACATATATATACATGTAGTCATAATATAGTGTCATTTTATGGGAAGGTTTTAAGTATGTGCCAAGTATGTATGAATCTTGATGATTAAATGTCTTATTATAAGTATGTATATTTTCTATGGGATGTCCCATCCATTGAATAACATGGTTTATAAATAAGGTATTTATATGAGTGCAAAAATTTCACATTGTTTCCTTTATAGTGAACTATGGTGAGTCACTATATAGGTGAAAATGTCACTACTTCTTTTTATTTGCCCTAATAGTTATATTATTCCTATTTCTCTGAGCTATAACAACTAATGATATTTCAATGTCACACATACAAATCAGGTTGAAGTCGCAAGGGAGTTATATGCAGTCACAACGGTCGTTGTACTAAAAGTTAGTAATGTACTATTTGTCCCAGTGGTACGTCTATGTATATAAATTGTACCTTATGCGGAAGAAGTACTATTGGATGCTTTATATTATTTTTTTTTCATTAATTCCTTACCCAATATTCTTGTCAAGTTGTCTCTTGAGATATAAAGACTATTTGTAATGAAGGCTTCATTAGTTCTTATTCACATATATCTATAATAATGAGACATATGAAGTTCGTTATACACTGATGATAAATGTCCTAATCACTGTTTTCTTGATTTTGAAAAAATTTCTTAATCAATAAAAGTGGAATCTGGAATATCCGATGGCGTATAGAGTATTTTTATCTTTCAAATAATGAATACTTATTTTCATTCCCTAAGTATGCTTTGGCTTTGCATCTTTTTTCAACCTTAACATGATATTATCAAATTTTGTTTATAAGTTCTGTGAAAACTTCATGTAGTGAACATGAAATAATATCCGTTCTTACTTAAAAGTCTCATTCTTTATGTATAAGGAGAAGGAGGAAAAGTCTATCATGACTTTGAAAGATATACTTTATATCTTATATTGGTGTTTCAATTATTGTAGATTGTTGCTACGCTAAAATTGTCCTCTGATTGATATCTTACAGTGTATACTTGTGTATGTTAAACCATTGTATCAGAACATACAGTAAATATTGTAATTAAACCTGTGTAATTCGAACAACTGCCTGATCCGCACAAATCTTCAGTCTCGAAAAGTTTCAATTAAGACAAGTTAAATTTTAGATTTTTTATTACTGTGCTTATCCAGTAGGCTGTTGGGTATCACAATAGCAGTGGCTAAAACAGTTTACCAAATCGCAGTTTGAATTCTTCTCCAACAAACTGATCAACTGGTAAAATATTTTAACAAATTGCTTCAGTATGAAGTGAGTGCAGTTAATTAAAAAGTATTGCTTACCATCCAACTACAGCAAGTTGTTGTCTATTTCAAGAGCGTTAATCCCATTTCCGTTACACCATCACACTTTAGCATGCTATGCCCTCGCACTTTAGCGTGTCATATAATCGCACTTAAAAAAACAAACAACCATCGCATTTTAGCATGTCATATAACCGCACTTAATAAAACAAACAACCATCGCACTTTAGCGTAGACAATCGCACTTAAGAGTACCATCGCACTTTAGCGTCCTTCATATATATTAAAAATTTACTCAGATATACCAGGCTTGCGATTTTACACACAAAAGATTCATCAGTACGACCCGAATAAAAATAATTTGAAATGCAAAGCTAGTACGAAGTTGAAGACCATTGAGTAAACAAAATTCCGAAAGGTTTGCTTAATACTGCTTATAAGTAATCTAATCCTCGGTGATAGAAAATCATTAGTATTTTGAACAATTCAAAGTTTTTCAAAACAGTTAATCTATTTTTTTTACCATATCAACATGAAAATTCATGTCAACACAGAATTTCTGAGCTACTGGACTGGTGATACCCTCTTAATTTACAGAGAAATCTATATTATTTATAGAACTTTGAATGTGTCCCATAATAACAGGCTTTTTCTCAAAATTTTAATCATCTCAAAAATGAATTTCAGTGTTCTTTTCAGAACAGAGGACAATAGTTTAATAATCATGGAAATAATGTTACAAATTACTTATAAAATGAAGGAAGTTGATAGTTGACGGAACAAAGTTTTGCTGATTTTACAGTAATGTAAATTATTTCCTTTTAATATTAGCAGATTAGTAATTGCTTTAGAAAACATATATAATTTACAATTACGCACTAACTTGCTGTTAGAAAACAAAGCTATAAATTATTGACCCCCGAAACAATGTTTTGAACTAATTATTTATAAAATTTATTTAGGCTAGAAGTTTTCATGTCAAAGTTATACCTTTGTAAACCAGTGACTCATATTATAGTAACTCATTATTTTGTTTGATTTTCATGACATATACAACAACTAACTGGAGTTGGATGGTAAGTATTGAACAGATATATCATGTTATGGAGGGGTATTTGCGAAAAATACCAGTCAAGGGACTGTAAAATTTTCCGAGCCGCTAGGCGAGGGAAATTCGGTCCCAAGACTGGTATTTTTCGTAAATACCCCTCCATAACATGATATATCTGTTTAATTACACCGAATAGATTTGGATTGAAACTAATTCATTAACATGTTTATGCATAATTTTGAGGATAAGAGGATATTATCATAGAACCGCGGGGATTATACATGTACTAGTACGCGTTAGCTCGCTTTTTTAATGTAACGTCATACCCGAAAAATTTTGGCGGGAAAATGCTCGAGAGAGTAAAAAAGAATATCCAAAATGGCAAATACCATGGTATTTGAGGCAAATTCACCGGCAGTGGTGAAAAACAGGCAAATTCGTTTGAAATGATGAAAAAATATTTGAATATGCGAAAAATACACTGGCTATCAACCAATCAAAATCTGGCTTTCTTATATAAGGTGTAATTATACATTTTATTTCACTGCACTCACTTCAAACTAACAACCTTTCACTGAAGCAAATAGTTAAAATATTTTACCAGTTGATCAGTTTGTTGGAGAAGAATTCAAACTGCAATTTGGTAAACTGTTTTAGCCATTGCTATTGTGATACCCAAAAGCCTACTGGATAAGCACAGTAAGAAAACGGTAACTATTGGAGAGATGATACACTGTCATGAGATCCTATTGAAATGTTGATTTAATTAATGCATAGATATTGATGTTTCTTCTACCTTATATGTATTGTTGAATGCATTTGGTATGCTTCTATATTACTTATCCTAATTTTCTATTTTTTATTAAAAATACATCGTGACATCCTTACATGTTCATTCGAGGTTTATACATGAGCAACACACAGTCTTGGTTAGGCATTTTTATTTCAAGCACCCGATGGCTTTTTTTTAAAAACATGCTAAATTTCTTTTTCCCTTTGTACTGTTACATTCAAAGTATTAGATCCCTTTTACGATCCATTCTAAGATTTTCCCAATTAATATATTGTTTATTCGTTCTGCTACTGAGCATACATGTTGAAACTGGATGTTTATAAACCAACAAATTCTTTATAGAATATATTTTAAAACGACGAACTTAAATATGGTTTTATTTTGAAACTGTACACAAGACATGAGTCAACATTAAGTATAACGTCTAGAAAACAAAACTGTTTTGCCTATTCTACCAATTAAATCTAAAATTGATTTGTAACACAAGATTGTCCATGTCTTTCAAATTTGTTTTTGCTTTCTAAAGCTATTAAAAGAAGACTACCAACTGACCCGTTAGAATCCATACATAAATTCTTATTTCATAGACAGGTTTGGTCAATTAATCAATTAAATACTAATTTGATGGAATCAAAATTCGTTCAATACTGAAATTATTGTCGGTGTCGATGATTGAGATAAGTGAAAGAACCAAAAGAAATAATTTAAATTTCACACTGCCATCATTCTTGTAAACAATAACACATATCAAGATAGCAGTTTGTCTTTTTATTTAAATTAACGTAATAAAGAACCATAACAAACGGAGATCAAATAAATAAACACACATTTTTTGTTCACAATTGGAAGCATTTTCTATAATTAAGGAATTTTGGATCATAAACAGAAAGAAATAAGAACTTTACATATTTAAATCGTTCTTTGCATTAAAAAATGGACACATAATTTGGTATTAATGGTAGATCTTTGATTGTTTCTGTTTAATTTATTCAAAACTTTAATAGGTGAAAGGGGGGGGGGGATTGAAGGTCTGACATATTGTCTTTTGTTGAAGATTTCACCCTCCAAATTGTCGGCATTTCTAGGGGAACGAACTGTGCGCCTCTCCTTGCTGACCTCTTCTTATTTTCATGTGAGTCGAAGTTCCTTCAGACACTTGTGAAAAAAAAAGAAAATCAAAGAAGCCAGATCATTTAATTTCACATTCAGATATACTGATGATGTTCTTTCCATTTACAATCCAAACTTTTCTTATTGGGTTCCATTAATATATCACCCAGAACAAGAAATTAAAGAAACAACATACACGGCTTCTTCCGCCTCATTTTTAGACTTATACCTCGAATTTGTCATAAGCGGTCATCTCAGTACCAGAATCAATAAAAAACGAGACGATTTTAATTATGAAATTATCAATTTCCCCAACCTTAGTAGTAATATACTAGCTTCACCTGAATTGTAAATGGAAGAAACATCATCAATATATATGCATATGGGATTGATACTTCCCAACTTATTCGGTATTCAAGAGCTTCACCTGAATTGTTAGTAGAAAGAACATCATCAATATATCTGCATATGGGATAGACATTTCCCAACGTATTTGGTATTCAAGAGCTTGCAGCTGCTACTCAGACTTATAAAACGTCACCAGTGCCTGAGCAGAAGGTTTGATGAACCAGGGTTATGTCAAAGAACGTCTCGTCCTTTTTCTTAAAAGGTACATCGGAAGATACCAAGACCGTGTTGATAAATATTCCGTATCAACTTCACAAATAATACACGATAGTCTTGAAGTATTGATTCTATGTACTGATGTTGTTTATCATCTTAAGTACGTGTTATAGCATTCTTTTATTTGTCTTTGTAAATTATTAACCTTTACTATTCAGTCCATTTTTGGTAATATCCTTTTAGCGTGGCTTGGTACTTATGCATCCCGCCATTGTGTTGTGGTCATTTTTTGTATTGTTATCTTTCATTTTTTTCTTATGTGCTTTGTCTATATGCCATTTTGTTTTTCCTTGTTGACATATTTGTTTGTTTTTATAGTGATTAAGACTATAACACTATGTTGACTGCTGTACCCCTAATTTTGACATTTTTACCTATTATGACTGTTTGTTTTGTTCACACATTGTTGTCTATATGATGGAATTTTATGCGACTGTCATACAAGTGAGATGTTTAGCTAGCTATAAAACCAGGTTTAATCCACCATTTTCTACATACGTAAATGCCTGTACCCAGTCAGAAATATGACAGTTGTTTTCCATTCGTTTGATGTGTTTGAGCTTTTGATTTTACCATTCAATAAGGGACTTTCCGATTTGAAATATCCTTTGAGTTCCGTTTTTTTGTTATTTTACTTTTTGTAGTTTTGTGTCGAAAGGTGACTGTTTCATTGAAGTATATTCCACACTCCATTTATTCGTAGGAAATCCCATTTTTAAGCCACATTCACACCTGATCCGATTTTATGGGCTATTTATCAGATTGAACTACTAAAAAGTAGAATGGAAATTAAATTTCATTAACAGCAACCTGAAGAGTTGCAGTACACATCTGTTCATGTTTTCCTGTCATAATCTTGCTGATAAACTGGGGGTGGGGATTTGTTTTGTTGCAACCATTTGAATCCCTATGGGAACCCTTTTGTAAACTTTATTCAGAAAAATGAGCAAGGGATTCTTGCACCTAGTTATTCATATAATTCCACCATAAGCATATCAATAAAATTGAGAATGGATGTTTGGAATGTGTCAAAGAGACAACAACCCGACCAAAGAGCAGAAAACAGCCCAAAGCCACCAATGGGTCTTCAACACAGCGTACTGACGCTTACTAGGAATTTGTGCAACTCTTAACACACTTAAGGCTTTACATGATACATATCTGATATGATGGTGAAATGTGTAATCATTGTCGTATTACTTTCAATTTCTACAGCTGGACTTACTCACTTGCTCAATTGAATACAATATATAAGCACCATATCAGCTAGAATGGCTTAAAACTACATTGTAACAGTAAACTATCACATTCGGGAAATTTATTTTGGTGAACGTTTCAAGTCCCGTCAAACTAAGATTTTTAAATAGTTTCAGACGGACGACGACGATATATGACGGACGACATGTGATGGCAATAACTAACATTGACTCTTGTTGCGAGGGTTCGTTAACGCAAACACAGCGTAGGAAACAACTAACTATACGCATCATGGGATTGAACTTTCCGATTCTGAGCGGACGTGGTTTCGTATTTATGCATCCCGTACAGCAAAAGAGACGCCTGTCTGTATCATCACTTTTACTACAGGATATATTTCTATAATCCAGTCAACCATTGAGGAATCTGAATGTGATGGATTATATGAACGCTGTTTTGGTTGTGTAGGGTAATAATGGGTTTACTTGTTTGCTGACATCAGTAGTAAACAATTGTTATCTCTAATGAATAGTATGCACATTTTCTTTTTAGATGACAAAAAAAAGCGTATACCGAACAGTCTTCATTTTTCTTTATGGTTCCATAATGCACACTCAATTTTAATTTTAAATATCAACATGGCGGTATCGGCTAAACATGGCTTTCTTTTCTCTGTTTGTTTTTAATTTTCCTTATCTAATTTTTCAATTCAGAAGAGAGAATAAACAAAGTCTCTGTGAAATCTTGTTTGGGAAAATGTATGAAATAGATGATTTTTAAAAGAAGTGACTCGTAATTTAGAGTATACCACTGTGAATAAACAATTAATTCTTACAGAGATCTAAAACCTGTTTACTATCTCCATTAAAGCACACAGAAGAATTCATATAACTTAGATATATCATTCCTTAACTGAATATCGAAGTACGTAAAAATCAACGGATATTTCTTATTGCAATACAAGGATATATCTGTAAAATAGAAAATAGCTATTTCAAATCTTTTTCAACTTTCCTAAGGCTTTTTTGATAATTTTCTTTTCGTCTACAACTTTAACATAGTGGGCAAAATGAAATACTAAGGATTTTCTTACCCAGGAATAAATTACCTTAGCTGTATTTGGCAAAACCTTTCTGAAGTTTGGGTTCTCAATACTGTTCAACTTCGTACTTTATTGGGACTTTTTAACTTTTTTTATTCGAGCGTCACTGTTGAGTCTCTTGTAGTCTGGCGTATAAAATAAGTCAAATAACAAAAATACCACATTCCAAGGAAAATTCAAAACGGAATGTCCCTTATCAATGAATTCGCAAAATCAAAAGCTCGAACACATCAAACGAATAGAAACAACTGCCATATTCCTGACTTGGTACAGGCATTTACTAATGTAGAAAATGGTGGATTAAACCTGGTTTTATAGCTAGCTAAACCCCTCAATTGTATGACAGTCGCATAAAATTCCATTAGATTGACAACAATGTGTGAACAAAACAAACGAACACAATGGAAAAAAATTTCAAAAAAGGGTCAACTTTCTGTTCAGACACTTATGACGTTTTATAAAGTCTGAGTAGCTGCTGCAAGCTGCAAGCTGCAAGCTCTTGAATACCGAATGAGTTAGGAGAAGTTAATGTTAATCCTGGCATCTTTCATGAGTTTATATTAATGATACTTACTTTCCCATAGTGAGCAAATTCCGGATAATTAACACTGAACAGAGTTCTCATATTGATACTCCTCATTGCATGAATGAATTCATTTATGACCATAGGAAATCCCAAAATATCTTTCGAATTAAAATCAAACAGGAGGGTGCCTGCTACTGTTTTGAAATATAAATATTAAATAATCGATACTGAACCCTTTTTACAGAAATCGCATTCCTGGTATTTTGCTAATTAGATTAAAAATCTAGTCTAGCTGATAAAAAATGATAAAAGAACCCCCTGGTGCACATATTTTACCTGTCCAAGATCAGTAACTCCTATATATTTATTTGTTATTCTTTTGGCATCCGCAATATTGCGGTTCCGTGAATGAATTGAATTAGTATGTATATTTAAAGCATATATATGAATAAGTATTCGTAAATTATCTGACGAGAGTACTCATCGAATAATGTGGACAGTTTTCTCTGCTTATAATAGCTTTCTATCTGAATCCGTCCGTGTGTTCTGACTTGGTTATTTACCATCGAACGTAGGTAAAAAAAAACGTTTTAAAACCCCTCAAAATTATTTCGATTTAGAAAATAGAATATGAAGGTCACATTTACAGACAGAAGATGCTCTGAAAGTTTATTGAGTGCTATTTTCTGGTTTCGGAGAAATTGCGGATAGAAGAAGCCGAATTCGCTCATCATGGCGGAAAATAGCAAAGTCCTTTTTGATTACTATTGAAAAACCCCCAAAATCAATTAGATTAAAATAATGCCATTTTATTCTGAAGATTCTCTGAAAATGTATCCCTGGTTAAGAGTAATGAAATATGGGATGATATAATTGCCACAAAGAAAAAGGTCCGGTAGTGACTTATTTTGGCCTAAAATTAGAAGTACATCTGATGAAAATTTTAGACTTTTTTAAAAACTTAAGAGTCTTCTTCAGTTGATTCAATTAGTTGATGTAAAAGATTTGAACTGATTTGGTCACAAAAGACGCCTAAACTCAAGCTTAAACATGAAAAATCTATCAAAAATGTCACAAACCGTCACTTTTTAGATGGTTTTGTCTAAAATTGAAGTGGCCGCATCCATGTTCAGTCTCAAACTTTATATATGTTATGTTTCATCTTCAAATAAACATGATAGATAGAGATGAATTTTACTTAGCGGAAATTGATCAGCAAAGTAGGACTTACAAATAAATCAACATTACTGAAATCATCAATTGATCCCTTATAGAAGTTATTGCCCATATTTAAATTTTAAGACTGAACACAAGTGGCCACTTCCATTTTAGCAAAAAAACATCTAAAAATAAGCACAAATGCTAAAATTGTGAAGGTTTCAGTAATTTTGCATGAATTAATGATGTTAGTATCGGATGCATGTGCAGTGTTATGTTAAAAACAAGCCCATATTTATGTAACAAAAATATTCTTTCCAGTAGATAGCTAAAAGTTTACAGTTTTAACAAATTTTTAAAATGCTATATTTTTGGGCAAAAAAGGGATCTTACCAGGACCACTCCTTTGTGGTAAAATATGTTTGCCGAGTATGCAAGTGTGGTATCGATGGAGTCATTCAGCTCTTGGCAATAATCTAAATACTTTTCAGTTCACTTTTTTTTCAAATGAGCACACCCTTAAAGTTTAAATCTGCCGACTTACCTTACAGTTTTGTGACATTTAATTGAACTTTTTTAGTAGACGTTCTTCTATTCGTGATTACTATTTTCCTATAATATACAGAAATTTGAAATACAGAATGAATTGGAAATTGAACAATTCGGTGACCTTACTTATACTGCATATTCATTCTTTCAAATTACTTCATTACTATTTTACTTTTTATTTAAAGTTCGCTTTATCTTGAATAGATTTAAACATACTTACATCTTTAGAAGAAGTCTGTTCCTGAATGTCAGAAACTCTTTAATTACTGTTTTATACAAACTCAACTAATATGCATTAGGATAATGTTTCTATGACAAAATCTGCTATTTAATGGAATTACGAAAACCAACAGTTTTAATGTTACTGCCGTGACAAAGTTAATACCGTTTGCGTTTTATTAGATGCCAAATGTTTTGATTATGTTCCTTATTGATCGTTCTCTAGTGTGAAGTTCTGTCTCTCCGATGTAGGTTCCTACATCTAACTTTTGTAAATTCTTGATAATATAAAGCAATGCTCTTCCGTTCTTCTGGCATGTCCACTGAGCTGTAAAATTCAATGAATAATTTTTCGCAGTCACTGCTATTTCTCGGAAATATGTCAATTAGCGATAAATTATTTCATCAAAGATTTTAAAACAAATGTAAGCATACTGCGTGTTGTTTTGAGAAGAGAAAATAAAGTCAATCATAAAATTACATCTATAACAAATCAATTTGAGGAGATAATTTAATGTAAAATATGCTTTTCCTTTGTTATCACAAATAGAAACGGAGTGAACTATTAATGGTTTATCGATTAACTGTAGGTAAAACGGGCATCAGACACTGTTTAAAATTTCCTTCTCAACGCAATAGTTAAATCAACAGCTGCTACTGTTCCACTGGAGGAAAATTCGATTAACAGTATTGCTACATATCTAAATTCTTCCAGAAGTTCAATTCTGTCTTACTTACTTGTGTATGAAGAATAGGAAAGAATGAAATTAGCACGTCTTATTTATATTGATTCTCACGATGAGAACTTTGGTACACACAAATTTTAAACTACACTGGTGGTATCTAAGAATAAAAGTTTGTCATATGGACACTTGTTCATAGTTAAAGACCGTGATATGAATAACAGGCGATGTGGAGTAGACGTCATTGTCTTTTATTTTCTTCTTTTTTTGTGTGTAACATATGCAGCCAGGATGACTGCATATCCAATATCTTCGTTTAAATCAGTTCTGATGATAAATTCGACAAAATCATTTCTTTTCATTCCTGTATAATTGAATTGTTGTGATAGTCACGGACAAATTTCATTTACAATTGTAAACTGTATTTTATCCATGGATTTTATCCCGTCACAATGATATTTCGAAACGGTTTATATTTACCGTATTCAACAAACTGCATTGTCATAATGTTACTAGAATATAACAATAGTGTCTTTCAATCTCATAGGTTTTAAAAGATGGTATTCCGAGTTGCTTTTCACCAAAACTATGATGATTTGATTAACATCCCTTTTTGTGCATATATTACCTATCGCGATACGTTCCCATGTACATGTATGGACCCTTTCAACAATCAATGATCATGTCAAGTGCCGCATATTTGTAAGAAGTAGTATGCTTCCAGTAAAAACATGTATACGTTTTACGAAGAATTCTTCGACAAAGTATTCATTTTGCAACAAACAAATGATGCATTACTTAATTGGTTGCTCTATTGTTGGATTGCAGTCTAGTTAAATTTAGATAATGCTCGGGTTTGCCAAACCTATACAAATTCGCAGTATAAAGCAATACTAGTTTATCAACTTTCATTATTTTAATTAATAATCAGAAATATAACATATTGTTAGAACGTTCAAGTACACGTATGAAGCAGAGATATTTTGAATTGAAGTAAAGTTTTAAAATTGACCCTTCTATGAAATAAAAATAGGTGATATGACACGCCTACTTAAGGGATAATGGAAGTGTATACTGATTTAAAGACCAGTGTAATTGGCGAGCATTGTTTTGGAAAAATTGTACGAAATGTAATAAACCACGATTTATATTTATTGCACTACTTTATTCAAACATCTGTCATATAACTGAATATTGGTTGTCTTGCACTAATTTAGTTTTATGTAAGGCCACACAAATTTGATTCCTAGTTCTTTGGATTTTCCCGCTCCTATTTTGGATAAATTGATATTTCAATTAAAAAAAAATACCGCTTCCGCGAATTTGTGGTCCGCATGCCTCTCCAATATTAGTTTCGCCTTGAAACTTTTTTTTCACATAGACGACTTTATATTGCATATTAAACTATGGTCGTTTCAAACACACATGTGCTAAATCAATTTGTAACTAAAAAGTGAAAAATCGGGATGTCAACATGCAGTTAAGTTAGTTCATTGCCGTGAACAAGTCCTTATTGAACACACAGTTATCCGATATGCTTCTCGTTTTACCTTTGAAGACCTGTTCTATGATGCAAAAATTAAATATCTTTCGTTAGATTATCACAAACACATCAACATTTGTCAGAACTATAGTCATCCCTGATCCTTGTTTCAACAGGCATAGACCTATCTGTCTTAAATGAAATTAATTGTAAATTTCAATAAACTTTTTAAAAAATCACCAAAGTATTTGATTTTTTATGAAACCTCTAACCCCCCTGTTATTCCTTTGGCATGCAAACAGAACTCTTCTTTTGATAGGGAGAATTCAAAGAGTACCACCGAGACCAAAGTGGTAGTATTGTGATTGGCATGCTCATCATAATTAGGGGTGTGTGATTGGTTCAACCACTTCTAGTCAAGCTAAAAATAACAGGCGTTTTAATACCTTGGGATGTACATGTATAGAACTATAACTATCTTACTCAGCATGTTAGTTTAGTACAAAGCAACAAACATTCACCTCACTCATTATTTTTATCCTAAATATGAATGAAAAATCAAACTGAATGTCAAGAAGCCAATAAACAATCATTACCATATGATGAAAACAACTTCTGTCAAATATCTTTCAGAGGCATTTGTTTGGATACATACACATATTTTAATTTTATTCAACATGTTTCATTAACCTATTTAACATAATTACTTTTGTAAAATCCTTGAATCTCTTTCATTAATCCTTCACCCTAAAACAGTGCCATAAACAGATATGCATGACAAAAATGTTTTTTTAAGATACAAAATGATTTTTGCAGTGGTAGCTATCCTAAATACATAAATGGATTTAAATCAAAATTCACGCAGACAAAGCTTACTTGAAGAAAATAACCAGAATTAACTAAACCGCAGTGAGACAAGAAAGTCTGGTAATATATATGCATTAGAGCATCTGTTGTTCTCATTTTTCTATGAAGTAATCCAGTTATAACATGTACATAAATTGTGCAACTTCTAAATCGCTCGCTTCTCTTGTAAGAGCACTCGCCTGAAAAAAAAATTACTTTCAAGAAAGAAAAAAAAAATAAAAACAAAATTGTTCCGCTGGCTCGCTCAATATTTTTTTGGAGACGTTGTCAGAAGAACTAGATATCAAATTGGTGTGGCCTAATTTTTTATCCACCATTTTCTACACAAGAAAATACCTGTATCAAGTCAGGAATATGACAGTTGTTTTCAATTCTTTAGATGTCTTAGAGCTTTTGATTTTGCCTTTTATAAAGGACTTTCCGTTTTGAATTTTCCTTAGAGTTCGGTATTTTTGTTATTTTACTTTTTTCTAAGATGGTGTAAATTTCAATATACCAACTTCACCTTCATGCCTTATGGGATATACATTTCCCAACTCATCATAGATACAAGGATTGTAATTTTGTGCGCCAGACGTGCGTTTCGTCTACAAAAGACTCATCAATGACGCTCGAATCAAAAAAATTAAAAAGGCCAAATAAATTACGAAGTTGTAGAGCATTGAGGACCCAAAATTTCTAAAAGTGTTACCAAATATAGCTAAGGTAATCTATTCCTAGGGTAGAAAATCCTTAGTATTTCGGAAATCCAAAGTTTTGTAAACAGTTAATTTATAATTATGACAATATCAATGATAATTAATGTCAACACAGAAGTGCTGACTACTGGACTGGTGATACCCTAGGGGAGAATAACTCCATCAGCAGTGGCATATACCCAGTGGTTGTAAATAAACTCATCAAACATACAAGGATTGAAATTTTGTACGCCAGACGCGCGTTTCGTCTACAAAGGGTTTTTTTTAACTTCATTTAAAACTTAGGTGACAACTTTTTGAGACATAGTTGACCGTCGATGGTATGGGCTTTCTTAAAGACTTCTATTGGTTATATATCATCCATTTTCTTTATATTTTGGCCATTTTTGGTGTGCTAATTTTTGGTTTTGAGTAATATGAAAAAAATCAGAAGATACCAAGTGATCAATAAAAAACATATAATATAAAAGAGATACCATGACAAAAAAAGACAAAAAGACTTACAACATTCCAAAAAATACTGCACAGAAAACTAAAGATTTAGTAACACAAACCCTTACAAAATCTCGGAAGAGCTAAGATGCTCCGGAAGTAATAACAGTTCCTGATCTTCTAGTGACTGGCGCATCGCGTTACTCGTGTGAAAATACTTAGACAGGAAAATTTGTGATAAGATCTCATAACGTGGTCTATTGTTCTTGTCTTACCGTGAGACACATCAAAATATATATTCGTTTTTATCTGATATTGTTTAACTTTACCGACGAAACATCCTAGCTGACATTGAATTACAGACTAAAGACAATTTTAATCAGTGATTTTTTTTTCTTAATTGTTTAAAGGTACAAAGTAAATTGAAACGCATAAAACAGAATGTCAAGTGTGTTAACGTTCCTTTTTCTAGTGTTTACAGAAACACATTCTGATAAAATATATTTGCACTTATAAATTTAAAAGACGTTTCTTTCAATTGTACTTGTGGAACAATCCCTCAAATGGAACCTTAATTTCAATATTAAATTAAAAAAAAGACAATTTCATATTTCATAACCAGGTTTAGATTGACTGAAAGCTCTGTTGTTCTGTATCAATACGGAGGCGTATGTCTGAATATCTTGGATGTTGTTTATTACGTATAGTTGAAGGCAGGTGATATCACCATCATAGTTTCAGAAACAAAGAAATTTGATCTGTCACTTTGTCCATTACTGTAATGTGCACACCAAATTTAGAGCACATTTCAAAGATAGTCGGAGTACGTCGAAATCATGGCAGAGTTATATAACAAACTAATTGTAGTTGTTTAGCCAGAAATATTCCTGCTGAATTTGTTTGGTGAGATTTAACTAAAAAAACTTAAACAGCAAGAAAAGTTTTAACATTGCTGTATTGTCTACAGATTTCATTCATCTTGGGACTTGCCAAGTTATCATACATTGTCATTTCTTTGAATCACACTTAAATCAGTAAAACAAATTGTTGCGTTTCCATATTGTAGAGGCTGAGCAATGTAAATCTGAATCAGGCCATAAGAATGTTACAGGCAGGAATAACTCAAATGTTGTTGCTAGACAATTTCACGTCAGAAATGTCCCTTTCAGTTCTAACAACAAGGGTATAGGAATACTGGTATGGGTATATAAACCACCCATCCCAGGGCAATCTGTACTTAACGCAACATCATTACAATTTCATTACGCAATAACGCAGAGAGAATTACGACTGCAACATCAACTGCCAACCAATTCGTCGGATTTCATTACAGACAGGTTCACTCCAACAGTGTTTCATCTGATCGGATTTTAGACGGGTTTCATTTGTAGACAGCATTTCACACACAATTCCTGCCAAGTGTGGTAAAAAATGGCAAAGTAATTTCCGAGAAGAAGATAAATGGTTGCTGTGGAAAAGTTGTGCCCCACATGCAAAAAGTAAAATAACAAAAATACCGAACTCCAAGGAAAATTCAAAACGAAAAGTCCCTTATCAAATGGCAAGATCAAAAGCTCAAACACATCAAAAGAATGGAAAACAACTTTCATATTCCTGACTTGGTACAGGAATTTTCTTATGTAGAAAATGGTGGATAAAACCTGGTTTTATAGCTAGCTAACCTTCTCGATTGCATGACAGTCGCATAAAATTCCATTATATTGACAACAATGTGTGAGCAAAACAAACAGACATAATAGGTAAAAATGTCAAAAATTGGAGTACAGAAGTCAACATTGTAATATAATCTTAATCACTATAAAACAAACAACTTAGTCAACAAAGAAAAACAAAATGGCATATAGACACTCTATAGGCAAAGCACATTGGCAAACATGAAAGACAAAAATACAAAAAAAAAAAAATAACCATAGCACAATAACACAAAGGCAGGATGTATAAATACCGAGCCAAGCCAAAAGAACATTACCATGTTTGCTACTTTATAAACAACCATGTTTGTGCTCTATAAACAACCATGTTTGGTGCTCTATAAACAACCATGTTTTGTGCTCTATAAACAACCATGTTTGCTACTCTATAAACAACCGTGTTTGCTACTCTATAAACAACCGTGTTTGCTACTCTATAAACAACCGTGTTTGCTACTCTATAAACAACCGTGTTTGCTACTCTATAAACAACCATGTTTGCTACTCTATAAACAACCATAAAATTGAGAATAGAAATGGGGAATGTGTCGAAGAGACAACAACAAGTAAGGCCTATACGGGCAAGGTGACCTAAAAAGAAAAAAAAACGAAGAGGTTTGAATTACAGACTGCACTATATTATATCTTTGTTGTAAATCTTGGGATTTACTTAAGAATTTTATTGTGAAAACCAAAGGACAAAACTACAGATTTGCAAATGATTCTATTTCTATAAAAATCTAGGAATGTATTTATGAAGCTTATTTTGAATTATAAGAAAATAGTTATAAAATATTTTTTTCTTTTCTTACATCATAAATATTTAAATCTTTGAAGAGAGAAAAATATTTAAATCAGCGAAGAAGAAAACAGACTTGTAAATCAATGATAGATATGGTAGATTTATGTGAAAAGCATGTGCATATAAATAAAATATGATTGTCCTGTTGTTTTTCTTAATCCATTCAACACTATAATAGTGTCTGGGAACATTCTAACGATTGAATTGCAACTCAGGGAATTATATAAAGACGTATGACTTTACTTCATACATATGCACATTAAATTAAATCACGCCATATATTATTCCGAAAGAAAAGGGTGGAACAATTAGATTTATGCTTTTTAAAACCAAAGATAAAACAAACGCGCACATATGTTCTACGTGAAAAGATATCTATTGTCGAAATGAGCAGGTGAACTGTTAGTCCGCGATGCCATCACCATCCCAGTAGCCAGTACCGAGCATAAGAAAACGAATATTGTGTTATTAAAATTTGCTGAAACAAAATGTTTGAAATTGTTTTAATTCGAGGAATTTTCCTCCTGCGAAGCTCTGAATCCTTGCCTGGCTTTGACGATAATTTTGTCCCATTTGGTTTAAACAGCTCTTCAATTTTTCAATAAGTTTTGGATTTTCAAATATCTTTGCCTCGAGCATCACTGAAGAAAAATTGAATGTCAAAATGCGCATCTGACACAATAATACTGGTACCGTTAATGTTATCACTACCACTGTTAGTCCCCGAGGGTATCACTTGCCCAGAAGCCAGTAATTCGGTATTGGTATGAAAATACGAATATGGTGTTGTTAAAAGATTTGCTGTTACAAATTTCTGAAATTCTTTTAATTTAAGGAATACATCTCCGATTCCTAGCCCGGCTCTGGTTAGACTTTTGTCCTTCTTTTGTTTTATGAGCTCTTCATTTTTTTTAAATTGGATTTTCAAATATTTTGGCTTCGAGAATCTTATAGTCGAAATGCTCATCCGGTGCAGTTATATTGATACAGTTATTGTAATTTTCGTTGAATGGTCTATATTTATGCAGTTTGTTTTCCATTTACTAGGTTACCACAGTCATTAAAAGGCAAGCTCACTACACCATTGAACATTGTCCAAGTAGATAAGCTTGTCATGGATCACTTCCATCATACCTGTTTTTTGCTCTGATCACAACCTGTTAAACATCATTCCTATTAATTGGTGCGTTTAATTCAGACACATATCTTCCAGTGTTATCGTTTTCGAAATATGAATGCATTTCAGTTATATTGTTCAATTAAAATATAGTTTTAAAATCGATTTACATCAGTCGAGAACAGCTGTTCTATCTGTATGAAAGATGCCGTTTTCTTTAACGATGGCGTACGAGATGCACTTCGTACGTTCGTTATATTACATTTCGAACGCCAACAGTCAGATATGATGAAAATAACTTATCTTCTAACTTCTTACTTCTGAGTTCTTCCTTTTGGTATGTGCAAAATGTCTCCTTAAGAAAACGTTTCAATGCATTCGATCCTTTACACTACAGTCACTTTTTCTCAGGTGTACATACTTTATCCCATTGCGGCTTGTATTGCGAATTTTCTGTTTCATATTCCTATGTAAATGTTTCATAACTGTGTTCTGTTATACGTTTCACCAAAAATAAACGGTTGAAATTCGTCATGTGCTGCCTAAACATCCTGTGTAATTTTTAATATCTTGGATTGTTTTATGCACTACTTGTAATCTGTTCATTACTAAGAAACAAATTTGGAATGTCTGATTTCTTGCTATGTTTATTCATAGGCATAGGTACATGTATTACACAGTATAATAGAGAATGAGCTGGTATTTTATCCGAAACGTAACTAATTTCAGCTATCAAATCCGACATTGACATAATTTTTACTACTCTAAAGTAGAATTGATTTCCTCATAAGGTATTTCCTTCGGGCATAAACATCACAGCTAGAATACTCCAGTGTGAGTTGTGGTTTGTCTTCAGTGATCATCCCCGTTCGTTTCAAACTCCAATCTGCCGTACATGATCCTATTGTTTCTTGATGAGACGGTTACCGATTAGCTTGTATTCTTTCTCCTTTCAATTTATATAAAAACTGTCCTGAAACAGGCCTGTCAGTTCATTGTTTCCTAGGTTTGATCGTTATCTATGTTTAATTTTTATATCGCTTTACATTTTTTCAATTTGCGTTTGTTCTTCATCACTTTTGAAGAAGACGTTTTCTCTAGTTACCTTTCGTTGCATTGATAGCAAATCTGAATCTTGTTAAGTTTTTTTGAGGTCTGCTTAGATAATGACTTTTTAGGAACTCAAACGGATAAGAACAGAAATAGAAATAAAGTGCTGTTTTGTCTTCTCTTGTTTTAATTTGAACTATCGACTGAAGTGCATAAAGTCAATACATCACCTTTCTACAAGGGTCGTTGCTGGTTAAGAAATAAGAGCTCACCTGAAATGTTTTCATCTGGCAGTAAAAGCCATGATTAAGAGAGGCGTCTATTTATTGTTTGTGGGCCGTTTACATATGAGTAGAAATATTGGGCGATTGTCCCCGCACCAGCTCGATAAAGCCAAGTATGGATAATGGTAGCTCATTTTCTCCTAAAGCAGTTTTCAAATATGTGATTACGGACTCTTCAGCTGCAAAAACATTATGTTCTTTTTAAAATCAAGAAGATTAAGAACGCAATATTATACATAAATGTATTGAGTCCTCGGTACCTCTTGTTATAAGGCTCAAATTTTCTGATCAAAAGGTTCACGTAAGGTATTGTCAGGACTTTGCGTCCGATGCCATCGCCTTCAACTTTTTTATATCAGGAATAACGAGGCTTCAGGAAACTTTATTGTTAGATGAGATCATAAGGATAACAATGGTCGACATGACCGTCAAGGCCAATAAAAAGGTATTTATTCACATGAAATGAATGCAGTTTAAGCTTTATTTTTCAATATTGTAACACACCCTTCAGGAAATTCTTAGTTCAATCACGGAATTTGGTGGGGTTCGTGTTTACTGAAGTCTAACAAGGTTGTGTATATTTGCTGTTTTGAGTTCAAATCTTTCGTCAGGTCGTCGATTGTATTGACGAGCTCTCACGAGATCGTCTTTTTCCAAGTATGTGTCGTTTATCTTCGAGACTGATGTTAGAAGTGAAACTTGGATCAAGATAATGAAAGAAAACTGAGACTGCCAAGACGAAGTGTATTTCTTTTTTTTTTCTAAGTGAAAACAATCGATTATTAGCATAGTTTTGTTTTTACTTTCAAATATAGATAATTGCCCAACTGAAATTATCGTAACAATACTAATCAGGAGGACAGAAGAAGTTAGTTGTTTCACCTTGAAAATGAATCATACAGATATTTTTGAAGGCAAGCATGCCCTATACGTGATTTTTATATAAGGTGTTCCAGAGGTAAAGAATTTAATTGTAAAAAGTTGGCAATATTTCATACATTATTTTTATAACAAAAGCCCCGAAAGGGTGAGTTGGGAATAGAAATATGGTCACTAAAGGTCTTCTTCTAACCGGCAGTAAAACTCTTGCCAACGAAGGCGTCCGTTGGGTTGTGCAGGATGTACAAGTACGCTGCCAAGTCCGGTCAGAATGGGGACGTTCAAATGTAACACACACGTATTTGTACATCCAACAATCGCGTTTTTACCTTTTGGCGTTCCTGGTGCATGAGGGTCCCGAGGTACGATTTGAACGCAAGATGTTTTACAGTGAGTATTTCATTTTGTTCACCATTGTATTCATATTTTACCAAACTAATACGGCATTATGTTTTAATATACTGTATGTACTATAAAACCATTTTTGTTGGCGTTTTTTTTTATCAGATTTATTTATTTGTTTAATTGATTTTTTTAGTCAGTTGTGTTGTATGTTTGTGATGTATGTTTCCACAGTTTTGTCTGCTGTCTTCTTATTATTGTCACATTAACCAATTATGTCTGTTTGTGTTGCTTAACCAATTTTGTCAATATACCCTTGTGCAAAGTTAGAGGTTAAGCTAGCTATAAAACAAGGGTAGACCCACCATTTTCTTCGGGAAATGCCTGCATCAAGTCCATTTGTTGCGTTTTTGAATATGCCTTTGATTTTAGAATCATTGTTAATATATTTTAACACATAAACCGAGGGATTCGTATGAACCCAAAAAGTAACGAGACCGGGTGCGTCGACAGTGTTAGCATCTCCTGCTTTACATGCACCATCTGTCATTTGTGTTAAATATTATATATATATATATATATATATTACCTAACAATGTAATTTTGACACACTATTTAGTATGTAAATATTAAAATGTTAAAAATATTTGAAATGCGATAAAACATAAAGGCATATTTCGCTAGACAAACTAGTTTCATCGAGCGTGCATCTATCCAGGTGAAATCGGATACAGATAAGAAACTTTTGCAGCTCATTGTACATGAATTTTGCTGCCTTGTAAATAATTCAAAGTTTGGATGAAGTTCAAGATTATTTATTTAATTACGAAATTTGTGGTTGAAGTTTGCAACGTGCATTGGCCAATATTACAGATATAAAGGACGATGCTGTATAATTAATTATTCTTTATATTTCCTGTATCTTTTCTCGTCTTCCTTGATACTACGAGTTACACCCAGAACGGAACCATTATAACGGGTCTCCATACGAAGAAAACAAACATCAATTTCTCTCTCCAAAAAGTTGCCATCCTAAACACTTCATTGCGAATCAAGAGAATATGCTCAACTGGCAATAAGCAAAATGCTAGACTTGGAGAACTACGTAAACATCTAGTTGTTCGAGGATACAATAACAACAGCATAGATACAGCTTTCGAAAAAGCAAACAGAACAAGCCGCTAAGAACTTCTGGAGTACAGGGATAAGAATAAAGGAATCAACAGAACACTTCTTGTACTCACTTACCATCCTGATTTCAAAAATGTGTCATCCATTGTTCGAAAGCATTGGAAAATTATAAAGAATGACCCCAATTTGAATAAAGTATTTTCTTCACCACCAGTCATGGCCTTCAGAAGACCTAAAAACATCCGTGACAAATTAGTGACAGCTGTATTAACAAAGCAACCTACTCCACCTCCCGGTTGCTACAAACAATGTGGGAGAAGGAATTGCTTATGTTGTAAAGCTGCCAATACTAGCAGTTCTTTCATCAGCTCCTTTAAAAAACAAAGTTATACCATCTACACAAATTCCAACTGTAAAACGGAGAACTCAATTTATGTATTAACATGTAACATCTGTGGCATTCAGAACGTGGGAGAAACAATGAACAAATTTAATATTCGGTTAAATAACCATCGATCTAGGTACAAAACCAACAAAAACTGTCTCCTCGCAAGACATCTTCGCTCAAAGAAACATTCTTTTGATAATGTTATTTTCCAAAAGCATAGAAGTGAACACTGAGTGGGACACTTTTGGATCCACCAGCTTCATACTTTAGAACCTGAAAGGCTAAATGAAAAAGACGAGAAAAGATACAGGAAAGATTAAGAATAATTAATTATACAGCATCGTCCTTTATATCTCTGTAATATTGGTCAATGCATGTTGCAAACTTCAACCACAAATTTCGTAATTAAATAAATAATCGTGGACTTCATCCAAACTTTGAATTATTTACAAGGCAGCAAAACTCATGTACAATGAGCTGCAAAAGTTTCTTATCTGCATCCGATTTCACCTGGATAGATGCACGCTCGAAGATTAACAAATTTTAAGATTTACAGTATAGTTAAACTGCATAATTTAAAAAAAAAAAAAAAAACAGACTGTATAGGGTGGGACCGAGGCCTTATCAGAAGGGACAAAACTTTCCCAACATAGATAGTCGACTTCTTTGTCAATCATTTAGACATTGGTTACAAGCAGTCACATAGCTGAGACATATCCATTAATATGATAATTCGTTCACCATAATGACCGACAAAACTTTTATATTTTTTAAATACTTCTTTTAAAAAATGCAATTAGTTCTTAAATATGCCTTTTAAAACCAAATTAAATTTGAATTGCAATCATTTAAAAATGGCAATCATTATTTTCAATTCGACAGAGATTGCTTTCGTGATGTTGACAACATTTTTAAGTGTTTTAAGTGATTAAAAGGAACTATTGATGATTGGTTGATTATATTAGGCATGTTTTCATTATACAGACACCCTACACCTAAGTCTAGCATGACAGGCAAATAATCAATACAAGGATTATCTCAATGTTTACAATGATTCGATGGCATTTATAATAACCTTATCTGCTGTCGGTTTAGTATATTTGATATACTGTATGAAACATTATTATTTCTTTCGGTAATTTGTTCCATTGTTGGCTGCCTGTTCAGTATAATGTAATTTTGCGGAACAAACTTAAAATAGAAGAACTTTCCACAGAAACAGGAAAGTGTAAAACATGTTTAAGCGAAACATAACTTAATAAAGATGAATTGATACTTAGGAAAACAAGTGATGTCAACGACAAAAAAAGAATGCACAGATCTCATCAATTCAAGATAATTTGTGACGTGGCTGTCTCGACAGCTCACCAAATGCTTTATATATCACTTCAATTCACCAAATGCTTTATATATCACTTCAATTCACCAATTCTACCTACATATACTTGTGAAAATTATACCACACATATCTATGGTAATGTTGTATATTAAATATTTAGATATAATGTCCCAGCATATTTTATGTCTTTTAATCTTGCTTTTTTAAAGTTTGAACAGTGGACGGTTTGATACAGTTGGCCCATAAATCATCATTGTTTATTTTTCCCAAAGGACTTTTTCAAAAACAATTTTGTATTTAATTTAAAGGGCGAATAAATTGTATCAAGTTGACTTACATGAACTTTATGCATAGAACAAATATTATCTCTAGCGGTCTTTTTTCAATCCAGTTGGAATTAAATGATGATTTCTTTAAAAACTTCTATACTTTATTCCTAACAAATACAGTTACAATTAGCCGAGTAGATCTAAAATTATGTTGATTCGGTTTTTATGTGAACTATTTGTTACCAATGCTGTCATGTTTGCCATCCGATAAAAAATTAAATGAGAATCATTGTTAGAGAGTCTTCCAAATATCCGTTTCGAAACAATTCGCATTGTAGTTTACGGGAATAAGAATTTAATACTTTTAAAAATCAAGTAATTCTTCTGGCAGCCATGCTGATCATCTCATCGGATTTTAGACGGGTTTCATTTGAAACACATTTCACACACCATTCCTGCTAAGTGTGGTGAAAATTGGCAAAGTTATTTCCGAGAAGAAGATGAAGGGTTTCTATGGAAACTGTGTGCCCCATATGCAACCATGTTTGCTATTCAATAAACAATAAATTAGTTTTGTTTGTAGAAGATTTCATCAATTACCATAAGTTTTTTTTTTTTTTTTTCTAATTTAAAAAAAATGAAACTTTTTAAATTAGCCAAAAAGATTTCAAATTATAATAAACTTTTCATTATAATATACCTGCTAATTTTGGTTCACATTTCAGAGGTGTATATTTAAAACGACGGGCGGAAACAAAGTGGTGATTATAGCTCACATGGACCTATACGGGCAAGGTGAACTAGAAAGTGAAAAACGAAGAGATTTGGATTACAGACTGCACTATATTATATCTTTGATTGAATTTAGAGATTTACTTTAGAATTTAATTGTGAAAACCAAAGGACTTTGGATTACAGATTGCACATGATTCTATTTTTATGAAAATCTAGGAAAGTATTTGAGAAGCTTATTTTGAATTATAAGAAAATAGATCTTAAATAGGTTTCTTTCCTTACATAATAAATATTTTAAACTTCAAAGTGGTAAAAATATTTAAATCATCTAAGAAGAAAACAAACATGTAAATCAATCATACATATTGTAGATTTATGTGAGGCGCATTTGCATATAAATAAAACATGATTATCCTGTTCTGCATAATCCATTCAAACACTATAATAGTGTCTGGTGACATTCTAAAGATTGACGTGCAACTCAGGGAATTATATAAAGACGTATGACTATACTTCACACATATTCACATTAAATTAAATTACGCCATCTATCATTCCAAGAGAAAAAGTGGAAAAAATGAAATTTATGATTTTTAAAACCAAAAATTAAACAAACGCATACATATGGTTCAACATGAAAATTTTTGGGGTTTTAAATTATTTAGATATTTTGACCTCGAGCATCACTGAAGCGATAGATATTGTCGAAATGTGCATCTGGTGCAGTAAAATTTGTATTTTAAATGTTATTACGAACATTGTGTCTATACCTACGCTGATGGACTGATATTCCATTGGTACTGGCATGAAATATTGATATTGTGTTCTTAAAATTTGCTGTTACAAACTTTTTAAAATCATTTTTATTGCAGGAATATATCACCCTCATGCAAAGATTTGATTTATTGCATAGCTTTGGCAATGCTTTGTTCTTTTATTGAAATTCAATATTTTTAAAAGTCTTTGGATTTTTAAATATTACGGCCTCGAGCATCACTCACATTTATTGTCGAAATGAGCATCTAGTGCAGTAAAATTGGTACCTTTGATATGACCACTACCATAAGGTCAATACGTCTGTTGGTGGACTGTATGTCCAAGCGGGTATCAGCAGCTCAGTGGCCATTTTTGAGGTACTAGCATGGCACTACAGGTATTGATTCATTAAAATTTGCTGTTACAAAAGTTTTGAAACTATTTTGATTTAAGGAATATCTCCCTCATGCAAAGCTCTGATTCCTTGCCCGGCTTTGGCTATACTTTTTTCCTTTTTATTAGAATCAGCTCTTCAATTCTATAATCAATTTTGGATTTAAATTTGTTTGCCTCGATAATCACTAAAGAGATAATTCTTGTCGAAATATGCATCTGGTACAGTAAAATTGGTACCGATTATGTTATTGTCACTAAATAGTATTTGTGTATGTAGTTTGTTTTCCATTTACTTGGTTACCACAGTCATTAAAAGTAAGCTCGCTACGCCATTCAACATTGTCCAATTTTATTTACTTGTCATGGACCATGTGCATCGTATTTTGTCGTAGAATGACTAGTGCCCTGTACCATAAGTTACTCTCCATTTCTTTCACAATTTTATTGACCTCGAATGTCCATCTTTCCGCCTCCTGGATGACCATTTCTATATTAAGGAGACAATCCTCGTCAAGTCTATACCGTTTTGAAAAGTAAGTGGATACACGATTTGCGTAATTTAGTTTTAGTTGGAGTCCAGCCCATGTCACCAAGTATCAATACATTTGGAACATTATTTTTACACCAAATAAATACTTACAGGCTTTATTCTGACTACAGTTTTTGACGCCCCAGATTCCACTTCCATAGAGGAGTATAGGCTCCAACATCGTAGAATTAAGTTTGCTATAAAGGTTTGTTCCTTGAATACACACATACAAAATACAGCTAAAAATATTCAAGGAACAGTGTCTGATTCACACAAAGGTAGTCAAAACAAACAGTAATCATAATGTGTGCATTTTAAGATTAGTTTATCCAATTAAAATTCAAGGTAATGTTATAATTTTTCTCTTTGTTTCTATTGAACAAATATTTTTGTTTTGATTTCTGTTGAATAATAAAAACTGTGGGTCACACCACCGCTTGATCTCCATACAGTGGTACAAGGGCTAGACTGGCTAACTTAGCAATCTCGTTAGCGTTCGTTTGAAACGCTGTATGTTCATCGAGATATTTGTGGAAATTCGTTAACTATATCAACAAGAAATGTACTTCGAGACACTTCCATTGTAAAAGGTCAGAAATGATCAACTTTGGTATTATCCCTATTATTAGTTAATTTGGAATTTATTAATTTAGAATTCAACACCATTCGGTAACCGGATCCGTCATTCTTTGCAAACATATTTCCACAGGAGCTAGCAAGACTTAATCGTCTGCACATAATAAAATACTGAGGTTAAAGTTATCTATTGTCTAGATCGTTAATTTTGTTCGCTTGGCAGTTAATGTAGATTGAAAACAACGTAGGAGACAATATACAACCCTGCTTCACACTACTAGGTATTGTCACTGTTCACACGTACAGTACATATAACATACATATAAAGAGATTATTCCCAATCAAACAAAGATGTACGTATTTTGTAAAGTAAAAACTATAGAGTTAATGTGTTCTTCACAGCTTCTTTCTTATGGGTTCCGCTATTTTCCTCAAATAAACAGTTTTTGTTGTCTTACCTTGACAGAGTTTCAGATTTAACAAAATGTTATAAATTTCTCTCGGTACTGATTTAAGTATAATTCCACAATATTTAACGGTTGTAGATTTTTTTGTGTTCGGCTTCAATATCGGATAAATGACGTTCATTGTCTATTGAAAACAGAATTTTTCCAACTTAAATCTTCCGCTAATAATCTGATGAAGTAAGTCTACATCTACGCCATTCTTCAAAACCTCGGCAGGAATGTCATCGTTCCTTGTCACCTTTTTTTTTTTTTTTTTTCTTTTTTGTTTTTGTGTTTTTTTTTTTTTTTGCTCTGATCACAACCATTAAAACTTCATTCCTTGTAATTTGATTTCAATTCAGACACATTTATTCCAGTGTTATCGTATTCGAAATATGTATGCACTTCAGTTAAATTGTAAAATGAAAATATAGTTTTTAAGTGGATTTACAACAGTCGAGAACAGCTGTAATATATGTCTGTACGATGCCGTTTTAATCAAAGATTGCATACGAGATGCATTTCGTTCGTTCGTTATATTTCCGACATTGTCTATCGAACGCCAACAGTCACTTGATTCGATGAATATAACTTATCTTCCAATGTCTGACGTTCTTCCTTTTGGTATCGACGTATATATTTACTGTTAAGAAGTTCAAACGCATTGGATTCTGTACACTTCAGCCACTTTTTTTTTCAGCTGTACAAGCTTTATACCATTGCTGACTTAGTGTCATTCTCATACGGCTTGTATAGCGACTTTTTCTGTTTCATATTCTTTTGTAAATATTTTATAATTGGTTATCGTTTCAACGAGAATAAACGGTTGAAAATCGTCATGTGCTGCCTGAACATCCTGTGTAATTTTCAATATTTTGGATTGTTTTGTGCACTACTTGTAATCTATTCATTACTAAGAAAGAAATTTAGAATGTCTTACACTTTATATTAACGACGATAACGAAACGCTTGATCCGATTTCTTTCTATGTTGGTCATAAGGCACAGATACATTTATTGCACAGTATAATAGAGAATGATCTGGTATTTTATCCGAAATGTAACTAATTTCAGCTTTGAAATAATCTTTTAAACTCTAAAGTAGAATTGATTTCCTCATAATATACTATCTTAAGGCAAACAAAATCACACTTTCAATAATCCAGTACAAGTTACGGATCTACGAGTTGATTTTCCCTTTAGTGAGCATCCCTGTGCGTTCCTAACTCCAAGTTGCATTTCATCCTATTGTTTCTTGACGAGACGGTTACCCTCTATTTTTTCTCCTTTCTAATTTCTCTCAAATTTGTCATGAAACTGGCCTGTTAGTTCCTTGTTTCGTTTGGTTGATCGTTATCTATGTATATATTTTCATATCATTTTACAGTTTTCAATTTGCGTTGTAGGCTTGATCGTTATCTATGTATATATTTTCATATCACTTTACAGTTTTCAATTTGCGATGTAGGCTTGATCGTTATCTATGTATATATTTTCATATCATTTTTCAATTTGCGTTAGTTCTACACTACTTTTGACTTTTTGTCATAAGTTTTCTCTAGTTTCCTTTCGTTGCACTGATAGCATAGCTGAATTTCTTGAAGTCTGCTTAGATAATGTCTTTTCAGGAACTAAAGCCAATAAGAATAGAAATAGAAATAATGTGCTGTTTTTGTCTTCTCTGGTCATATTTTGAACTTTCGACTTAAGTGCATCAGGTCAATGCATCATCTTTCTTCAAGAGTCGAGGTTGGCATAGAAATAAGAGGTCACCTTGACTTTTGAAATTCAAGAATATTACAAACAAACTTGTAAGAACATCAAGATATTATCACAATGTATAATTAATATTGTATATTCTATAACTTCAATCATATTAATATACTAAACTAATAAATTCACTAAGTCATATAAATTTACTAATATATTAAATATGCAAATTTAGATACATAAACAATTACTTACAAGAATACAAACTGATACATATCAAAATCAGAGTCATTATAAAATATCACTATTAATTGAAAATAATCTTAATCCTATACTAACGATCAAAATCGTTACATATAAACTATGAACATAAAGTAATTGTCATAAAGTTCAAACAATTTCTTGTATGCTAATAATAATTATATTACAATAGACATTAAATATACAATATTAAACCTTATATAATATCTTAATAAATGCATTGCCTGTAAATCTAATCAAATGATTTAGTAAATTTATAACTTCAAGATGTCTATGTAGCTTCATAAAATCATCTAGACGATAATGCATCAGTCAGTACATTATTGCAAGATCTTTACTAATGATACTTAATAGATAATCAGAATTATTGAGAATTTCTAGCATTTAGTGATATTCTAGTAATTTTAATGATCATTAATTTCAATTTTAATGACTAATTAACAATCAAAGGATCTTACATGTCAATTATCATATGCAGCTAATCCAGATTTATCTTAATCTAAGAGATTACAATTTGAATAGTATAAATTCAAAATATTAGTAGATTTCTATGGCAACGTTTAAGATTACTAACTATTAATCTAGGTTAGATAGATTTGTATATTCAATTTAATATGTTACATATAACATTATAAATCATATGAATTTCAATTGACAATCAATTAGTATATCGAATATAGAATATTCAATAATTAAGTGACTGAAGGTAATACATTCATAAGCTCAAGTATAATTTCAGACAATGCCTACTAATTATCTAATTTGTAGTAATGAAATTTATGAACTAGATTTAATTCATAATATCATAGTAATACTTATTAGTCAAACATTATTATGTTTACATGAAATTGTTTATAATATTTACCAAAATATGAATAATTACATCTAGTACAATAATCATATAATCATAAAAATCAATTACATACTTACATTACAATTTACAATTTAAATTCAATCATAATTCTAGATTATAATCTTAAAAGTACGATATGTGAATCATGTTATTAATATATTGTACTATATAGTAAGTGTACAATCGATCAAAATTCATAGATTTAATTTGTAGCAATAAGCATATTTAACATGTATAAATCAGATTAGTGAGATTACATAATTAGTATAAAGATTGACATAAAATCATGTTACATTGTATTGACAGAATAAATTGCTCTATCTTATAAACTAGATTTATATGATAATCCATAATTTCAAGTAATTCAAGTAATCTAAAATTCAAAGTAAGATGTACAATAGTATTATTTATTGAATTACATTATCAGATACTTAACATTTACAACATTCAAACGAAGATCGTTACTGATTAACCTGTACAAACTATAAAAAGTGTTAATATATTACGGTATTGAACTATTTAACAACTAATGTATTGCATACTGAAATAAATTCTGAAGAAATACAAAAAGATTACATCAAGTAATTGTATACAGTGACTATAATACTGTACTAAACTAAGATATTTTACTATGTAAATAAATTCTATGAAATGATACTGATTGATTACATTAAGCAAATAATATAATTCTTTAATTATTAAAGTCAATTTCAACATGTAAGATCATATAACAATTATATCAACTAAGAATTCTTCGAAAATGTATTAGATCTAGAAATCTTATGATTAATCATTAACAGCATATCAGTCGAATCTAGATCAACATGATTATTATTAACTTATTAAACAAGTTATCTACATGTTTCAAACATGTATACAAAGACTTTACTTAACAAAGGCACAAAAGTTCTAAAACCATCAACGATGTATTTAGTCATACATAAAGTCAATTCGATTAAAATTTGTAGTATGAACTGTAATGTCTAATTAGATTCTGCAATAACAACAAATTGTAGACATAGATCTAAGTATGTAAATGTTATATAATCTAATGAATTCATAATAATTTATAACAACATGCTCTAAAAATAATACTATAACAAAATGTTAAATACTAACTAAAATCTAAGAAATGTAGAAGACAATCTAAATGTACAATCTACAGAATTTCAACTAATCTAATTTGACATTCATATCAGACTTCTAAGTACTAAATACTTTATGAGTACTTATACTAAGGATTTATAACATTCATCTTAGTAATCATAGATCATAAACATGCTATAATTAAGTATATGTCATATAGAAATGCATATATCATATGTCAGTGATTCATGTAATCATATCACAGTGACAATATCTACGACATAACGAAGTAAAATATTTCATTACAAGTATTAAAATTACATGAACAATTCAAGGTTATTATCAGATTACAAAATTTCTAAAATTTTAATAAAAATCCAGATATTAGAATTAAAATTTAACCATGAATTTAATCTAATAAATTTATCAAAAAGTTTTTATAACAATTTTGATAAATTGAAAATTGTTTATTAAATTTGATTCTAAACATTTTAAAATTTAATAGATAACTTAATTTTAAAATTCAGTCAAAACTAGATGTGCATCAAAAGAAAAAGAATGTTACAAAACAGAATTGATACTAAATTAATTTTCAAAAAAAAAATTGAAAAAAAATTAAAGTTTAAATTATTTAATTAATGCAAAAAATAAATTCATTATAACTTTTATAATAAATCTAATAATTTATAGTTAAAATTTATAAACTTGCTTATATAAATAGTTAATAATAAAAACTATGTAATTATACACGTTGCATCTATAAAACTTATTACATAAACATTAATAAGCAATACAATTTATTTAAAAGAGTTAATCATTTAGCAAGTTACTGAGAATAAAATCGAAGTTCAACATCAAAATAATAAGGTTATTGAAAAATAGAAATTCGAAATTGTCAATAAAATATGCTTAAAAATATTATACAAAAAGTTCAAAAAATGAAAAAAATTTTCAATCTAAAATATGAAATTTAAATTTTAAAGGAAATGTATAAAAAATTTGTCATGTTTAATCTAAACAATTTCTATAAATTTATGATCAAATTCTTTAATCAAAAATAATATAAACAACATATAAAAGACATTTATTACTTAAACGTACAATATGAATATACATTTATTAACAAAGTTAAAATAATTTTAAATAAATTTAATAAGCATTTCTAAAGATTGAAAAAATAACTTTTGTATTATCAATCAATTAGTAATACAGCAAATAATGTTTGTAACGTTTATAAATTTATTAAATAAAATACTTTAAAATGTTTTCAAAGTACTTTTAACTTAATTTAATTTTAATATTCTTCATTAAAACTTATTAAAATACATTAAATACATTAAGTCTATTCTCTTCAAATTAAAAATTAAATCAATTGTAATTATTGCATAAAATTTTAATATCTAGTAACAATTCAATTATTAAACTCTTAAATATGAATGTTTAAGCATTTATTAATTAATTAATAATATTATTGATTAAAAAATAAGTTAAATCAGTTTATTATAAAGAAAAATTATCTAAAATTTTTATTAATACTAATTAAACTAATTCCATAATTTATAGGTTAAATAAAATTCACCTTAAATTTAAATGTAAACATTTATGATAAATATATAAGTTCTTTTATCCTTACATAATTATATTTTTTGAAAATTTTAATAATATATCTTGATTTTAAACTCATATATTAATTTTTAAATTAATTAAAATATATTAATAACTTTAGAAGATAACTGTTAATGTATAATCAAAGTATATAAGATAATCAAATTGAATATTTTAAACTAAAGTAATTTTATACTATCCTTCTCTTAATTAGAACTCAATTTTTGTATGTAAAATTTGTAAAATTTATTTTTAACAGTTTCATTTCAAATTACCTTACACGTCATGCTTGAAATTCTATTAATCATTTTAAAATTTAAATATCGTTAGAGTTTCCAAAATTTTCATTTATTTAATTCTAAATATAAAATTAATTCGTATATTAATTTTTAATTCAGTTCTGATAAACAATTCTTGATCAACTAACTAATTGTTGAATTGTATCATTTAACTAAAAAAATTTAGTTTATTTTAAATTATAATTAGTTAATATCAAGTAATGTATACTATTAACATTTTTCTATTTGATTCAATCTTAACTTAGACTCAGAAATTTTCGTTATTAGAATTACGATTATAATATTATAATTGATTCTTCTGAGTTCCATTTGTCTTAATTTAAATGTATAGCCATTACTTTTCCAATCTTTTCATTTATTAACTTCTTCAGTTTTAAATTTCAATTATTGGTTTAATTCAGAAATTGTTATTTTTTTAAAAAATGTGATTATATTTATTAAATATTAAGTAATGAAATATTTGAATCAACTATCTTCAAATGTTTCGCTGATAATTCTAATTCAATGGAACCGAAATGTTCAGTTCAACATCTCTTCTCCGGTATAATTTCAAAACCTCCAAATAAACTCATCTATACCAATCGGATCATAATGTACATAAAGAGTAAATAAGTTAACTCAATAATGTCCTGGAAAATATAGGCGTTAAGATATATAAATATGTTGTCATTTATTCTATTTGAAAAAAAAGAGTGTCTAATTACTTATAAATGTATATATCAACTCCACAAAATTAACACGTTTATAGTCCAAGGACAATAACTCCAATTATTTTAAAGGCAATAAATAGAGATGCTCAAGATTTTGAACACCATGAAATAAAATTTCTATTGCATGTGCTGTATATACTTTTCGTTGCCTTCCACTACCTTTTGGATTTTTGGTGAAATCTGAATGATCAGTATCATGAAGAAAAAAATCTGTAAAATGTCACTTATTACAATGAAGTTTTAAAGGAAATATTTTGTAAGGAACAATAATGCGCAAAAAACGTTTACCAGAGAGTATCAACAGCCAGTAGCTAGTACTTCCGAACTGGCATAAACATACAGATATTGTGTTATTAGAATTTGCCGTCACCAAATTTTGAAAATTATTTTAAATTTATAAGGAATATATCTTCCTCGTGCAAACATCTGATTCCTTGCCCGGCTTTGGCCATACTTTTTGTCATTTTTAGTTTATAAGCGCGTTATTTTTTTAATCAGTTTTGGGTTTGCAAATATTTCTGCCTTGAACATCACTGAATATTTATTTATTGTCGAAATGTGCATCTGATGCAGAAGAATTGGTACCGTTAATGTTATTACAGTGAAAATAATACGTTCGAACTATGAATTACCACATCCAAACAATAAAATGATTAAAATAATTATGAATACTTTAATGATACTTGTTCTTGTTTCATTACAAAAATTTGAAATGTTACCACTGTATGAAAACATTCAGAAAATTAATGAAGAATAACAAACACATGTGTGGTTGAAATTACCAGTGGAATAGAATGCGTTTCCAATAAGAGTTATTTATTCGAGTTGTTTTCCGGAGTGGTGTATGGTCCGAGTTGTCACATATTCATTGTTCCGACTCAAATTCTTACAACAAGTCACTCTATTCAACCGTAGGTATACGTTATATACGGGGGAGATCAAAGGCAATAAAAATTTTAAGATGACTGTGACATACAGTAGCGCAGTGTCATATGTTTAAAATGTTTGCTAGAAACTTACTTTTGGTACGGGCGTGTACATGGACCCTAGAAGAAGTCCCTTTTCTTCTTTTACGATTACTTTTATGTGACTTCTAATGTTACAATAACTCTAGTACAATTAAGATCTTATTTGGTAATTACTGCATTTCATCTTTGGATTTTCATTAAAGGGTTCGGTTGAGCACTTTTAAATGTCCTTATTCATAGATAACGAGGAGCATAAATGGGAAATTTTTAATAGTTAGTTTTTTTTAAATAAACAATCGGAAGAGTTATAGTTAAAGGTTAAGTGTTTATTAGGTATACTAACCAAACATACACATGCTTATTAATGTAATCATATTAATGTTAAATGAAGTAGATGTATTTATATACTGTCTTAAAATATGATGCAAAGGCTTCATATTTCTATTAAAGCCATGCATGTAAAATTAATATCAAATTACACTGAATGTAGCAGATTAATAAGTCGATAGCGCAGAAATATATTATCACAAAATAGGAAATATTGAGTAGCTCTGGGATTCAAAGTAATTAAAATAATTCAAACTTAGAAAATTACACGAATATCTAATTGGTTTTCACATCATCTTTTGACAACGTATTTTATCTCCTAAATGAACTAAACACTGGTATTAGGTAATTAACTTATTTGATTAACGGAGAACAAATATCCCAGGACATATGGTTTCGTACATGGTCAGATAATTGAATAAGAATAATTAAATTGTTCAGTCTATGGGTAGTTCATCAAAACAAAATAATTAATAATCTGTCTTCCAATATTCTGGACAGGTCAATATCCAGAAGTGCATTATCTAGTAAGCTGGTGTCATTATCATGGTTTCCTACACCAGCAGATGGACATCTTGATAAACTATATTCTGTATAAAACTAATATGCACAAGGTTAACATAAGATCAAGTTACAAAAATGAGCGATGTCACGCATTTTAATACAACAAAATATCAATGATTAGAACCAGATTTGCCATGTTATGACGTCATACTATTAAACGGATAGTAGCTACGATTTCATTAAAATTATTTTTTTAATCTATATGCCGGATTTTGTACAAAAAGTTGATTAAGTATGAATAAAACCATTACTGATTACTTTCCATTTAGCATTTAGAAGCTTTTTAACTTTTTACACCTGAATTTAATTTTTGTCTGTAGACAAAAATTCGATGTTAAGCCAACCCTTATTCATATGACCTATGGTGACCTTAACTCGGCAGTTCTCAGTGCGCAATCGCACGTTGTCCCTCGAAGGGAAAATGTCGAACAGAGGATGTAATCGCGGGAATGGAACATGAATTTACAGTTTCCGCGAGAAAAAGGATCAGAAAAGAGGTGCAGACAAATTATTGTAAATTGAAAATAAACAACGGCGATGAGTTTGGTCATTAGAATCACTTAAAAAACCTGTCACGCAGGAAAGTCAGACAGAAGTAGCCGACAATACCACAGGCACTTGTCTCAGAAAAAAAAATTCCTATATACCTTAATATAACACAAGGTACTTAACTAAATTTTTTGAAAAATGTCACCCAGTCCCGAATTTCCGTTATTTTTCGATTTCTCGGTTGTCAAACCTACTTAAACTTATTATGCCGTAAATTTAAATTGATTTATCTACACAATGGTATATGACACGACTACCATTGTGGTCGGGATCATTCGTAGCAGGCCTCAGAAGTCGGTCAACGTGATTTTTTTTTGCATACCGCTCAAGACTTGGCAACACAGAGTCCGCAGGTAATGGTATACCGGTTTCTCATTGGTCAATCGTCTGGCTAAAAATAAATGTGGGAAATTTTGGTCAATTTATAACTCAACATTAGTGTCTACATGTCTAACGTTGTGCACACGTGTGTTTCATAACAAAATGAATGTCAAACATCTTATAGCATTGAATGAGGTAAAACATGGCCATAACCTTTTGCTTTTTTTTTAATAATTTTTATAATAAATCAATCACTGCGGACTCGGTGTTGCCAAGTCTTGAGCGGTATGCAAAAAAAAAATCACGTTGACCGACTTCTGATGCCTGCTACGAATGATCCCGACCACAATGGTAGTCGTGTCATATACCATTGTGTAGATAAATCAATTTAGATTTACGGCATAATAAGTTTAAGTAGGTTTGACAACCGAGAAATCGAAAAATAACGGAAATTCGGGACTGGGTGACATTTTTCAAAAAATTTAGTTAAGTACCTTGTGTTATATTAAGGTATATAGGGAATTTTTTTTTTCTGAGACAAGTGCCTGTGGACAATACGACGGTTTGCGAAATGTTTACATTTCTTAACTATTCCAGATCACATGAAAACAAATTGCGACGTGTTCAAATCATTATTGTCCAAAATATGTTTACAAATTTACGAGCAGTGATCTCTCAATCTAGCAGAAATTAAAAATCAACTTCTTACAATATAATATTATTCTTCCGCTGTATCCTTCATGATGGCCCCAATTCACAAACACGTGTATACATTATCGGCATTGTTTTGTCATACAAATGTAAAAACAAGTGTATATAATCGCCATTGTTTGAGAACCTATGGTTCGAATAAGATGCAGGCTTTTGTTATATTTTGTTATTTACATAATTTGATAAATGGTGGCAAATTTGTACGTTTAATTTAAAGAAATTATCAAATACGTGAGAAAACAAAAAGCACATGTTCATATCTATTTATATCTGGGTCGTTTCACTCGCTGTGTCGGCAAAGTTCGGGAAGTAACCCGATGCATAATTAATGAGATGAATAGGCACGCAACACGATATTAATTATGAATTATTAACACTTCTGTCGTTTTTGTAAACATTCCAGCGATCTTATTGTTAATTTTAAGTACATATCTTTGATTTTAGCAGCTTTAAAACGTGGTCATAATTTTGTCAAAATCGTAGCCACTATCCCTTTAACCTTCTTTACAAAAATTATTAAAATGTTTGGTGTTATGCAGTTTTCCATTCATATATCCCTGGTGGAAACACGTTGTTAAACCGAGAAACAACACAACGTTTTTACAGAATCTGTCTAAAAGCTAGCAACATAATTTCATCCAATATAATGTTTATTGTGTGTGCATGATCATTTCAAACCCAAAAATATTCTCAGGAATGATAAAAAAAAAAAAAAAACAATCTTATATTTTCTGAAATTTATATTAAATGTAAACAGAAACAATATCATAGACGAATTCGAAAAATCATCGACGATTAAAATGTTTATTGGAGTTATGGCCCTGCGAAATGTAAATTAAATGGAAATGATATATCCAAAGGATAACAGGATTTTCCATAATATGTTACATCCAGATAGCATGATTTGCTCTATAGACAAACATGCTGGAGTTAATCTAGTTAAACGAGCGCACAAACCTCTGTCTGAGCTTATTAAGACATTTTGTCGTGAAAAGCAAAACCCGCATAGTCCAGCACTTAACTTAACATGGTAACAATGAATAACATTTTATTTCGAAAGCCGGGTTAAAATGTGCTCACTACAACAGGAAGCTAGCTAAGTACATGTAGCGACTGCTAATGATTGAATAATGCCACAAAACAGCGCCGCCAGCAGATCTCATGCAGTGTCATAATAAAATTTATTAGAAAGAGGCTGTATTTGTGATAGGCCAGTAAGTATCGTCATACTGTCTGCAAAGGATCTATTTTAACCGAATAAGTTGGAATATGATGCATGTAGCCTTGCAGTTGAAAGGTGAACTAACTTTCCAAAGTTTGAAATTATCTTTTTTCAATGTTTTAGTTCTATTAACGATATTACAATACAACATAAGGTGAAAAAATACCGGCTTAAATTTAATTAACTACCTTTATAACAAAAAGAATATTTACTGGTTCATGGCGGGCGGAAGTGTTTTATTTGAAAACTTAATTTATTATAGGGGTTGACACAAAACACATAATCATGCATATAAATTAAGCCTGTATCGCTGAACTGGTGTTTTCGTTGCAAAATTCTTTACTTTACACCTTTGTTTTGTGTGGAACACCTGAGAAAATTGCCGGAATGTTCTATTTATATAATCCTGAAATTCAGCTCTCTAAAAATTGATGGAGTTCTCTATTTATTTTCTCCAAAAATTGGGCCATCGTATATCAACTGGACATTTTATCATTTCTTTTGGATATATTTTGCATGATCCGAGATAAGAATTAGCATATATTCAAACATTTCTAGTCGTCAGTGAAATTGGGTCTCAGTGGACCAGTGGAATAACCTGTCTGGCTGTCAGTTAATGAGATTTTAACAGTGACGGCAAGGTCTTTGAATGCTTTTTCGTGTGTTTAAGTAGGATTTACTAAACTTAAAAACAGGGGCATGAGGATTTGACCCGAAGACAAAGGTACAGAAGTAGTACATATAAGTACATGTAGGTATAAAGTTGAAAGGAATTGGGGAGAACCATTTGGTTTTTGGGGTCATAGTGGACAGTGGAATACTCGTAACCTGCCTGGCTTCAGATAATGAGATTTAACAGTAACGGAAAGGTCTTTGAATGCTTTTTCATGTGTTTAAGTCGGATTTACTAAACTTAAAAACGGGACATAAGGATTTGACCTGAAGACAAAGGTACAGAGGTAGTACAAATAAGTACATGTAGGTATAAAGTTGAAAGGAAAAGGGAGTACTATTTGATTTTGGGGAGGAGGGTTTTGTAAATGAATGTCTTATCCACCGAATCAAATGAGCATGCGTAGCAGCAACAGTTATGAATAGTCAGTCCGCACAGAGGTAGTACATGTAGGTCTAAAGTTGAAAGGAATTTGATTTTTGGGATTTAAATATTTATCCCACGATGTTATATTTGGGTCTTAATTATGTCCATCCATTGACTGTGATTCACAACAGTGTAGAGCCATTTTCGAGTACACTTGCGCGGTTAGTATCATTCTTAATTGATTAGTGGACCAATTTTGTTATTAGTTTCTTTCGAAATTATAAATGGAATAATCGACCAGATTCGTACATATTTGGAGGGAGAATACAATCTTCTTTATTTATTTTTACTGTAGGAAGAAAGGGGTTCGCTGTCGTTGATTACTTTAAATCATTATTTCTAATTATACAAGAAAGTGGATGCTCTTAATGTTCCTTCTTAGGAAAATTCTTGTTTAGTATGCATAAAGATATATTAAGAACATAATGGTTAGATAAGATAACGATAACCCCGCCTAAATTCTATGGGAAGTAAAGACTTGTTATTTTTTTTCGTTTATAAGTTTATACATCCGACGTTGTTTAGAGCGGTTTTTCGATGTAAAATATTTACATAACATATATTGCAACGATGCAAAATATTTACAAAACGTAAAATGCAACAGTTGAGATCTTATGAAAACAAATGAATTGTTTAAGTGCTTCTCTCATGTCAGGTACCTTGTCTGTGGTTGTCTATTGTTAAATCTTAATATCAAGTATTAAACTTAAATAACATCCATTAAAGCAGCTACTATTACACAAAATAAAATAAAAAAGAGACTAAATGAAATTGAAGATCATGTAGTTATAAAAAAATATTGAAATAAGAATTGATTGGTTGATTGAAGTTTGTTCTATACTGTCTCAGCACGTAAAATTAGAAAATACTGCTGCAGTGAGTACAGTTAAAAATTAAGAATAAAATGTTCAACTGTTTTGAGTAGAGCGACTTATTCCCGGGCTTGTGTTTCCCATCATGATTTCCTTGATAGAGGATTGCTGCTCACAAAGAAGCTATTAAACCAAGAGTTCCAAATGGTGAAGTTGAAATCATCCCTTCGTAAATTTTACGGACGCCATCACGAGTTGGTTGACCGTTATGGAATAACCGTTTCACAGATGATATCGGATATGTTCCTTATGTTGTAACTACAATACCCTTCCCTTTTCACGAATGTGACTTACCGAATTAGACTATTTACCGGATTTGTAATAACATAAGCAACACGACGGGTGCCACATGTGGAGCAGGATCTGCTTACCCTTCCGGAGCACCTGAGATCACCACAAGTTTTTGGTGGGGTTCGTGTTGCTTAGTCTTTAGTTTTCTATGTTGTGTCATCTGTACTATTATTTGTCTGTTTGTCTTTTTATTTTTGGGCATGGCGTTGTCGGTTTGTTTTCGATCTATGAGTTTGACTATCCCTCTGGTATCTTTCGTCCCTCTTTTATGAATCTTATGTAAATGAAACGCGCGTCTGTCGAACGAAATTATGAATCATGTATTTTTGATGAGTTATAACAACTACTAAGAAGATGTCATTGGTGGTGGACGTTTTGTTCCCGAGGGTATCACCAGCCAAGTAGTCACTCGAAAAACTTAGGTTGGTTCAACGGTTTACCTGTCAACTTTTTTGATTGTAAAGACATTGATTAGTCTAATGAAGATAAAACACACTTCTGGCGTACAAAATGTTTAGCCTTGTATATTTTATTTGTTTTAACACTCTTGCAATAAATAAGGAAATTCAGAAATAAAGTTGTATTAGGTTCAGCCCCATTGTCACTCCGTGAAATGTTGGGGCATCAAAGAGAAGAAATATGTCAAAAATCTGCATTGCAGCCTCCGCTGCTCTTTTTTATTCAAAAGGGTGAAGAACCACAACATTTTCATATAATCTTGGTAAAACAATATGTACTTAAAATCATTAAAATTTATCAACCAAATTCATTTGTCCGCGCGAATTGAATTACAAGCGAAGAATGGGTTTATCAACAAGTCCCTCTTGACATGCAATTTTACGCTTCTTTAATTGTCATTATTTTAACAACTCTTAAAAAAGCTCGATAGCCTATATTAAAACATTAGCGTATTTTCCATTTCATTCTTTCATCATGTTAGCACGCCCTGTTGCAATATGGATTTTGTAAACAATTTTATACATATCCTGTGAACAAACGTATCGTCACAAGAACTGCGTTTTCTGATTATTTTCTGCATGTCGCCACATTGGAGAATTTCATACATGTAAGATATAAAGGATTTTGTGAATCCTTCAGTACTATCTAGACTCTAAACGCACAAGATCGGAACAGACAGACGGACGGGCGAACACGAAATTGACATGAATACTATCAACTTTAACGTAATTAAAAAGCTCAAAGCCGAATATTTAAAAGCCAATGATGTATAAGAACCGAAACAGTTGAAGAGTCATATGTAAGAAAGACATAAAATCATAGCCAAATCCGATCTCCCGCAAGATCTGATTTTTATGCACAGTCTTTGCAATATTTAATATTTTAATATGTTTAGAATTGCTGAGATAGAATGTTTTCTAACTGGTCAAAACCTAATTGATTTATGTTAAAAGGCCGATTCTGAAGTATCCCCATGGTACATGTGTGAATCATATTGAAGTTAATGAGGTTCAAGTAGGAAAACCTCAATTATTTAATTGTGACACATACATTTTATCATGAAAATGTAGTGTAACTTCAAGGCATATTTTAGCGGCGATCGATGTCTTTCAAAATTACTGCACTTTTCTTGTATTCCTGGTGCTTTCGACTGGAGAACCGTCGTACACAAGCATCGCACAAGTTTGCACTCCGAGGCGGGTGGGGAGCAAGAAGGTGAACTGTGGTTTATTTTTATCAATAGTACCGCTTAAGTCGACGCTAGGGCCGTCTTGACCTTGTTGTAGGGTATGAATGGTTCGTTCATTGTTGAAGACCCTACATCAACTGTCAAGATGAAGAACAGGAATAAAAGCCCTGTTCATTGATAATTTTCTATGTTTTCTATGTATTGTGTGCAATTTTGTCCCATGTACATTTACTCCATATCCTTTCATTTTCTATTTAAAATGAATTTAGCTCCTAGATGGGTGCCCCTATATGCCTGATTTTATCACTTGTTGTTCTATGACCAGTTATCTTCAAAACTGTCTCAGATTTCCAATAACATCAATAGAACAAATTTTATACCCAATTTTGGAGCTGTATGAAAATAATTACATCTGTTTAAAGTTGTCTGATTGGGGATGAAAAAATCTTTGTATTGCGCTACTTCACCGTATCGAAGTTAACAAAATAACGTTTGGCATCTTCTGGCTTGTTTTTGTTAGGGAAAAGCTTATGTTTACAAAAAGGTCTATTGATTTCTTCGGATAGCGAACTAAAAAAAGGATATATTATTTTAGTTTGATAGCATAGAATTTACCTGTGTACAATGAATGCAATTCAATTTTTAAATAAAACATCTGTTCTGTTGTTTTGAGGATATTTAAAACATCTTTAAGATTGACAGGAGATTGATGATGTTTACGTTTATTATGATTGATTCGTATACCGTGTTATATTCAATTGCGGTTTCGATTGGAAACTAGGTCCATAATAAAAATATATAAGGTTTTACATTTACATTTGTTCATTGTCCCAGAAACTTCCATTTAGAGAAGCTTGTAAAGTTGTTACTTGTCTTTCAATATTTAGAAAAAAAATTCTTACAAACTTGTAAATAAAGAAATTAAATTTCAAAAAGGAAGATGCGAGTTATATGAACTGCAAATATTTTTTCTAGTTCAAGTTTATTTTGTATCCGTTTTTGAAGAGAAGACACAATTTGCCCTTACAACAATGACAAAATTGTAACCAATTGCTAGTTTGCAAGGACTAAATCGTACTATGCTTTATATATCAATAACCCAGATATGATGATGATATTTATTTCTGTATTAAACTGCATATGTGTAAGAAGTTTAATTTAGAATAATTTAATGTTCAAATAAATGCTGTTTGCATAACATGCATCATCATGCGCTCCTGAATCACAACTCTAAATAAACTTTCTCATTTAGCGCATCATTTACCGGCTGTTTTATTATATATGATCATGAATGCAGTTTAATTATCAAAGATTCAAGTAGCAAACATATCTAGTGAAATGAGTGAAACCGGTTATCCAAAGTTCAGAGTATTAACCTAGTCAAAGGGATTCATTAAACACAAGTTACTCAGATGCCAAATTTAAACATATATAAATTAATTGTTTTGCAATAAGCTAGTACATGAAAGCTAAACACTGTGAAATGTTTGTGAATAAGTAAGAATCAACCTGTCTTGCTGTCTGTCTGTCTGCTTTCTTTCCAATCGTCTGTTAATCTATCTTTCAATATTTTTGTAATCGCAACTACTCTTTCATCGCTTGATAAATAATTTTAAGTTCACATTGTGTTTGCACCGCATGAGGGATACTATTCAGGGTAAACTTTAAAAGTTAGCTATTGTCTAACTGTAAAGCAAGAATACATACTTTATGCTAAGCTGCAGTGATTTCAGTAAAACTTGATATGTCATTAAACGATAAACATGAACAAATACAGTTTTTTGCCTGGCAAGGTTTACTGCGATTGAAAGGAATTCACAATCTTTCAGAGGCAAACATCTCCAGTATTATTTAAAAGTAGTTACACAAAGTCGGATGTATTAAACATATATACACTCCGATATCAATATAAAAAGGAATACAAACGCCATGTGCAAAAGATGTACATCTCTTTTTGTTCATATTAAACAAAGTGATTGACATTTATTGATAAAAAGGTGCAAAAGACTTGTTTACACAATGCAGCTGAAATGTAAATCACATCAGTAATGAAACAAAACTCTGACGCTAATTATATTTGAATTTAATTCTAATGTGTGAAAACATTTTCTAGTCTTATTCATACATATACACATATTCACACAGTTTTGTTCTTTCGTGTTAATTTGAAATTTTATTCACGTTGATGTTTGTTGCCTTTACAAGTTTGTATCGTATTAAGAAAAGGATTTAAATACGATAATTTTGGAAAAAGTCAGAATACTTCACACCATGAGTAAAATAAAGTATATATAAAGTATAATAAACAGAAAAATAGATTTAAGGCATAATAAAAAAGTAAGAAGATATTAGAACAGGGGGACGAAGGCAATTTATTATATATTTCGAAGAAGATACAATGGCTTTAAGGAAATATACGAAAAGAAAAGTCCATAAAACCTGCATAAGAAATTAAACTTGTAATTTGATAATTTTGTTTTCGTCATTTGGAATATATGAAAACAATCTTTTGCACCAAGTCAGGAATATGACAGTTGTTATCCATTCGTTTGATGTGTTTGAGCTTTTGATTTTGCCATTTGATTAGAGACTTTCCGTTTTGAATTTTCCTCGGAGTTCAGTATTTTTGTGATTTTACTTTCTGCATATGATCAAGCTTTGATTACTTTAGAAATTATAATAACTTCTTAAAATTATAGTGCAAAGATGGAACAGTTAGCATTGGCAAAAACTATTTAGGCTGGTACTGAATGTAACTTCAACTTGCCAATAATCCATTCAGAGACTTTACCGGCGATGTAAAAATGGTAAACTTACTGGTACACGCACTTGTTAATTGTAAGAAGATGGAATAAGAGGCAACAGTAGATTATCGATGTCCAATACTTGTAAATTCCATTGTGAATATAGAAACCAAGATAACCAAAAAATGAGAGAATCGTATGAATTCTAATGCGTCAAGCTGAAAATGACTTCTGCTGTGAATGCATATCCCTTGTACTCCAACAAATATGGAATAATATACAAGGGGTTAATCTTAAGACTATCCTTATCCTGGCTTCTTAATATTTAAGACTGTAACAACATGTATCTCGTGAGTTGAGGCACAGGCATGATCTTATTCTTCCCACATTTAAAGCTGACCCTTGTTAAACAATCTTCATAAATAAATCCGGTCGTCTCAAACTAGCTATTGTATATTCTTTTCCTTAGAGCGACCATATTGGAATTTTCATTTTGTGTTCATGATATTGTTGATATATATGTTTGTCCCAGTACTTTTATCGGGATAGTTTTAAAATATATCTTATATCATAATAAATGTTCATACTAGCTGTATCTACTGTCCATTTACATAATAAATTGGTTAAACCCACTGCTTTCTTTCTCTGCAAGGCCAATTAATCAACTTAGTGTTACTAAAATAAATAAATAACTGGGTAATGACTAATCGGATATGCCTGGCATTATAACATATTGGGCACAATTATCAACTTAATTATTGTCAAGAGTGCAGTAGTGTCTGGAAACTTATTATTGTCTGTGAGGTATCGTGGATTCTAACTTTCTGGTATTTTTTTAACAACGAATTCAAAACACCCATTTCATAAACTGGTATTCAGAAATTCAACGAGAAATCCTTCTCAAATAAGAAAATCATCACATAATTAAGCTTATCGTGTTTCAAGGTTTCTAGAAGATAATTGCTAGTTGACCACCAGGTCAATAGACTTCCTGTAAGAATAGCCCTAGTGTGCCCTTTGAATGGCTGATGTAGGAATTTTGCGTTAGAAGCGTACCTATGAAATCCGTATAATATGAAAAATTACAAACGTAACTTAATAAGTAAATGCCAAACGATGGGACAGAGGATATGTTCCATGATGAAAACTGGAAGATAACATTAGGAAAACTGAAATCGTCACGCTTGTCATAGATCCTATTTCCAATCGTGCCAATTAAACAATATATCAAGATATGAAGCATCCTTTCTAGTCTCGGTAGTAACCAGTACTGACACGTTTACTGGGATATGTGAGATGAATGTACTCAATGAAATGTGAGTTACTGACTGACAGTATAGTATCATATATTTGAAAGAGAAGCTACAGATCTTGGGAAGATTTATTCTATTTTTTCATTTTTGAGAATGTTTATGATTTCGGTTTCATATGAATACAAATATATATCGGCCAAAAGGGGTGCACAATTAGTAACCGTTAAAATACCGACTATTTCTTGCAATATAAGACCTCTAAACTTCACAAAAATGTTGTCGATAAAACAGTCCTACATCTTGTGCGTATTTATTTTACTACTTATTTTTTTCTTTTTGGAATCAGTGTGTTTTTCCACAAGTTAATATTTTTTTTTGACTAACAAAACGAGAAATTTGTATCTACAATTCCTTTTTTGTTAACAAATGTTCATTTCAAAATCAAGTCAGTCTTTCAATTAAGCATAGGTAATAGCACCATAAAGTGTAGAAAAATCAATCGTCCTAACACATCGCCGAGATTTATGATTGTGATTGCAGATTTTGAGGTAGATCTTTCTGAACTTTTAAGAATCAACGTCTGATTGACACCGCTGTTTGAGTTTACCTCACCCCAGTATCTGTTTACAGTAGATAGAATGGTAATGATATTTGTAGAAATATGTTAGTTTAACATTTAGAGGAGCATGCTATGTAACGTACTATGAATTATTTTTGTATCTTATATAAAGAGGGAAATCTTCATTATACTTTTTTATGTATTAATACCAAAGGAGAAAGGTGGGATTTGTGATTAGCTAGAATTTCCATTCTTGAATGATGTAAGAATATAAAACATGTCAAATAAATCGAGTAGGACCAGGAAAGCCTCAGATTTGTTCTAAAAATCGTAAAAGTGCACAATTACGACAAACATAACTATTGAATAAAAAGTACAAAACAAAAATAACGAACTCCGAAGGAAAATTCAAAACGGAAAGTCCCTTATCAAATGACAAAATTAAAAGCTTAAACACATCAAACGAATGGAAAACAACTGTCATATTCCTGGCTTGGTACAGGCATGAATGCGTCTTCTATTGTTGATTCCGTGTTGACTTATTTGTAGATTGTTTTTGACTAATATTTTTTGCTGTTTACAGTTTCTTTCTATCTACTATAAGTTCACAAAAATGCAAGAAAATGGGGAATAATTGTCATTGAAGGTCAATAATTGTTATAATCAGTTGGATCACCATTTCAGTCATGTCGTCATTTTAGGTCAATAACTTCCATTAAGAGTTCACTTACGATTTCGGCCATGCCAATTTATTTGTAGATCTTATTTTGGTTGATTATTTTTGCTATTAACAGTTTTGTTCTGTCTCCTATAGTTTCCATCCTATAACGAATAGACAGACGATTTTAGTAATTTGAACTCTTGAAGATTTTGTCTTACGTTTGCTTTTTTTTAAATTATTTCCAGTTATTATAATTTTCAAGACTATAGCAAAAACCACATTGCATTATCCTATGTTCTATTTTTAGGACTTCAATCTAAATTAAGGTAACACGATACAAAATGAGTTATGAGTTATCGTTTCTGACGTTATTGAACAACGTTCATAGATACCAGACAATGGAGCAGGTTCCGTCGTGTTTCTGGCGGTTGACGACACAATACATGTAGGCTGTACTTTTATCGCGAAATGAAAAAAATAATGATTTAACCTTTTATTTTTAATAAACATTTTTACTAGTAACTTTGCATAGATGCAGAGTATTTCCTAATGAAATTTTGTTTTGAAAGTAGAAATCCAAATTTTAGAAACGCATGATAATGTGGGAAAATACGGAGAATTGTACCACAATTAATGCAATTCAGCTAAGAAAACCCGTTCGTTTTAAAATGGTCACAGAAAAAAAATTGTTTTTCGTAAATTGTTTTGTTATAAATTAGGCCGTTAGTTTTCTCAATTGAATTGTTTCATATTTTTCTAGTCGGGCCTTTTATAGCCGACTATACGGTATGGGTTTTTGTCATTGTTGAAGGCCGTATGGTTGCCTATTATTGCTTACATCCACGTCATTTGAATTTTGGTGTATAGTTGTCTCATTGGCAATCATACCACATCTCCTTATTTTTATACCGAAAAACGCCGCATGCAAAATAGAAAATGGAAATTTCTTAGAAAAGAATACGGATAGAATTAAACGAGAAAAAAAGCACCATACAAGCAGACGTGGAAACTCAGACAGAAAATGGTTTGTTGGCATGGAATGAAAAAAGAAGAGTAGTTGAACTTGGATATTTGGCAGAACAACTTTCTCTATATTTCAAGTGTAAAGTATAAACTACTAGCATTGTAATCGTATAAGCACAGTCTAAACAGGACAGCTACATCGGAATGAGGAGAAAGTTAACAAACACTTAAACATATTGGATGTCAACACTAAATGAGCACTCGGTCACGACGAAATAAAGTTAAATCATTCAGATCCCGTTACATTTGTTTTTTTCAATTCCATTCTGAAATAAGTTATTTTTTCGATATTTACAATCAAACGATTCATTAAAATCCTGTGGCCCAAATTTGAATAAATGATCGGTGCTTCGATGAAGGTAAATCCAGAAAAGCGCTTCGAAGGTTAACAAATTATAAAAAGATATTTTCATTAACCTATTTACACCATACAGAGTATACTATATTTAGAATGTGTATTTTATCAGGATGTTGATTTTCTTTATGTTTTTCACAACTAACAGAATGTTTAACCTTTTCTGACGGATGATTCAAATATGTCTTTTAGACACAGCTATTTAAAATTGTATTTATCGTCCTGAAAATGCATGAAATATTTGCCTCTAGACGTTAAGCAACCATCAATCAATTCAAATTGTACTTCATCATCACTGTTTACCAAATCAAATTTTTGAAGAACTTTATTTTATTCATGCATGGATACAGCGGTGACATCACCTTTTTCTAGTTTTGTATAATTAACTTGAAGATTTAGTTTTGAAAAGCTAAAAGTGCACCCAGTTAGGACGAAATAAATAAACCCAGCAGAATGTTATATTGAATTAAAAGGAAATTACGACAGGGGGAATGAAAATAGAATAACAAACACCATTCAGATCCCGTTACATATTTTCTTTCAATACCTCTGAATAAAAATTACGCTATTCTGTATCCAGTAACGTCACACGTTTTCTGACAAATTCTAAGTGTATCGGTCCTCTTTGAAGCAATGTATCTAAAAAAACAAGGATGATGACACATGTGTTTCTATACATGCATGGATTCAGTATACAATCCTTAATATTATGTTAGTTTTTAGTAGTTCTCCGTATATAAGAAGATAGCCATCCATTGAAAAATCTAAAAAAAACTAAGTAAAAAAAAGGCATGTTCCCTATATATCTATTTAAAATTGTCGCCAAAATTTACGTTTTCTTATAAAAATCACAAAAAAAAAAAACAAAAATGGTGACCCCCATTTTTTTATTTCATATTTCGATGTAGTTTGTATCAAAAGTACAATTGTGCCAAAAATTTTAGAAATCAGGAGATATGCCATTTGGTATCGTGTTAACTTAATTATGATTGCCATTTTTTCCTTTCGAAGGTCAGTGGACCTCTGTCGGCACCCCGGCTTGTTCCGCCAATTACAAAAAAGACTTCCTTTGCACCTTACGATTCATATTTCAAGTTAATTTCTAGCTCACATGACCGTAGTCCGTCGTCGTCCGTTTACATTTTACATTATAGCTAAGCTAATTTTCTTTAACTCCTTACTGATTTTGATGAATAAAAATCATTTGACTCTGAAGATAAATGATACCGTGATTTTTTAATTCAATAATCTTACTTTAATGTTTTCATTTATTGTACAAATATGGTGATTTTTTTCTATTTTTGAGGCAATTCTTTTCAATTTTAGGACAGCCACTTGTCTCTGAAAAAAAAATACCTATATACTTTAATATAACACAAGGCACCTATAACTCGGCTGTGAGAAGACGAAATAATTACGGTTGACATAATGGGAAGGCTTGTTACGAATAATTCCGACAATAGAAATAGGCATGTTATACACTATTTTGAATTTCATGTAGATTTACCACATAACAAGTTTCAGTGGAATAGGTAATATTTTTTTTTCAGAGACAAGTGCCTGTGTTTAGACGGGATTATTTACATCTTCAGTTTTTTATTCACTTGTCATTATTGATTTGACTGTGGACATGATAGACAGAAAGAGAAAAATTCAAAGGATTTTTATTGAATCTTGATTTCATATTTTCCGAAATCGGTCAATAGAAATGAAATTTTTCAACAACAACAAAAATAAGTAACTAAATAAATGTTTTGTTTTTTTTTTTATTATTATTGAAATGTGCATGGGTCCATTCTTCATTGCCAATTAAAAATTTCCTGCATTCAAACATACAAATACCTTATACTGTCAATAGCAATGCAATAAGGGATATAAATACATAAATTTGATTTCAGTTTCCTGAAAGCTAGAGTAGTATATTGTAAATTGCAAATTTACCTAGACATAAGAGGATAGATTCAGTGTTCAGTCTGCAAATATGATAGATGAGGCCGATGTCTTAGGAAAAAATAGGAACAATAGTCTTTCAAAAAATTACTAACAAAGTGGAAAACGCAAAACAATTTAAAAAATTAAAAAGATATAAGAAGAAGTGGTATGAGTGCCAATGAGACAACTCTCCATCCAAGTCAAAATTTATAAAAGTAAACCATTATAGGTCAAAGTACGGTCTTCAACACGGAGCCTTGGCTCACACCGAACTGCAAGCTATAAAGGGCCCCAAAAATTACTAGTGTAAACCATTCAAACGGGAAAACCAACGGTCTAATCTATATAAAAAACGAGAAACACTTATGAACCACATCAACAAACGACAACTACTGAACATCAGATTCCTGACTTAGAACAGGTGCAAACAATGGCAGCGGGTGTAAACATTTAAATGGTACCAAACCTTCACCCCTATCTGCAACAATAGTGTAATATCACAACATAGAAAGACACACTATAAAATATCAATTGAAATGGCTTAACTAAATCAAAAGACATATTAACACCAGTGAACATACACTGAACAAATAAATTTGATCTATGATACAATGTAAATACAAAATAAATAAACTAAGGGAAGAATAATAAAAGTAACATGTTATACCGCTGTGAAATGCTAAACAATTTAAGAAAAACAATATGCTTGAACAAAAATATCAGCCATTTGCAATTATTTTAAACACAGGTAAATGAAAATAATTTTGTTGTTAGGTATACGTGTACAGTTCAAATGGTGAAAGGAAATATTTTTACAAAATAAATAATTTTGATGTTCATAGTACGAAAAAGTGAAAATTTATAGTAATACCAAACACTTATCAATGCTGGTATATAGACCAGATATAACCCTGAATAACATTGAATAACAAGAAGGCATTGCAATTAGTATCAACAGGTCAAATAAACAAAAAAGTACGATATGAGAGTACTCGCAGTTACTGACAGCTAGTTAAAAGCCAAAAACAATTAATAATAAAAAATCATGCATCAGAGACTAAAATCAACTAAAACACATCCCAGGGATTTAGTTTTTTAACGTCATGGACAGTCAAAGAAGACATGACTTGTGCAATGCCAAAAATAAATGTATCGACAGGCAGTAGGATATTGAGGAGTTAACCTCTTTAAAGATCAAAATTAACGTGGGTGTGCCTTTATACATCCCGTTTGAAAAGAATATGTTTTAATTTGCTGATGACAAAATCGATATTAGTGCCAATGTAAACTATATTTAAAGATCTAATTACAACATTGGTAAGATAACCTTTACTAATAAGTTTGTTTAAAGGTTCGATGAGTTTACACGGATCACATAGTGATTTCCGCGCTTTAAGTACAATATTACCGTAAAATTTAGGATGTGAAATACCGTTTTTTATCAATTTTCTACAGGTTCAGCCAAATTTACTAATCAAATCTTTTTATCTATGAAAGAATTTAGTAAAAGTTTTAAGTAATTTATGGTAACGAAATCCCTGACTTAATAATTTACCAGTGATGCAATGATTACGTTCGTTGAAATCTATGACATCACTACACACACACGCATAACGAACGAGTTGGGATATATAAACACCGTATGATGGAGCCAAAGGAACATAGCCGTCTAAAAAAGGAAAATTAACAATAGGGAATGAAAAGTCGTCTCTTTTGTCGTAAATTTTAGTATGGAGTTTTCCTTTAGAGATTGAAATGTCCAAATCTAGAAAAGGACAACTACTGTTTATGTTAGATTTAGTTAAAGTAAGTTCTTTTGGCTAAATTTCGGTAGTATATTTAGAGAACTCTGGATTATTGAACGAAAAAATATCATCTAGATAACGGAAGGTATTGTTGAATGTATCAACCAAATGTAACAATGACGTGTCTTTACTGAGTTTGGTCATAAACTGAGATTCATAGCAATACAGGAATAAATCTGCTATTAAAGGGGCGCAGTTAGTGCCCATAGGAATACCTACTACCTGTTGATACACTTTATCGCCGAAACGTACATATATGTTGTCCAGGAGAAAATTTAAAGCTTCAATCATATCTTCACATTTCCAGTAAGTTTATCTAGTATACTTTCCTTTTTCGTTACAGAAAAAAAAGGCTTTAAACGAGTTACAGCAAATAAATTTGTAATGAGATTTTTCAAAAGACCATTTAATTAAATATGAAAACTTTTTCTTGATAAGATTGTGTGGAAGTGTAGTATAGAGAGTAGAAAAATCATAACTGTCAACAGAATTAAAAGAACCATCAAAAGCATGTATTTTATCTAAAACCTCTAAAGAATTTTTAACACTCCAAAAATAATTAATACCATTATTTTCATAAGCTTTATTACAAAAGTTAATAACAAGTTCTTTCATAGTAGTAGGGGAGGTAGTTAGAAGCACTGATAGCTTGGTAAAAATAAAAAAGAAGATGTGGTATGATTGCCAATGAGACAACTGTCCACAAGAGACCAAAATGACACAGAAATTAACAACTATAGGTCACCGTACGGCCTTCAACAATGAGCAAAGCCCATACCGCATAGTCAGCTATAAAAGGCCCCGAAATGACAATGTAAAACAATTCAAACGAGAAAACTAACGACCTTATTTATGTACAAAAATGAACGAAAAACAAATATGTGACACATAAACAAACGACAACCACTGAATTACAGGCTCCTGACTTGGGACAGGCACATACATACATAATGTGGCGGGTTAAACATGTTAGCGGGATCCCAACCTCCCTAACCTGGGACAGTGATATAACAGTACAACATAAGAACGAACTATAAAATCACTTGAAAAAGGCTTAACTCATCAGATGGACAAAAATACAAGTGGACGTGGCAGGGTACTTGTACATCACAACAACAAAAAGACACTAGGAACAGATCTGAGAGTACTCGCAGTTATCTGACAGCTAGTTCAAAGCCACTAACAACTAATAAAAAAATCATGCATCTAAGACTAAATTATCAATCCGTACACATCCAACATCCAATGGATTTAGTGTAAAGACGTCATAAACAGTCAGAGAAAAACATGCCAAGATACAGGTATCGACAGATTGTAGATCCATGAATGTGTATATGTATATAACATACTAGTAATATTTAGTTTGCTTTTAATTTACTGATAACAAAATCAATATTTATACCAATAAAAACAATATTCAATGATCTTATTACAGTGTTGAATTGGTAACCTTTTAGAATAAGTTTATTTAAAGGAGCGATAAGTTTACAAGGATCATTTCTAAATTTCCGGGCACGGTTAACAACATTTCCGTAAAAATGAGGATGTGCTATCCCGTTTGAAATAAGTTTTCTACAGGTACAACCAAACTTCAAAACCAAATCTTTATATCTATGGAAAAATTTAGTAAAGGTTTTAAGTAATTTATGGTAACGATATCCCTGGTTTAATAATTTACCAGTAATACATAGATTTCCTAACCTTTTATAAAATTGCTGCTTTGCTAGAATTTCTAATGACGAAATAGACAATGGCCGATTTCTTGTGTATTTTTTTTTCCAATTCAGTAGGCCGAAACCTAGCAGAATTTGAATGTTAGAATCTAAATGATATAAAAATAAGAATTTTATATCATATCCATAACATCGATTTGTTATTTAGTGCTGCCCATTGCCCTTAATAACAGTTTTGTCATACTGTATTGCAAATATTAAACGTTTTTGTCAGATGTTTCCCCAGAAGAACATCCGGAATCAAAAATGAAATATAGTTTATATCTGAAGACAATACGTAGTTTTATTCCGGATAGCCGGATAGAGATTGTTATCGTTTGGAAGATTCTTCTTACTCCTTTTTCTTAGATCAGCCAAGATATTTAGATTGTAGTTTCTAGCCATGTTTAGAAATTGGTTACATAATGGTTTTAGACGTATACATGAAGCTCAAAGTTTGTGAATTTTAGTATGGGCAGATTGAAAAACATTTTTTTTAAATGGCCCTGGCATGGTGTATCACAAGTTCAGTGGAAATTGGCTGTATTTTTTTCATTTACTTAGTGATTAGCATCTGCTTATCATATAGTATTTTGATCAAACTTTAGAGTTGCGATTCTAAAATTATATTCTCTTTTCTAAAACGAAATATGGACGTGGTAGAAAACACCCAGTTGTTGTTGTTTAGATTTTTCTCTCGGAAATAGTAGATTAGCAAGCAATCGTTCCCCGTTAAATCAAATCGTTCTCTACATTATGATGGTTTTACATTACAATGAAAGACGCATCAATATCGGTGTCTATTTAATACATAATACAGACTATCTAACCTTTGTGTACAGTGAGCTAAACCTAAAAAAAAAAAAAAGATCATGAAACTCAGATGATGTGTTTTTAACATTGGACTGATAAATTTGTAAACAGTTTACCTATTAGGAGCAAACCAATAATAGTATCTCCTTATTTTCATACAGAGCAACGCCTTCGCCTTGTATGACTTCGGACAAGTACAGTTATACGCGAAAGGGTAAATTAAGGGACATTGTACGCATTCAGCTGATTCGAGCGTACAAGATGGTAGTTATTCAAGAAGCTCGTATTTTTCGCGGGAAAAAATCATATCAAACACTTTCTTCTTGCGGATTTATCTCTTTTGTCGTTCGAAACAGATTTCATCCAAGATAATTGCATAAAAACTTAATTGAGATATTAGTCCATTAGCTCATTAAATTTAGTTTCCGTCCTATATATTGTGTATTGGCGTCGAATAATGATATGAAAAGTTAAAAATCGTCCCAAAAGAATCGACCTCATGTCACTCATGACCCTCTGTTATTATCACAGAAAAAGTCTACTACGTCATATATATATTATTACGGTCGTCAGATAAATGCGCATAAGAATTCTACTCTTGTTTTATAACCGCCAAATATTCAAGAGAGCGTCAGTCATACATGTAGAATGGTATAAATCGTTCGATGACCATGGATGGCTGTTTAACGTCCAGCGACTAATTGAGGGCATACGATACAGTTTTGATCCCATGGTGATTTTTATACAAAAAATTTCATACAAGCTATTTTTCACCTAGTCAATTCAAATTTGTAATAAAAAATATACCTTCATGTGCTAAATTTAGAGATAAATGGGTTCGTAGTTTTAGACATTTACCCAAAATTTCGGTTTCTTGGACATTTTGTATCCTTTGGATAGACATACTTAACTTTTTTGTTTCAAAATACATGTGGATTTTTGGTAAAAAGATTTGAAATATTACTTTACAAAAAGTATACTCTTAATTTTGTAACAATTATTTGGAAATAATTCATTTTATCAAACTATTATGATTTTAGTGAAAAAAAAAAAAAAAAAAAAAAACGGCAATTTTTGCTGCATATTTATCTAAATTAAAAATAATTCATCGGTGATTTCTTTCATAAAAATTGGAATGAATAATGTTCAACAGTTCCAAGTCAAATATGTCATTTTAAAGAAGAGGGGTCCATGTACTCGTTTTCATGCTAATGATTAAAATCACTTAAAAGTTCATCTTTTCACGATATGTCGCGGTTTGACGGTCGCGAAAAAATAACATTTTACGTTAGCAACGCCATTACCTCCCCTGAACTATATCGTATGTCCTTAAATGCATAATTAGGACGAAGCGGTGGGCAGCTTGTTAATACGATATGAATATTACCCATGCTTTGTACACTACCGACACGCTGAGCCGAACTATTAACGCGCTAGTACACAAGGAAACTGTCCGCAGGAAGATAAGTCAACCTTCCCGGAACACATTATTTTGACTCCCAGTCGACCAGTCTTTGCTCTTACCCCTTACTGCTGCGTGCTGAGTAGAGAAGCAGCAAATACCATTTCAAGATCTAACTTGGCTGGGTTACGAACTCATGACCTCTCGCACTCGAGGCGAGCAGGCTACCTCGAGACCACAGAGGCGCCTCGATGTATAAACTAATATGATAACTGGTTATCTTATATCAGGAAATTATAAAAAAAACAAGAGTTCACAGGCTGAAATGTCTCGTCTGTTTTACTTATCATGATTGAATTAATGTTAAAAGTCTGCAATACGAAGGTTTTTCTACAAGTATCACATACACTTAACTTTATGAGTATTCCATGAAAATGAGGTCAAGATCAGATGAACTATGCCAGACGGACAGGTACAACTTGTATCATTCCCTACACCAAATGTAGTGGTCCTATAATTGCTTATAGTATCCGAGCAACGAAAACTTAGCTTTGATTACTGATCTATAAAATGAGGTCGAGGTCGGGTGAACCCTGTCTGATGAACATGCACACCTAGCAAGGATCCCATGTACCAAATATAGTAATCATATTACTTTAGTATTGCACAAGTCTCAACAAAAACTAAGCATTTTATTCAAGCAGTCACTGAACCATGAAATGAGGTCAGTTGAACCCTGCCTGATCGACATGTAAACCTAGCAAGGATCCCATATACCAAATATAGTAATCATATTACTATAGTATTTCGCACGTCATGACAAAAACTATACATTTTATTCAAGCAGGCACTGAACCATGAAAATTAGGTCGAGTACAATAAATATGAAAGACGGAAACTTCGCAACTTGAATTTATCATAGATATCAGATATCAGGATTACAATTGTGTACGCCAGACGCGCGTTTCGTCTACAAAAGACTCATCGTTGACGCTCGAATAAAAAACATTAAAAAGGCCAAATTAAATAAAAGAACCTTTGTGAGCATGCTCACATACCCCACGCCCCCACATTGTCACTGGACAAACAAAATTTCACCAGATTCCTAAGTTCAAAGACTCGCAACTCTATAAAAGTCAACTGATAAAAATTTTCTTGTGGATATGCACATTTACATAGTATGTCCTCATTACAGAGTTTCATGAAATTCTAATGTATGATTTCAGAGGAGTTGCGATGACAAACTGTTGCAGTAGTATATTGAGGTCACTAAGTTCAAAGGGGCATAACTCCTAGAAAAAAAATTGAATCATAATTTCCTGTCTATATGCACATCTACATAGTATGTCCTTATTATCTACAACGTTTCATGAAATTCTGTTTTGTGGTTTCAGAGGAGTTGCGATGACAAACTGTTGCAGTAGTATATTGATGCCAATAAGTTCAAAGGGGCATAACTCCTAGAAAAAAAATTGAATCATTATTTCCTGTCGATATGCACATCTACATAGTATGTCCTTATTATCTACAAAGTTTCATGAAATTCTGTTGTGTGGTTTCAGAGGAGTTGCGATGACAAGAACAGGATTGACGGACACACGGACGGAAAGACGGACAGACGGACGGACAGACAGACGGACGGACGGGTCAAAAACATTATACCCTCCGCAACTCGTTGCGTAGGGTATAATAAAGTGCGAAGTTAAAGAGCATTGAGTAAGGTATATGCATACAAGATATGACGCCACAATGTCCTCTACCCATACAAGATATGACGCCACAAGGTCCTCTACCCATACAAGATATGACGCCACAAGGTCCTCTACCTTCTGAAATATAAGCTTAATACAAAAGTATACACCGTTGCCGGATCGTAATCCCTATTTCTTGCATTCTGCGACTTTAGTCACAGGCGACACACATTTGTATACCATTTGAATCGGGAATTAAAGGGGGAGAGGGGGGAAGGGGGGGGGGTTGTAAACGATTATTTAGAATAGAGTTATAAATTAAAAGTCCCAAATATATACCGACAGATTTTAAAAACGCAACCCTATATTATTTTTTTCCCTTTCATTTTCAAATGTCGTAAGTGCAACACTTGTAAAATAAATATATAAACATAAATTTCATTCATTACTTCATCATCTAAATAAAATTTGCAGTTCGAAAGTTGAATAGTATACGTCATGTGTTATGTTCAAATGATGTTGCATGCACTGAAAACATGGGTTGGTTGCTTGTAACCAAAGCCTATAAATGATTGACAAATAAGTCGGTCAGTTCAGTGGGGTGTTTTGATTTCAGCTGTGTCCCTGCTGATTAGGCTTCTGTCCCGCTCAGGCAGTTATGAGGCTTATACTGTAACACTTATAATGGTTTTCCGCAATTTATTCTGGCATTTTAGTACACGGGAAGATTTTTGCCATGAATCTAACTACCATGACATCCGAACATGACGTTGCAGTCGCAAATCTGTTTCTCAAATGGCATTGCGTAATGAAATTTCATTTAGCGTTGTAACTAACGGTTTTGACCTGTTCATTGGGTGGTGGTTTGCAAGTCCCGTACTGTACCGTTTTTATGAGGACTTTAGGGGGAACTTCTGACGTGAAATTGTCAAGCAACAGTACGATGATATATATTCCTGCCCACAACATCCCTGAAAGGCATATCTATATCAATGCTTCAAGCTCTTTTAAAGATTGTACCATTATCGACCATTGTCAACTTTGTCAACAGGGAAATAGGACAAGTGTAGGATACGAGGCAGGATACGCCTACCCTCACAGAACACCTATTACCACACCCTGTTTTGAAATCAGATTTAACTGATCAATATATTTGTCATGTTCTAAGAGGTGCATGCAGAACAGGAACTGCTCATCTTACGACTCACGTGTTCTCTTTTTAATTTAGTTCAAACAAAACAATCAGTAACATTATTTGTTTTCACACAAATATTTGTAACTGAAATACTATTATGTGAACTGATTTCATATTTATCAATTTTCAAATTAAAAATACAAACATTATTTACCGAAATATATTACTTATGTCGATGAATGTGCTTTTTATTAATGCTGTAAAATGTGTTGTAAGTGTTTGAATAAACACATACGATATCTAAAAACCATGAATATAATAGTTAATTCAAAAAATATGAACTGATATTATATGACTTAAAGCCAAATGATTATTACGGGTCAATGGATATCTACTGAAGTTTTCGCTTTTCAAATTTAGCATAACAAAAAAGGTCCATAACATAAATTATGTGGACAATTTAACGCAGCAAACATTTCCTAATTAATCCGTCGTTCACTTATTTACGTTTGTCCTGTTGTTATCTTGGTCTGGATGCGTTTCCTTCTGACAATTTAAAAACACGTGATGAATAACTGCGATATTAACAGACGACCTGAATAAATTGAATTTTCTTTCATTGTAAAGTGAGGACAAAATCATTGAAACCCACTTAACGAATCAACTAGTGAAAGAGAAGAAGTCTTAATGTGTTCACGTGACTCCCATTACATTATTCTGCAATATGCGCGTAATATTTTGTGTATTAATATTTTCTGTTTAATGGGAAATAAAGTACAGACGAGACGAACACCTGTTGTGAAATAGAACATTATACACCAGCCAATATATCATATATAAGTTTAGTTTCATTTTAAAAAGCTCTTTAGTATGCAAAATCGTCTCATTTTGTAAATGATTTTCAGAACACATTGCTATGGAGAATCCATTAATAATTTTTTACATCTATAAATAAATTGAATCGTCCCCCTTTTTCTAACCGACGATTCATTGATAGTAAGAACTAGCAAGGATTCCAATAATGATTATGTGGAAAACTTTCAATCCTATCGATTTTTTTTAAATAACAACATTGGCCGGTTAATTAGCACTTCCACACAAAGTACATGCAAGTCAGCCAACATATTTTCTGTCGAGATAGAAATTGCAAGAGGACGGGTAAAGCTAAGATACTGCTACAAATCAAAGACCTTGTCAGATGAAAACAATATGGGCACACTTAGGAGCATATGGAAAGTAAAAAAGATGAACAAACCTTTCTAACTGTGGTGGAAAATAAAATGTGCATTTATTGTAAAATGGTCGTCTAGTTATTTTTTTGTTTTTTGTTTTTTGTTTTTATGTTGCGGTTTAACTTCTTATTGAAACAACAAAACACATCCAATGCAGTTTTCCTAATAAAGAAAAACGTATTTGTTCAATCAAGATATTACTGTATTATTATTTCAATCAATCAAACAATATCTATCTATTGTTCTTCATCTATAATCACTTTATATATGCTATAATTTGCTGTATTTATGCGATGCATGATGCGCTTTCTAGCTGTTTTATGGGTTTTATGTCTTGTATTTAACATGTATATAATGTATGTCGGTTAAAAGCTCCACAGAGCTTATGTTGTATTGTTATATGTATACCCGACTTTAAATAAATCTTTTAGGCTATGCTTTATATATTTATAAATCTGATATGTAATTAATTGGATACCGTCAGTGTTTCACTTTATTATGCATATATTATACTGGAGTGATATATTTCAGGTATATAGGAAAAAAAATTCAGAGACTAGATATATAGGAATATTTTTTTTTTCAGAGACAAGTGCCTGTGCTGCTAATACTGCAATTTGATAGATAATCTTGACAGGGTATATATGATAATGAGTCCATATCCTTTTTCTTTGAACAGAAAACGAAGATCAGAATGCTGACCAGTATAATGTAGTTGTTATTCGGCATCTTCACAAAGGATATGGGACCTGAGCCTTCAAACAATTACAGGTAATATGAACCTTTATCCAATGCAATGTTCCCGAATAACATATGCATATATTAAATACATTTTGTTACTTTTTGTATGTATAAGAAAGTCGGATTATTTTGTAGTCATTTTTTAAATGAGCTCTGTGGTAAATTAACTCACCGAAGACACAAGGATTAAAATTTTTCAACGCCAGACACACGTTTCGTGTACATAAGATTCATCAATAACGCTCGAATCAAAAAGGTTTAAAATGCCAGATACAGTAAGAAGATGAAGAGCATTGGCAGTCGCATGATTGGCGTCCAAATATTTCTGTCGTATAAGCTGAAGAACATTACGAACACACCTAGCATTAATTAACCTTTATAATCAAACATAACAAATATTTAACCAAAAATGTACTCCATGTATTATATTATTCAACAAATATAAATTAATAAACAAAACAAAATATAAATGATCAACACGAAAGCACGATTGTGTCATGTTGGAATGTTCAAATACGAAGATGAGAGATATTACATTTTCCTTCTCTTTTCTTCGTCTTTCAAGTGATTGCATTACATGTTTTACAGTGCAATTTGTCAATTCAAACATATCACCAGGAAAAACATCGAATGAATAAAATAAAACATAAAACTTCAGTTATAAACACTATTCCACATGGCGTCGAATAACGAATGCCCTCACTAAATGCATTTGTTTGTATATCGTCTTCCTTGAAAAAACATAATCGTTCTGTGTAACGTCTAATTTTCATGCATTTAAAATCTTCAGTGCCATCACACTCGCATGTCATAATTTTTTGGGCACTTTGTAATTGATATAGAATCGTCAAACTATTGTTACAACTCGGAGTGCATTTTTCTCCACGTATTAATCCTGAACAATGATCCTCGAAAAATTTTAATGCAAAAAGGCACTCTGTATCTGCCTCGCATAACCATTTTGCTAAACTGCACTTAACAATTGCTGACTTGTTAAATTTTCTTACATTCTCACACACTTCTATTCTCAACTTTTGATCTTCGCAGTGTTTATCTCCCTCGCTACAGTTACAGTTTATGAATTGTTTTCCTACAGTATCTTCAGCCCAAACTAAAGAAATAAGAGCTTTCTCACACTGTGATGAGCACTCTGCTGATTCTCCTGAAAGTAATGAGGAACATGCAATGTAGAATGTATGTAACGCCATACCACATCCTAGGTTGGCTATACATTTATTCTTGACGGTATCACAATAATCCTGAGAACAAACAGGAAGTACACTGAGCATGACAACAGCTACAAATGGCACTATGCTAACACTAATATACATCCTAGAACTGTGTGTTTATGTTTCACAGACCCATTGCCTGTGCTAATTTATCACATATTTAATGTAATAAGTCGTAAATAACAGAGAATTACAACTGTACATTACCTTTGTAAATACTGTTTAAGATCCATAAAATGTAAAAATTACTTCACTCAAAGATAACAGTAACTTTTTTTTGTGTTTTGACAGTTTTAACCACTCGACCTACAAATATTTATTAACACCTTCCACACTGATAAATAGATCACAATCATAATATGGCATACCTGACGGTAATATAATCGTTACACTTCAGCGAACGCAACAAATTCAAGTTTGACAGTAAGGACACGAAGGTATAATTGTGTATTTATACCTAAATATTGTGCAAAATCCAATCGAAAAGCTGCAGTTAAAATTCACCCGTTGATTGACAGCACAATGTCTGACAGTTTTCATTGACAAACTACGCTTCACAAATTTTAACAGACTTCGATGAGAATAGTAAATAGATTATAGATCACGATTCATAGCTCCGCCTCAAGCACATCTATTAGTAAACTGAGTGTTAAACAATTCACCTCCTCTAAAAATATACATAAAGTAAGTATATCAAGGTAGCTTAATTTAATCATCTGATCTTGTTTTAATTCTCAGCAAGTGATCTGTCATTAACTGCTTGTTTCAATTGAATATTTTCGTAACTTACAATGCTACACTGTTCATTAAAAATAGAAGATTTTATATTGACTTTACAGATCATTATTGTATTATTCTCAAGCAATTATGGTCACATGCTTCAAACAGAAACAATAGAAACGATATCCTTGTTTCACCCACATGTTCATTTCAGCTATGTTGCATTGTATATGGTAAGTGAAGATTCTTATTATCATCGGTTTAGTGGTGTATGACTGGGTGTAACGTCTTATATTATTCTTGTGAGACTTTTAGACGAAAATGTGTAAAAAAATGGTCTGAATTTTAGGGATTTCATAAATAATTTGCAGTTTTGCATTTTAAAATGCTATAAGTGTAACGCACTCAAGCTTATAGAAAAGACAAAAAAAATAAAGAGTGATATTTGACAAGACTACTGACTCTTAAAGTTGTTTTATGATATATTTTACGTTTTGATTTTTGTACTCAAAAAACCACACGTGACCTTATCATTCTTTCTCCTTTGTACTGCCGCTGAAAAAAAAGAATGTTAGGTAAGTACAGAAATTTTGGCTTACAATAGGGCCCTAATATTTATTGCAATTTTCTGTAACGTGGAGCGAGCAAAGACCTCTACCAACACATGTATTATGACATAAAGTTCCAATCTCGACCGGACGTGGCTGTGTATTTATACATCCAGCAGAACGAACGGACGCCCCTCAACACGTTGTCTGAATAGCAAGGAGACAACGGTTGGGAATTTCTTAAGCTTTAGATAAAATGACTGACCGGAGCTAAACGGAAGACTGAAGATTTGACACATGACACAAATAAAACTAATATGACCGTATGACCGTGATACACAGTGACTAGGGGAACAACAATACAAAGCCCGGACATTCCATAACTGACTTCCTCTGTACACACCCGTTCCGAAAGATTAAACAAAAGATCACCAAAATATATTATAATCATGGTAATTGGGTGCAAGCCCTAAAAAATTGAATTAATGGATTGAATCTATTTTTTATCCGGCGTGTCTAAATCTTTTGGTGCAAATACCTGGTCAAAAACAAATGTTAACCTTTGATTCCAATGAGTTTTTTTACACTAAAAAAAGATGTTAATATCAATATCAAAAATAAGTTGTGTCACACTATTTTACGATTTCCTGGAAAGAAAAGCCGAAACATTCACTTAGTTGAACATCTACTGAATGCAGATTTAAAACGAAGAGCGTGTGTATAAGTTCTCTCGTCTATCCCATGAAGCCAATACAAAGTGGGAACTTTGTGGTGTTCAAAAGCCGCTTTCATTTTTTTCTATTGAATCGTTGCGGTTCATTTATGATCATCTTTTCAGTAAAATTTGTAGGTATGGACATTCTCAAATTTATAATCTCAGTTTAAAGTATTCCAGAATATTGCTTACGTCTGGTTGCTTTGTCCGAAGTAACAAACACAAAATGCTATCTGACAGGAATTTATTTACTTTCCAGTCTAGATATTGGTTTATAGAAGAACGAGTATGAAGAACGGTACCATTGATATGATTAATATGATACCTACATTTTTGGCAGAAAAAATCCCATGATTTCATATCGACTTTATTTCTTCTGCACCAAAATTTGCAGTACGAGTTAAGGAAGTCACTGATGAAGTTAATATTAGAATGTGTACAATTAGATGAATTTGGTTATTCTGTTAGATATAGCCTTTCACGGGTATAGATAGTTTTACATCCAAAATACATTCAAATTTTAGATATGAGCGTTCCTGATGGAGGTAAATCCAGAAAAGCGTTTCGGACGCAATACATTTATAAAGTGTTATTTTATAGCTCTGTGTAGATACTGTTGCTGGTAAACTGTTAAAAAGCCAAGGGTATCATCAGCTCAGTACCGAATTGATTTATAACATAATTTTGCAATTAAATTTTCCGTTGATATGTAGAGAAATTATTTTTAAAAAGAACTTAGGACCAAACTCCCTTAGGCAAAATTGACCTAAGATAGATTGATTTGGTGATTCTTATAGGCTCATTTTGATCATATATCTCTTCGAGTGTTTAGTATAGTTATGATACTTCCTTTGGCGTTCATTTTTGTGGTGTGAGCGTTCCTGATGAAGGTAAATCCTGAAAAGCGCTTCGAACACATCACATTCATAAAGTGTTATTTTCAATTTTTTAGTCCATTCAGTTAAAATGCATTTAATTCATAAACACTCGGTCTTCTGTAACAACTTGGTCACATGAATCAAACCTTAATATAGCATATGCACTGTCTCGAGAAGTAGTTTTCAATATCAACGTTGGCAGTAAAAGATGTGTAGTTAGAGAGAGGCGAAAGTACCAAAGGGATATTCAAACTCATAAGTCGAAAATGACAATGGCATGGCAAAAAACGATAAACGATGAAAAGACGAAAAACAGTACACAAAACACAACTTAGAAAACTAAAGACTGAGCAACACGAACTCCTCGAAAAACCGGGGTGATCCCAGGTGCTCCGGAAGGTTAATCAGATCCTGCTCAAAATGTGACATATAGTTAGTTACAAATACAAATATAACGATGATAAACAATATCGTGTTTACGAATGCTCGAAATTACTGAAATAAGCTTAGAATACTCTATCTGCTTATATGAAATCATGTCGTCCTTTACTTGATATTGGCGTCTACAATTCGAAATAGATTTCATTTGCATTACGACATACAGGAAGACATGATCTTTTGCAGAGTTAATTTGTACAGAATCTCCAATAAAAAACAAAATGATTTTTTTTTTCAAACTATTATCGAACTGATATTAATCTTCCAAACACCAGACGCAATGCTTGAACAACAAGAGTATTAAGATAACTGCCATCAATAGGTCTATTTTGAAGGACATGCAGAAACTTGTTGCATAACGATGACAGTTTATTCGCACAACATACAGTTTGTTTTTAAAGCCACTATGCTTTCAGTTTTGTTTTTTTGTGTGCAATGAACAACAAGTAAAATGCTTAATCAAGACCATAGCTAAATTGGCCTTGGAGGCCGTACTTTGACACTGTTCCTACATATTTTTTTATTAAAATTGTATTTATATTTTGTCATAGATCAAACTTATTAGTTTAGTGTATGTTTATTTGCTTCTGTTTAAATGTCTTTTTGATCGAGTTAAGCCATTTCAATTGATATTTTATAGTGTGTATTTTTATGATGTAATGTTACACTACTGTCTCAGGTTAGGGTGAAGGTTGGCGCCTGTTAAAACGTTTAAACCCGCTGCATGTTTATGCACCTGTTCTAAGTCAGGAGCCTGTTGTTCAGTGGTTGTCGTTTGTTGGTGTGGTTCATAAGCGTTTCTCGTTTCTCGTTTTTTATATAGATTAGACTGCTGATGTTCCTGTTTGAATTGTTTTACACTAGTCATTTTGGGACCCTTTCTAGCTTGCAATCAATCAATTATACTATTAATATATATTTATTTTGATGAGAAAAATATTTTCTAAACAGAAAAATAAACAAAAAGAAAATATTTTCAATATAAACCATTACAATTGTTTGAAAATTGTCATCATCGCTTAAAACTATGTTACACATCAAAGTGTCAAATTCGTTAAAGACGTTTAATCGGTCATGCTTGGACGAGATCTATCTAATCCGCATACAATGGAAAATTTATAGAGTCACTAGCAGACGAGAACATCAGGCATGTGCGTGCCAAGTAGCCATACGGACAAAGATTGGAAACACAGCTATCTAAAAATAAGGAGATGTGGTATGATTGCCAAGGAGACAACTATCCACCAAAGTTCAAATGAAGTGGATGTAAGCAATTACATTTGTTTGATGCCTAGATCTCCTATAACATACCCTATTCTAGAGACAAAACGATAAGTTATTACATGAAAAATACCATGCAACCACGATTTTCTTGGAAGTTGTTTTTATCGGCCTTTTTCGGGAAATTCCGGTTATGTTATGGTCACTGCATGTCCAGCTGTCCTGTGGATTCTTTTTCCCTTTCGATCATGGTATTTTAAAAATGCCGTTTGATTGCACTTTGGTAATTCATAACTTGTTTCGATATTACAGATTACTCTTTGACGATTTGTCAGGCAGCACAGCTAAAAAGTTGTAACTTGTTTTAATTAAAGCATATTTCTTCTTGAAATGCGATATGACATTTGTTTGGTGTTCGACCATTTACCACAACAATTTTACCTAAATTTATGATCAAGGAGAGATACTATAGTTTTCTGTAATGCGGTCTTGAATGTAATAATTCTTTATAAGACTGAAAACAGAATAATTATATAGTTGAAGGTGTTTGATTTCTGTTGCAAAACCCTCTAGAGAAAAGCAGGATGATAGTTTTGCATTGTCAAATTGTCACAATCATTATTAGGATGAATTATCATTGACGACTATAAATAATATTTCATGGAAATATTAACACATTTGAAGGAAAATATAAATCAAGCGTTAACGTTTTAAACAACTAAATAAACCGACATGGTACTAGTTATTATTCTTAAGGCAATATATATCTGTCATATTTTCTACCAATAATGTCAAATTTCTGCAGCATAATGTCTGGTTATTAAAACCAAAACAGTGAAGTTCCCAAGAGCATTTAATCGACGAACCTGTAAATGTTCCCATTGATTTCAACTTTGTTGAAGTAAACAGTCATATTATAAAGTAATTTTCAATAAAGAAAAATGGCTCTCCCGGGGGTGGGTTGGAGGTTATCTACTTGAACCGTAGCATATCTTACTATAAAAAAAATTAAGGGCCTTGGCCTTGTTATTATTTCACTATCACAATAACTTTCAGAGCGTTCTTGAAATTAACTTTTTTGTAAAGTGTTGCAATATTATGATTTAATGTTCTAAATACTAGTATATAAAGTCAATTTTCTGAACTTTTGATTTCTTCATAAAAATGTATCAAAATTTCAATTTTGGTTGCTTATTTCAAATTTTAAATTCCGGAATTAATATAAAAATATAAAGCTTTATAGAATAACTAAAAAGCGTATATTTTAGATGAAGGAAATTGACAGTTCAGTTTCAGGACATAAGAAATTTTGTCAAAGCAAGGACAAACACCACACTCATTCTTAATTTCTAATGCTTCACCAAGCTCTGTTTGTATCGTTTCTTTTTCCCAAGGAATGATGGTGCAAATAAAACAAATAACTGACAATTTTGGTCTACAGGATTGTGCATCTTCACACTATTATATAGATAGAGTATCTTAAATGCATTATTTTAAAATTTAAGGGATAATAGCTCCAACATCGTAGTGTGAATATTAAAATGATGCAACTCACATTTTTAAATGTTGGTTTATCGAAAACAAAATCGCAAGTGTCAGATCCTCAATACTCGACTGAGATACGGGGCCTCGGTGGCCGAGTGGTCTAAGTAGTTACTACTGTAATCACTAGCCAGTCAACACTGAGGTTGTGAGTTCGAACCCCGCTCGTGCGGGTGCACTCGACTCAGTCTTAATTGACTAGGATTGTCAGTTTTCCTATCGAAGGTCGGTGGTTTCTCCGGGCACTCTGGCTTCCTCCACCAATAAAACTGGCCGCCACGAAATAGCCCAAAAGCGGTGCTTAAAAGTGGCGTTAAAACACCAAAATCAAATCAAATCGACTGAGATACGGAAAATTATATATGAATCAAATTTATGGACTTCAAGAACAACTCTGTGTTCAATTGTATTTAAAATAAATAATTCAAAAAACATCTGGAAATAATTAAAATTCAGCACATAATTTCTGCAGAATTTTGGTCTCCAACTAGATAAACAAGTTTCATTATAATGCAATTGGAAATGTAGGGATACATGTATAGGGAGATACGTCATTGCACTTCGAACTCAAAAATAAAGACATCTTTATTCTCTTCAAAATTGGACAAATATTACTTAGATATAGGAAGATGTGGTGTGAGTGCCAATGAGACAACTCCATCCAAATAACAATTTATAAAAGTAAACCATTATAGGTCAATGTACGGCCTTCAACACGGAGCCTTGGCTCACACCGAACAACAAGCTATAAAGGGCCCCAAAAGTACTAGTGTAAAACCATTCAAACGGTAAAACCAACGGTCTAGTCTATATAAAAACGAGAAACGAGAAACACGTATAAATTACATAAACAAACGACAACTACTGTACATCAGATTCCTGACTTAGGACAGGTGCAAACATTTGCAGCGGGATTAAACGTTTTAATGGTACCAAACCTTCTCCCTTTTCTGAAACAATAGAATAACATCACAACATAGAAAACACACGATAAAACATCAATTGGAAGGCTTAACTCAATCAAAACGTAAATTAACACACTATGAACGAATAAATTCGATCTGTGATACCTGAAAGTAAATACATAGTTAATAAAATATTAGAGACAAACATTCAAGGCCAAAAGCAAACAAACAAGTCCAAATAAAGCCATGGCAATACACCACCGCAAAATATTTAACCCTTAGAAAAAATCACTTTTGAAAAACCGGTTTTCATAATATATACAGGTAAATGAAAAATAACTTTGTCGTTTTAGGTATACTTTTCTGTCTATATAAAATCTTCCAATAATTAGGAATACCAAGAAAGGTCTGTCATATAAATACCTAATTTAACACTAGATACATAAGGGTAATTATCAACAATAAAACTTCCTGTACAGATTAAAGGAGAATAATCTTGATGTTCATACAAATGTAGTATGAAGAAGTGAAAATTAGTAGATATTCCAAATAATAAAAGCTGGTATACAGACAAGATCCATATTAATATAAAATAACAAAAAGTATTAAAAATAGTATCAACAGGTCGAATTAAAAGAAAGTACTATTTGAGAGTACTCGCAGTTACTGACAGCTAGTTAAAAGCCAAAAACAATTAATGATAAAAATCATGCATCAGAGACTAAAATCAACTAAAACACATCCCAGGGATTTAGTATTTTAACGTCATGAACAGTCAGAGAAGACATGACTTGTGCAATGCCAAAATAAATGTATCGACAGGTAGTAGGATAGTGAGGAGCTACTTCTTAAGAGATAAAAATAACGTGTGTGTCTCTAAACATCCCGCCTCAAAAGAAGATACAACTTAGTTATGTTTTAATTTGCTAATGACAAAATCGATATTAGTGCCAATGTAAACTATATTCAGAGATCTAATTACAATATTGGTACGATAACCCTTACTTATAAGTTTGTTTAAAGGTTCGATGAGTTTACACGGATCACATAGTGATTTCCTCGCTTTAAGTACAATATTACCGTAAAATACTCCTAGAAATAGTTCCAAATGAAGAACAATACAGTTATTTTTTTACAACTGAATCTACAGCACAAATACTATGAACTGCATATCTTAATTTATACTTATTTCGTCTGAGGCAGATTTCAAACAGCTTCTCGGGATGACTGAAAAGAAACTCGCATTATATTTAGATGATTTCTTACTAGTATTACTGAATAATTTAAAGTAATTTCTCTATGTTGTAGAAATCTATTCCAATGAACTTGAAATAAAGGATACCACAGGTAAAGTAATGTCAATTTCATGTATAATCAGGTGAGGGCTTTACTTCACTAAAGAGGGTTATTTCAATTTTCACATTATGAACTTTCATTTTTTACGATGCAACATTCCAGCTTTAAATGCAAATGGAGTATATATCTCCTACGATATTCCAAGGTTTGCGTTTGCTACCACGATTCTCAATGTTTCACGACTAGTGCAATTAGAAGAGGAGGAACTGTTTGTCATTCCGGAATCCCTAAATTTTTTGTGGGTGTAGTGTTGGTCGGTCTTTTTACTGGTGATAACTGTATCAAAAATTTAAAAAATTGTTTGGAAATCTTAAATAAGCTACGGAACATAGCTCATTTTGTTTTCTTAGACTGTCATGCTTTCTCTACCCTTATACAATTTCACGTGATTTTTTTTTAGATATCAAATTTTAGTATTGAATAGAATATTCTTTCGATAAATTTCAGTGTAAATGTATCTATTGTGGTCGTTACAATTCCTTTTCATTAATGAAACTTCTATAAAAAAAATATTGATTGGGCATGTCAAGAAACGTTTTAAGCCTGGTATCTTTGGTGAATTTTAGGGTTTTTTTCTTTGATCATATTTAAAAAGGGGAAGTCCATTATTAAACAAATACACAAAACCAGAGAGTTAACATCTTGAATCAGCATCAACATTTTAAGCAGAAGACACTATATAATCCACATGCGCTTGGGTACATGATTTGGTTTAAACAAAATTTCATTGCTTGCACTGAATTTTCAATTTTCTATTTATAAACGACATACTTAACACTACTTTGCTTGGCTTGCCTTCCTTTTGTTGAATTTATCCACTCTGATAAAAATTCCTTATTTTACTATCCACACAAAATAAGGGATGTTATCAGAGTGGATGAATTCATCCAAAGCAATGTAAGACAAGCTTAGTGGTTTTATATGTGGTCTGGAGCTTAATAATGATGACTTGTAGCGTATAAGCGATATTTACATCTGCTGTGCAGCCACTTCCTATTTGCCGACAGAAGGATAATTTTCGTCGAAGTTGTCTTGCCTTAATATGATCAGTTATGCTTCAGTATACATGCGACCATAATCAATTAGGTCCAGACTCGGTATTGGTCTTGTTATTGTTAGTATGATTATGCCTTCATTATCAATTCGGACAATCATTTAAAATGACGCACCCTTTAACAAAACTGACCGAGTTGAAAGGTTCATTTGCTTCAGTATACATGCGACCTTAATCTATAAGGTCCAGACTCGGTATTGGTCTTGTTATTGTTAGTATGAGTATGCCTTCAATTCGGACAATCATTTAAAATGACACACCCTTTAACAAAACTCACCGAGTTGAAAGGTACATTCTTTACAGTTATTGTGCATTGTTTTGCACATTTCACGTTGAAACATAAGCGAATATGTTCACACACAAAACATTATAGAGTCAACTTAGGTGAACTTACGTAAAACTATTATTCGTAAGATTAATAGTTCAGAGATGTCCTTTCATAATCGGCCCTTAATAGAAAATGTGTACGCACAAATAACCATACACAATCTGAAAATGAATGTACAGAAATAATGGACCAATGTAACGTATAAATATCAGTTCTCTTACTGTTGATACAGCATATGCTATGCTAACACAATTCATTATTTAGATGAAGACATACAAAAACTAGCAGATGCGGTAAAGACAATTGAAAGCCGAGCATGACTGATAACAGTCTTAGCATACTTCCTATATTTACTTGTCATATCGCTCCGTAATTTTTGTATCAAATACTTATTATTGTATTCATTTTAAGATTTGTATTCCTTTTTTTTTGGTTTTTACCTGTTTCGCATAATTTTTAGATGACAAAAGTGTTAAACTTTATTATTTTGTTTTAATATGTATTTCCGCATTGAACTTTTTTATGGTAGGCATTTTTGTTGTATTTTTATTTCAGTATTTGTATGTTTGTGTTTTTTTCTCATTAATTTGTTTTGATTACCATGCATGTTGCATGTACAGCGCCTTAATTAAGGTAATTCTTGTTTTTAAACGCCCGTCTAAATTTTGACGGGATGTATTATGGTATACAAATGTCCGGCTTCCGTCTGTCCGTCTGCCTGTCGTAAACATGTCGCACCGTAACTTGAGAACAACTTATCCAAATTTCATGAAACTTAACATAGTTGTTTCGTATGATGGTCAAACGATCTGTATACTTTTTGGTGAAAATAAGATTAAAACTTTTTGAGTTACGGGACTTTGTAACTAAAACAGGGGTGTGTGTGTGTGTTTTTTTTTTCACATGTCGCGCCGTATCTCAAAACGATTTATGATTATTGCTTAAAACTTTACACACTTCTTAGTTATATTAATCTAAAGATCTATATACTTTCTGGTGATGATTCAAAATTTTATTCTAAATTATTGAGTTTTTTTTTTTTAAAAAGGGGTGGGGTGGTTTCACATGTCGCGCCGTATCTCAAAAACGATTTATGACTATTGCTTAAAACTTTACACACTTCTTAGTTATATTAATCTAAAGATCTGTATACTTTTTGGTGATGATTCAAAATTTTATTTTAGAGTTATTGAGTTTTTTGTAAAAAAGGGGGGTTTTCACATGTCGCGCCGTATCTCAGAAACTATTTATGATTATTGCATAAAACTTCACACACAAGACGACAGGCGTATCATGCGCTCGTGGCGCAGCTGTTTATTTCATATAGGGCGCTTCATAAATTTTCATTATTATTATTTTCATTATGTTATTACTCGTGACTGATATTTTGCGATATCAATGTGAAGACCCGATAATCTCTATTTTAAATATTTTATCATGTCTCACAAACATTCACGTGTTGAACAAATAATAGCAGATAAACATATGAAACAAAAATGCATTATTGAACATTTACCGTGCAGTGACATTAACTTCGGTTTTGAGAAAACTACTAGGAAAGTTTATTTCGTGACGTATTCAAATTCTTTAAGAACAGAAAAGTTAAGTCTTACTGTTTCTTAAAAATGGTTCTTTTCATGCAACTTATACTTTTATAATGAACATACCCCCGGTAATTCTTCGTTTTTTTTTTTTGCGATAAGTTTAGGTAATAAAAAGGCTTTTAACCGAAAATGGCAGGATGGTCTTCTTTTGGATATGTTCCAATTGTCGTACAATCCTTTCATCTTCTTGAATTCGACCTACCGAATTAGACTTATTACCGGGTTTATACTTACATGTTTAAAGAGGTACTAAAACGCTAAAATCATGTTTGTCTTATTCTAAAGTTCGTAATTAACGTTTAAGAATGCAAAAAAAAAAAAACGATAAAATTTCATCTTGTAATTATCGAGATATTTGCAAATTACTGTCAGTTTGTCATTTGAACACCTGAACGATTTAAATCGTGTATTAGTCTTTATATACCACGGGTATGGTGACGGATGTAGATTATAATCGTGTATTAGTCTTTATATACCACGGGTATGGTGGTGGATGTAGATTATAATCGTGTATTAGTCTTTATATACCACGGGTTTTGGTGGTGCATGTAGATTATAGTCGTGTATTAGTCTTTATATACCACGGGTATGGTGGTGGATGTAGATTATAATCGTGTATTGGTCTTTATATACCACGGGTATGGTGTTGGATGTATATTATAGCCGTGTATTAGTCTTTATATACCAAGGGTATGGTGGTGGATGTATATTATAGTCGTGTATTAGTCCTTATATACCACGGGTATGATGATAGATGTAGATTATAATCGTGTATTAGTCTTTAAATACCACGGGTTTGTGGTGTTTGTAGATTATAATTGTGTACTAGTCTTTATATACCACAGGTTTGGTGGTGGATGTAGATTGTAGTCGTGTATTAGCCTTTATATACCACGGGTGTGGTGGATGTTGATTATAGTCGTGTATTAGTCTTGATATACAACGGGTATGGTGGTGGATGTAGATTATAATCGTGTATTAGTCTTTATATTCCACTGGTTTGGTGGTGGATGTAGATTATTGTCGTGTATTAGTCTTTATATACCACGGGTATGGTGGTGGATGTAGATTATAATCGTGTATTAGTCTTTATATACAACGGATATGTTGGTGGATGTAGAGCATATCGTGAATCAGTCTTTATATTACACGCACTGTAAATATACCTGACGCCTGACGCGTCCGGACGCGTTCAAAATTTGTACACCGAATGTTCAATATTTTAACGTCATATGTTCATGCTTAGAGACGTGTTCAAAGTCTTAACGTTTGTGTTAAAAATATTAACATGTGTGTTCAGACGCAGTGAACACCGGTGTTCAAGTTCTGATCTAAAAAAGAAGATAGTCGTTTGTCCGACTTTCTATCCTTCCAATTGGCAAATTCAAAAAGAAATTCTTTAAAAAATATGAATGTATACGCAGGATGATGATCTTGTGAATTTTTGGCTAATATTTTAGTAATTGGGTAATATTAAACTTCCAAGCTGGCATATATGTATAGTTTATGAAATTATTTTATTATTTATTTATATATACTAGTTTTACTTATAAGTGACATAATTATGCATATCAATGAGGCCTGTTATGATAATATCGTAATAAAAATATGTCGATGTTTATCTTATTTCATGATCCGTTCATTTTATTAACATTACATGTTCAATCAGTGTTCAAATCGCTCGAAATTTTGAACACCTCGTGTTAAAAAAAAAATACCAGGATACCAAATACCGGAAACAGATATCGGCTGCCGATTCAGGCGGTTAAACGAAGAATGGATACACATAAGAAAGAGAACTGGAGAAGGGACTTCTATCCCATATGAACACGAAAGAAGTAAGTAACAAGTTAGAAGTATCTCCATAGGTAGTTCGATGGCTTCCTAGTTATTTTCTCATGCAAGATATATATTTGTCAAATATTCATAACTGTTATATCCAAATTTTCAATATTCAACATAAAAGACGAATTAAAAAACGGGCTTTAGATATAAGCGTAAATAACTGTCAGATTTGTTCTGATGATTTCCTAAACTGTAAATAACCAGTCTGTCTGTTATACAGAATAAATGATGAGTTTCGACATCCACATACATTAGCTGAACACTAAGTGTTAAGAGAACTCTAACATCAAGTGTTCAAAAATGAAACACAAAGGCATTAAAAACTGAACACCACACATTCAATTGATGAACACTAAGTGTTATCAGAGACATATTATACAATTGTATTATATGTCTCTGGTGTTAAGAACTCTAACATCAAGTGTTCAAAAATGAAACACAAAGGCATTAAAAACTGAACACCACACATTCAATTGATGAACACTAAGTGTTAAGAACTCTAACATCAAGTGTTCAAAAATGAAACACAAAGGCATTAAAAACTGAACACCACACATTCAATTGATGAACACTAGTGCAAACATTTGGAACACCATTTTTGACTTAGAAAATGCATTCGTTTTTTTTATTTGCAGGAATCGTTAGATTAAAATGTTTGAATTAGGAAGCGGTAGCCAATAATCCCAAAAAGGTCATTTCTGGATGCTATAAAGTGGTGGAAAAAAGAAAGATGTCAAAAAAAGGTATGACAATATATGTATATTAATAGCTTATGTGGGTGTATCATTTCTATCTGTTCAACAACCTAAGGTCAAGAAATCGACTTTTTTTGTTTATAATGTCAAAACTTGCATTTCATTGCCATAGAATATCAATTTGAACTCTAGTATATATCGACATTAAAGCATAACAAGCATTGCATAATTTGATGCTTTATGAAAAACTCTCTTCTATTAATTTTTAATTTTATTTTGCAGGATATATAGGCTCATAGACATTCCTTGTTGTGGAGGATTTTGACATTGGAAGTTGATAACAACACATAAAATGCCACCCAGTTGATAGCTTTAAGTGAAGATGCACTGAAAAGTGGAGCGTACATTGTATGTGATCGTACAAGAACTGTTGGAATTTGCAAACTTTTAAACTTTCATTGTGACAAATACCTATATCATAAACTATCTAATTATCACATTGACATGCTTTTTTGGTTAGGATACAAATGATGTAGCAACTATCTAGTCATGTAGGGGAAAATCATTATTTATGATATATATTTAAGTCAGTTTAAAAACATTATGTATGTGATTTCACTGACTGTTACTTGTGATATCATAAGGTATCTGGTGTTCTTTTCTTACATACAATATGCTCATTTGATTACATAAAGAATTACTTGTTAAAATATGTTTTATTGTTATATTTTGCCTGATTGAATATAGTTTTTATAACAGTTTAATTAAGTTGAGTACTTATGGAAAATTATGTACGCTTGAAAATAGAACATGTTCCACATTTGAACACTATCACTTTGAACACTTATGTCAACTGTTCTGAAAGTTAACGTCTGGTGTTCTGAATCTTAACACTTTGGCTTTAAACATGTTCTATGTGTTCAAAAAGTGTTACATGGCTGTTGATCGCGTCGACGTATTAAGATTTTGAACATTCGGACACGTTAAATCGTTGAACACTTTATTGAAGTGTTAAGATCTCTACCATCAAGTGTTCAAAAATGAAACACAAAGGCATTAAAAACTGAACACCACACATTCAATTGATGAACACTAGTGTAAACATTTGGAACACCATTACACGTTCAAAAAGTGTTACAAAAAAGCGTTCAAGCAGTGTTCTATTTATTAACACTTAGATTTACAGTGCGGGTATGGTGGTGGGTGTATATTATAGTCGTGTATTAGCCCTCATATACCACGGGAATGGTGGTGGATGTAGATTATAATCGTGTATTAATCTTTATATACCACGGGTAATGTGATGGATGTAGATTATAGTCGTGTATTATTTGCCTTAATATACCACGGGTATGGTGGTGGATGTAGATTATAGTTGTTTATTAGTCTCAATACACTAGAGGTATGGTGGTTGATGTTATTCATGTATATGTTTATCAGTCTTTTCATAACAAGGGTTTGGTGGTGGATGTAATGCTTCTACCGGTATTAGTATTTTTATACCACGGAACGCGGGTTATCTAAAAGGAAACGGTTTATGATTCACGTTTTTCTTCAGTCGTGTAACTCAGTTCAGAACAAAATCAGGACGATGAGTCGCATTCAACGATGCCACGAAAAAGGAAAAGAGGACTGCATTATGAATTAGTGCGGTCAAGCCTGTTGTGTATTTCAAATATCATATGTGTTTTGGAAAAAAAAAAGAAAGAGTTGCAACCATGCATTAATATTGACGGATCACATAGATATAAGAAGATGTGGTATGAGTGCCAATGAGACAACTCTCCATCCGAGTCACAATTTGTAAAAGTAAACCATTATGGTCAAAGTACATGTTAATTTTAATTGCAGAATTTTATTAAGTATGAATTGAAATTCTCCACAACTACATAAGGGTAACTAGTGTATAGAACTATGGTTATCTCTTGGACGTCTTCCGATAGAGCGATAGTAAAACCCTTGCTAAAGTAGGGCGTCCGTTTGGCTGTGCAGGATATATGGATTCGCAGCCACGTTTTATCAAAATTGGAACATAAAACATGCATCGTTTAGAAATTGTGCCAAGCTGTGTGCAAGAAAAGAACCCTTGCAACAACTATATTGGGGTTCCGTAGGTGGCCTGTTGCTATAGGCTAAACTACATCTTTCCCTATCCAGTATACCTTCATTTTCTAATACTAACAAGTGTGGACACAGATCAGTGTGGATAGTATGTTTGGATGTTTGACAGTGGTTTCTGACAAAGGGAGTTCTCTGGTTTTTCCCATAGGGTTCCATATTATTAACTGTGTTACAGAATGAAAGCCAACCTGAGCATAAGGAGTATTGTTTATTTAATATTTAGTTTTTTTTATGTTCAAGACTTTCATGAAAGAGACACTTACTGAATTGCCTACCAAATTATTATGATAAAATATGTTCCACGTCTTTGATTTTGGATACATTTTGTAAATAGGAGAGGAACACATATTAGGTTCAATTATCATGATGTGATTTTTTTATATGGGAGATGGTATCTGAGAACATGTATTTGCATACTATTTGTATGGTTCTAATTATGTTACTTTGAGGTGGATCTTCCCAGTATTATAAGTAAAAAAGTTCGTTTAAATGTCGAAATTGTTTCTCAGATTAGAAGACATTTAATGGTTTTAAGTAATGACAATGTCTGACATGATGCTTGGGGCTAGATGAGCTAGAAAGTAAACTTTTGTGTTATTATTTTTTTACAAATTAAGAAATAAACGAATAAATGATAAATGTTGAACAATGAAATATAATTTTAGAAACCAATTAGGCCAGATAGGCCTTGTAAATTTTTTGTTAACATACTGAATGACCATTTACACTTAGGACTGAGTCGGCAGAAACCAGTACAGATGTATAAAAAAAGTGTAACAAAACCACAGAGCGTCATATTGCTAGTAGCACGAGTAGCATTGTTTGGTAAATTTGTGCCTTTTTTCAATTTGGCTTCTGGACAAAAAATGTTTGGTTCAAATCTAAATAAAATGCTTTAATCTCCCCATTACTACTTACATTGTACACAGAATGGATACTACTTTGACAATTGCTTGTGCAGATGAGAGTTGTCTGTCAAATCTTTATTTTACAAAGAATGAAATGCATAACAATGAACTGAGCTCAAAGCAAAGCACTTCAATAATACACTTAGACAAAGAGCTCAATCCAGTGAAATACTTTGTACTACATGTCCTTCATGAACATCCATCCACCATAACCACATCTCACAAACATTCCATACCACACGGTTGGATCAGAAGTCCTGAAAAGACGATTTTTTTATCATATTTTCAATATATACATGTACACCGGTTAAAACTTTCACAAATTTGTGGTATAATCAATCAGGAATCTAGCAAGTAATAATCGCTTCATGCGCAAATTGATATAGGTTGAGTGCCCCTCTGTCAGAAATAAGAACATACCTCCACCTAATAGTTAACAGTTGAAGAAACATTCAAAACTATAAAATGTTATTAGACTTCGTCAGTGTCTATTTACCATCACAATTGAATCAATAATATATGTATACATATATAAGACTAAAATTGACTCCGGCCTTTACTCAACCTTCATTCCTCAAGTCGTGTTCAAATCCGACTTCATAATAAAATAAGATTCCAAATCTACGACCAATGAAATACCCCTCTATTAGACTAGCCGCAATGAAATCACAGTTTTCTAAAATGGTAGGTGGAACCTAAAACTCTAAAAGTTTTAAACAAAATATTTTAAATCTTGCAAATACATGTAATAATTGCTCTAGATGTCTTTCAGTTACATCCAGTTTGTTGGGTTGATGTCTGATTGTTGTACATGTAATATATTGACGTGGGACTTGTTTATATAAATAACAACTATTCCCTTAAATTCAAATAAAATGGATGTAAGAAATTATAGGCAACCATACCACCTTCAAAATTGGGAAAACCACAGAATGTATATTTGGCTGTAAAAGAGCCCAACATGTTTCTATTGCGATACAGTTTTAAACTTTATATTGATAAGATTCAAGATTTATTAAAAAACCCTTCAAGACTTCATAATTATTTGCATTTGTTCTGTTGATTGTCTAATACTAATAATACATTACATGTAAGTTTCATTAGAATACGTTATAGGGTTTTAAAAGCGTTGACTGTGCGCACATTTTTGAATGAAGCTCTTCCGCGCTTCATACAAAATGTACTTTGGTCAAAGCTTTTACACCTCAATAAATTTACAAAAAAAAAGCATTCACTTCTTAATTAGCTGTCCAATTTTCCTACTATCATCTCGGTCGAATCTTTATTACAGGACATACCTATTGTATTTATTGTAAATTTGTTCTCATCCAGAACATGTATAAAATATTCCCCATGCACTGGACGTTCAGCAAGCAGCAATCAATCTCCTAACCCACTATGACGCATGTGCCAAGTTTTACTTAAGAGTTAATTAATTAGTATTGTTTACTAAATGCAATCAAGAAATAATTTAAATGATGTTTTTCCTTCTTCATCGCATAAAGAATGGACGTTCATTAATCATTAAAGTTTTTTAAAATGCATACTAGTCTAGTTAAAATGGACGTCACACTAAACTCCGAAACATATAAATGAACCAAAATTTAAAATATAAAAACCCACAAGACTAAGAAAGGCCAGAGGCTCCGGACATGGGACATGCGCAAAAATGCAGCTGGTTAAGCATGTTTTGTGAGTTCTCAACCCTCCCATATTCCTCTAGCCCATGCAGAATAAACAAACACACAGTAATACGCACACTAAAACTCAGTTGAAAAGAAGTCCGAGTCCGGTGTCTGAGAATAGGTTACCGAAGAAACTACGCAAATTGACAATGATAAAGTTTTGTTGGGTAATTCTTCATAAGACGATATTATATTTTTTGGTACCGTGATTTATTCTTAAAACAAAATTACCGTTGTTTCCTTGGATTCTTGTATTCCAGTGAACTGCAAGAGTAGCTGTAGCTTTGCCTTTTTTTCTTGGTTTGTATTTCGACACCGGACACAGTGGACAATGAAATGACATATATAGTCACCATTACAACAATCATCGTAGTTTTCCAGCTTGCTTTCCAAATGATCGAATGATGTAAAAGTGAATTCGTCCATTATTAAGACAGAGAGAAAAGAAACTCTTGTAATAACGTCCACTTATTTTATTTTAAACTTGTACAACAGTGTGTCCTTCTAAAACTATATATGCGTATTTCAAGGCGTATGTAATAAATATTTATTCTCTCAAGTTCTTACAAAAACATTTTTTGGTTTAGATATACCATAAAGTGGTCATAGCAAATAATTAGCTTTCAAAATTCAAGAGGTGACTGAGAGTTTTAAATATGCTATCAGAGACATATAATACAGTTATGTTTTATATTTCTCTGATGCTATCTGGTATGTTTACACATGGAAGTATTATATTATAATACTTCCATGGTTTACATTATCTTCTGTAGCAAGTCGTAAAAAGGTCATAAACATTTGGCACAATAAGACTTAATTAACGATGTTGTGATATAGCCGACAGTTTTATCTAATCATATATATCATAGCCCTATCTTTGATCTAATTTAAGAACATAATTTTCCCATAGGATTTATTTATAAAGCCATTTCCGGGATCCGGTACAATAGTGTCTGCGGGTACACTGGTGTATGTAAGCTGACTGATACTGGTGTTGGATTTTTCAAACCGTTAAAGTTTTCTTCGAAAAGAACTGAAGCAATGGATGACAGTACAACCGACAAAACTGACGGAAAGGATGAAATATCACAAGTTCATTGCAAATATAAAACCGATAGCTCAATGGGTATGAAATATGATCTGTATTTTAAGTTTGGATTCATCACAGGCAAATCCAGTTTTTATACGGCCGCAAAAATTTTGCAGTCGTATATTGGTATCACGTCGTCGTCGTCCGAAGACACATTGGTTTCTGGACAATAACTTTTGTTTAAGTGTATCATACACAAGAATGAAGGACATTTATCTGAACGGCCTTATCAGTACACATGCTGTGTCATCGATAAATCTTACAAATTGTTACCATTGATGTAAACGGGAAAAACTTATACACTGTTATTATTTTTAACAAATTTATTTTACCTAAAATGTGATCAAATTTTTCCATAGCAAGTGAACTTCTAGAAGGATTTCCAAATATGATTCTTTAAAAAAAATAACTTTAAAGTCAACAAAGGGGGAAAACAAGGGTTTCCAGGTTAATGGACAATAACTTAAGTACAAAACATAATTTTAAAGCAGTGTAAGGGAGGAAATTCAAACACATTGTCAAATTACCACCCTTACACTGCTTGTAAATTATTTATAAAGAAATGTATTGTCTTTAGGTGATTAGCTGTCAATTTATTTTTAGAAGTTACCATTTTAAAAATGTTTAATAAAGGTTATTTAATTATAGCCATGATTATGTATGTGAAGGAATTTTATTTTTAGATATTACTATTGAATGTTGCTGATGGAGCCTTTTTAATTTAAAAAAAGCATTTTTCTAGTTTCCAGACTGCAACTTGTGATTAAGCGTATGGATCTCTCTAAAATTGTACTACAAGGTTCCATACTACAAAGGAAAGACTGCAATTGAGTTTGATGGTTAATGCTAAAAGGAGGATTCAAAAAGTTTGGGGGGAAGGGGGGGTTTCCAATTCTTTTTTAAAAGGGTTCATATTTTTTTTTTCAAAATTTCAAATTTTAGAAAAGTTCAAGAAGAAATCTTCAATTGCACAGTATTGCGCATTAGATTTGTAAGATCTTTGACCACATTTATTTTGTGTCAGAAACCTATATTATGTCAAAAATTTGATCACAGTCCAAATTCAGATAGTATCAAGCTTGAAAATTGTGTCCAAATTTTCCCCAACTGTTCAGTGTTCGACCACTGCAGTCGTATCAGGCTGCGCTGAGTGAAGCATTTTATTTTTTTTTAAGAGCACAGGTATTATGGGCATAGACCTCTTTTTCTAATATTTTAGACATATAAAAAGTCTCACAAACCCATAACTAGCCTTTCTACTATCCACACGAACCCCAAGTGAAAAATAAAGATCTTTCTCTTCTTTTTTATCCATGTCTCATGGGTTTGTCTCGTATGAAAACATATGATCTGACCATATACTGTAAATTCAGAAATTATTGCGAGGTTTTTATTAATGCGAATAATGCGACTGGGTGAATATGCAATAATAAGAACTCGCATTCTAATATCTGATACATGTATCTGTATACAGATTTTCCTGCAATCGCAATAATTAATTTCGCATTTTTGTCCATTCTTCAAAAATCGCAATAATAAATGCACGCAATAATTTCTGAATTTACAGTATACAGAAAAACATCAACTGGTTGATGATTACTTTCTTGGGCATGCCTGGTTTAGCAGTTTTGTTAATAATTTTAAATTTCACATAATTTATATCAATTTATATACTTTAAAGTAATATATTTCAATTTTTTTTTTTAATTATTTGTTATAAGATAATAACAAGATATAGATTATGCATGTAGGTATTGGTAATTGTACGACTTTGCCCCCAGCAGAGCTATAGAAAAACAGTACAATAATGGGTGTTACTCGGACACTTTTTATGAAGTTACACAAGACACTTTTTATGAATAGAGTCACTCGTGCATTCATTGAGTTCATAGGCACTTTATCGTACACCTTTGTGACCTAAGTACCTTGTTTTATAAATATAATTTATATGAAAAAGAGAGGCGAAAGATACCAGAGGGATATTCAAACTCATAAGTTGAAAATAAACTGACAACGCCATGGCTAAAAAAGAAAAAGACCACCAGACAAACAGACAAACAATAGTACACAAAACACAACATAGAAAACTAAGACTCAGCAACACGAACCCCACCAAAAACTGGGGGTGATCTCAGGTGCTCCGGAAGGGTAAGCAGATCCTGCTGTAGTAGTTACGACATTAAGAACATATTCGCTATCATCTGTGAAATGGATATTCCATAATGGTCAACCAACTCGTGATGGCGTCCATAAAACTTAAGTAGGGATGATTTCAACTTCACCACTTGGAATTCTTGGTTTAATAGCTTCTTTGTGAGCAGCAACCCTCTATTAAGGAAATCATGATAGGAAATACAAGCCCTGGAATATGGTATCAACTGGGAAATGGAAAGTTCACAATTGGGAAGCTGAAATCATCTTTTTTGTCGTAAAGTTTTGTTTTCCACCGACCCTCATTGTCAATTTCTAGATGTAAGTCAAGATATGAGGCAGACTTAACTGTATCTGTTGTTTCCTTTATCTCAAGTTTGATGGGATAGATGTGTTCAACATAATCACCAAATTTTGAATTATTTAGTGAGAGAACATCATCTATATAGCGGAAAGTAAAGTTAAAGGATACTGCTAACTTCTTTTCTTTCTTCCTAAGAAGTGCCTGTATGAAGTCAGCCTCACATAAATAAAGGAACAAGTCGGCAAGAAGAGGGGCACAGTTTGTTCCCATGGGAATGCTGATTGTTTGTTGAAAAACACGGCCTCTAAACGTAACAAATAGTTTGTCAATCAAGAAATCAAGCATCTTGATAATGTCAGTTTCAGAGAATTTTTTGTTGGAATCAGAGTGATTTTTTACAAAGTAGGATTTATCCCTCCCTAAGACAAGATACTTGTATCTACATTGGCCATTCTTTTTTATGAAACAAAGCAGGACCAACTCTTTCAATTTGTGTTTTAGTTTGGAATGGGGATTACTTGTGTAAAGTGTAGAAAAGTCAAATGATTTAATACTATTGCAAGATGAAAGAGTCTTAGATTGTATGTACTCTAAAAGATCTTTGGAATTTTCTAGTATCCACATCTGATTCATGCCACCTATAGAATAGGTAGTTTCACAATAACTTTGAAGCCCTTGATTGCTAATAAAATTAATGTAAATAATTTAGAAAGAGGTTTCGTGGAGCACTTGGAAGACCCAGCAATATACCGTTGTTTGTAAGGACACTTATGTAGTTTAGGTATCCAGTACAGTGATGGAACATCCAGTTCTTCATCTTTGGTTGATATTCCAAAGGAACATAGAACAGACCTGTGGTTATCCAGGATTTCCTCTTTAGTAAGTGTCGTTGGGGTATATGTTGAGTTTCCAAGTGAATTGTCAATACCTAATTCAGTTATCGAGCAGTTTATGTAATGTGATTATATACACAAAACAATGTTGTTTGGGGCTTTATCTGCGGGGACAACAACATATTAGTCATGGAGGTAGGACAAGTGTTTTGCAACATATGGGTCTTAAAAGATTGATGTAGCATGAGTATTAATAGACCCATTCAGTTTCTTAATTCTGATTTGTATCAATGACCTCACAGCCTAAATCCATTCGGAAGTGCATCTACGTTTTCGTTCTAGCGTTTAACCCATTGCCTGGCATAATCCTCGACTCAATCCATCAGTATTGTGAAGTTGTGTTTCCAATTGATGGATTTAGGCTCACAATATTTCAGGCCTTTGTTATTGACAATGTTTAGGTCACCGTTATAACATGTCCAGCCAGGGAACTAGCACAGGTGCAATCAGGAGGTTTAGACTTGTAGTCGTCAATATTGAGATCCTGCAACAGGTGTTTGTGATTGAAAATTTCAGTTGCAATTGGTTTGGTATAGGTATAAGAAATGATAGATACAGACTGATCTTTAAAATAGCCTAGGGAGGTATTTCGATTGAACTGATTTATGATGAAAGATGTTTCCCAAGTTGATGGCATCGAGACCATTGTTGGCAAAGGAAAGTTTAAGACAGGATCTTTTCTCCTTTTCATCTTTTCCAATACGAACTGGTTTGAGAGGTCTGCAATATCCAAAATGATAGCTGTAAGTTTGTATTGGTTTGAATGAGGGTTAGTAACAGTGGTTTCCAAACATAAGTTGTATAGAGAATGAAGTTTTGAAAGGGGTAATGAATAAAGCTTCATGTGAATGTGATGAATACCTAACGGCTTTTGTATAAATTGCAGCAGGTCATTAAAGAGACATCATGGAGAGTAGGTGATGTATAATGACGATGACCATGACTGCATCTACGTCAAGGAGTAGAGTTGAAAATGTTCATCATATTTAGTGAGCTACAGGAAGGACTAGATAGAATACCTATACCATCAATTTTGACATTGCAACCATATGGTGTCGCATTTCCCAATTGTCGAATCCAGTAGTCTTCTTTTTGTCTATTGAGAGGTGTTGCAAGATGAGGACTGTTAGTCCTGTGGTATATTTTTTTGATGATGCGAACTTGTTTAGAAAGGATTGAATGATCAGGCTGGTTAAAATGCTGGTTAACAATGTCGCTTGCACTGTGGTTGATGTCTGATCTATGGCCGCACATACGTTTATTTAGCCTTCCTTTCGTTTCACCGACGTATACCAATCCTCAAAGGTTACACTCTAATCCGTAGACAACATTTATTGATTTACAATTCAGATCATCTTAACTTCTGGTAAAATAAGACTATTTAGTTAAATTGCTAGTGAATTTAGCATCTGTTATTAAAATTCAACAGGTTTTGCAGCCATTGGCTTCACATTTCGAAATGAGACTGTGTTGTCCAGAGTCATCAAAATCCAAAATATCTTGTAGAAGAACTGAACACAGCTGTGTACGTAGATTATTGCTGTTGTTATTAGTATGATGATCTGAATGTGTCATGTTAGGGATATTTGTCATGTCTGGTGATGAGGGGACACCTGCCATATCAGACGACGCTGTCCATGGTGACGTCTGTTTGGGACCTTTATATATTGGGCGATGTCCGAGCCAGTATTTTGTTTGATCTTCATAAATTCAAGCAAATTATTATGCACCTGGGCAGATGATGTCCTCGGGGACAAAATGTCCACCAGCAGAGACATCGACCCAGTGGTTGTAAAAGAGAAGCGAAAGATACCAGAGGGACATAGAAACTAAGAAGGGAACAACCATTTGACTTCAAGGGGGGGAGGGTTATGGTTTTTTCTAAAAAATATTCTGATCCCCAATTTGATGAAAAAAAATATTTTGGTAAAGTTTTAGGCAATCTGATGTTGATTTTATCTGTCGGTAAATGATACTATCGTCAGAAAAGTGCCTAATTTAATTGTGATGTATATAGTTGGGTAAGTCGTTAATGTATATTAAAAATAGTATTGGACCTTATACAGTGCCCTGAGGAACTCCTGATTTAACTGGTATTTTGTAAGCTAGAGGAATGGTTTTCTAGTATGACTGTTTGTGTTTTTGATTTGATTGAAAAGATTTTATCAAATTTATAGCTTGTTCTGATACGCCAAAAAATTTAAGTTTATATAATAGTATAGGTTGATTAGATAGGTTTGTTTATTTTTATCGTTATTTGATGACAGCTAGTGAATTAGTGAAATTATCTGGGATTTGCAAGATCTATTTGCCCTGTCAAAAAGTATGTTGTTTGATTAAAGGTGTTTCATGATGTTGCTTGAAAGTATGTGCACTAGCAAATTGCAGGAAATACATGTTATAATAATGAGATTGGTCTATAGTTCACAGGATAATGTTTGTCTCCATTTTTGTCGAGCCTGCGACTTTTGTCTCGACATAGGGATAGTGATCTGGTGGCGGCGGCGTTAACTAACTTCTTAAAAGCTTAATATTTCAGAAGGTAGAAGACCGGGGTGCTTCATACTTTGTATATAGATGCCTTATGATATGAAGTTTTCGTCTGTCGTATGTCCATTGTCCTTGACCTCATTTTCATGGTTGTAATGTTAATTTCTCTCTTATTATGAGTAATAGGATAACTATATTTGGTGTGTGCATACCTTGCAAGGTCCTCATGCCCGTCAGACAGTTTTCACTTGACCTCGACCTCATTTCATGGATCAGTGAACAAGGTTAAGTTTTCGTGGTCAAGTCCATTTCTGAAATACTATAAGCAATAGGTCTACTATATTTGGTGTATGTAATGATTGTAAAGTGTACATGTTCAACTAGCAGGTGTCATCTGACATTGACCTCATTTTCATGGTTCAGTGGTCAATGTTCAGTTTTCCTGGTTAACTTTTTTTCTTAGATACCTTAAGCAATACATGTAGGTCAACTATATTTGATGCATGGAATGATTTTAAGGTGTACATGTCTGTTCTGGCAGTGTTCAAATGACCTTGACTTCATTTTCATGGTTCATTGGTCAGTATAGAATTTCCATGGTTTGGTCTGTTTCTTTTATACTATAAGCAATAGGTCATCTATATTCTGTGTATGGAGGGATTGTATTAAAGGTGTACATGTATTTCCGGCTTGGTTTATCTGACCTTGACCTCATTTTCTTTGGATCATAAATGTTAATGTGATACTTGTAGTAAAACTTTATATGTAGGACTGTCAACATAAAATCAATGGTCAGTATAGTAGGCGACATATTTCAGCAAGTGCACTCTTGTTGAAAACAGGTGTTAGGTTTGTGTGATTCCAGTCACGAGATAATTTTCCTGTTTGTATTGATTTTGTAAAAATTAGAGTGAGTATGTCTGTGCATGTGTTAATGTTTTCTTCTAGCACTATTCAAGTTATTTTATCTGGTCCTGTTGATTTTTTTTGGATTTATATTTTTTATTGATTTATAGATGCCTTTTTTTGTTGATGTCTATGTTGTCCATTTTTGGAGTGTTGATGGACCTTTGTCAGGGATTACTGTATTAGTCTCAGATGTAAATGCTGATTTAAGTTGTTCTTTTAAGTTATTTACTTTTTTAAAGGGATCTGTATATAGTAAACCTTTACTTCAAAGAGGCGCAATACCAGTGTTTTCATTGTTTTGGCCTTTTATATATGAAAAGAGTTTTTTAGGTTGTTTATTTAATCTCTGATTTTTAGGTTCTTGTTTTTCAATGTCGAATATCATGTTTTCAGTATATTTCCAGTAGTCATTTCTCATTTCTTTCTGAATTGTGTTTTAATTAGTTTGAATTTTTTAAGGTGTTAACCATCAAAAATTTGTCTTTTGTTTATTAGTTTTTTCAAGTTTTAATCTATCCATGGTAGGTGAGTTTTATTACCTATTAGCTTGGTTGGTATATCCTTTTTAATACTTTCTGTTGTTTTTGTTTTGAAGTAACACCACATATTGTCTATATCTAGTTCTAACTGGTGTTCTCTCATATGTGTATGTTTCTTTCAGATTTTTTCCAATACTTTCCCAGTCTGCTTTCTTGTAAATGAATACCTTGTGAGGTGACTGTTTGGCTGTTTAAAGGGAAAGATTAATTTCACTTGAATCATGGTCTCCTAGTGGTGGTAATGTTTCTACTCTGTTTACTAGGGATGGATTTGACATGCACATTAGATTAAGTGTGCGGTCATTTCTTGTCGGTTTGTCTACTACTTGTGTGAGATTGTGATCTTGTAGTATGTATAATAGGTGTTGATGAAGAGAAGGATCTGGTTTACTAGGTATTACCGGTGAATTTGACCAGTCAATATTGTCTAAATTAGAATCGCCACTGAGCATGATATTTGCACTGGATGTTTTGCATATTCTTTTTAGTGAGGTTCAATGCTCAAGTGATTCCCCTTTGTCTGATGGTGGTCTATAAATAAGCTCCAAGATAAGTGGTTTTATTACCTGTTGGGGTTATTTTTTCCAAGACTTATTTGTAATCTGTGTCTTGTTCAGGCACCTGTGATGTAGAAAGTGTGTTATTGATTGCAAGTAGCACACCTCCATAGCCATTCTGCCTGTTTTTAGTGCAGATGGTGTATTTGGATGGTGAAATATATTCATATGCTGATGTGTCATTTGAGAGGCAGGTTTCAGTACCAAAGATTGCATGAGTCTATTATCTCATCATGTTCTGGCTTTTTGTTTTTAATTGTTTGAAAATTAATATTGATTACTCGAAGAGGTGGAACTGTACTTTGTTTCTTTTTTCGCTTTAATGGTTTCAATATTTGTTTGTGTATTGGTGATGATGTATGAGTAGGTGTTACAATATGTTCTAAGTCATTTTCATTGGTGTTCAGGTCTGCAAAGCTATTTGAAAAATGTGGTAGAAAAGTTTGGCATGCCACATTTTAGGCATTCCAAAGAGATGTTGCTACTATTCAGGATGTGTTCAATATACCCTCACATTTAATGTGATACCATATACCTTCTTCTTTTTTCCCTTGGGGTTGGTGTGGATAGTATAAAAGGTATTTTAATCGGCTAGTTATGCGTTTATAAGACTTGTTATATGTCTAAAAAATTTAGAAAATTCTAAATATGAAAACAAAATAGATTTTTTTTTACATTGGGGCCAAAAAGGAGGGGGGGTCTTTGCCCCAAATACCTGTGGTTGAAATTTAGAAATCATTTGTTATGTATGTTGTATCTATGATGAGTTTATTTGTTCATCTTTTAAATTTGAATTGAGATTTGAACAAAATTCTATATATACAATTTGTTTTTTTCTCATTTTCCATGTATGTAAAAAAAAAATGAGAGTATGTGTGAATTCTTAAATGTTTTAAAAACCATTTGAAATTGCATACCTGCCAATCTTTTAGTGATACAAAGAATTTAGGAGATTGTGCATGACAACTTTTCTTCATTCAGAATTCTTTTATATAAGAATAAGATACAGACTATTTTAATGTTTCAACATAAACATATAGGTCAACTGTATTTGGTGTATGGAATGATTGATTGTAAATGTACATGTCTGATTGGTAGGTTTCATCTAACCATGACCTTTTATTTCTTGGTTCATTGGACAATGTTTAGCTTTTGTGGTTTGGTCTATTTCTCAAATATTATAAGCAATAGGGTCACTATATTTGGTGTATGGAATAATCCTAAGGTGTACATATCTATTGGGCAGGTTTCATATGACCTCAATTTCATGGTTCATTGGTCAATCTTAAGTTTTCAAGGTTTTGTCAGTTTATTCAATACTCTAAGCTATAGGTCAATTATATTTGGTGTATAGAATGATTGTAAGGTGAACATGTCTGTCGGCAGGGTTTATATAACCTTGACCTCATTTCATGGTTCATTGGTCAATGTAAAGCTTTCGTGGTTTTGTCAGTTTATCAGATACTATAAGCAATAGGTCAACTATATTTGGTGCATGGAGATTGTAAGGTGTACATGTCTGTCTGGCAGAGTTAATATAACCATTACCCCATTTTCATGGTTCATTGATTAATGTTGAGTTTTTTGTAGTTTGGTCAGTTGCTTGGGTACTATACATGTAAGCAATAGGGCGACTATATTTGGTGTATGGAATGATTGTAAGGTGTATATGTCTGTCTGGCATGGTTCATCTGACCTTGACCTCATTTTCATGGATCTTGATAATGTTAATTGTATGTGATACTTGTGGTAAAACCTTCATATTACAGACTTTCAATTTAAATATAATCTTGATAAGTAAAGCAGGCGAGACATTTCAGCGCATGGACTCTTGTTTGACAAAGGTGGAGATTTTTACCTCCCTCGCAGGTGACCTGTTCAAAGGATAAGATTTCAATATTTAAAAGGGAAAAGAGAAGTTGTGCTATGCCAAGTATTAAAGTAAGACAATAATTTTTGTAAACTACATTTTAGTTTTGTATTGCCCCAACTTTGATACAGACATAAATGAACAATTTTAGTTAAAAGTATAAAATATCATTGCAATTTTTAGCAAAATGGCCCATATCACACTCTGTCTTTTGTTGTAATTATAGATTATCGTTGATCATCTCAACGAGATTGATTTTCTCGCTTGAGCCGGTACGGCGAAAGTGAGAAAAGCAATCGAGTTGAGATGACCAATGATAATCTGTTTATCGCTATTTTACCTATGATGAAGTTGTTAATTTCATTGACAACGCCAAGTGTCGCCTTCGTTTCTAGCGATAATTTTCATATCACTCGACTCCGCTGAGAAGGAAATTATCAGTCAGCAAGACCAAAGGATAATTTCGTAAAATAGCGATAAATATCAATATACAGATTATCAATAAAACATTTTACTTCTGTCCATTGTCAGTCAGTTGATTATCTTATACTGTAATTAATGACTAAGTCATATATACCATGATACTTTTGTGAAGATTTACTTTTCTTTACTTTTAATATGTTATAAGTTTTTTTACATTGTGAATATCCATGTTTATTTTTCAGATGGATTAGGAAAAAACATAAAAATGTAGGTATTATATCAGTGAATTTTTTGTAATGGTTTGACATTTGTTTGAACAAATAACCAGTAATTGAGAAGTAATATCTCTGTAAACTTTTTGATTTCAAATAGAAACTTCCAATGAGCACTTACCTGCAAGTTTTGTCTTTTAAATTCTAGAAGCAAATTAGTTTAAGTATGCAAAGTTAAAGGTCAGGTTTGCATATCTATAGAACATGTACCAAAAAAAGAAAATTGAGAACTATCAGGCCATTCATTTTAAAACTTGTTTTGCTAGCAAATGAATATTAAAATTAAAATGAAACATTTCATGATTAAATTTGATGTGAGAAACTTAATCGTACGCCTTCTTTTATACATTCTCAACATTTGTTCCCCAAAAATCAAGCAATCGTCATTTGTTTCTGTGAACACAAATTTGAATTAAATATATATTGCTGTTGAGTTCATTTTTAGCTCAGTGGGGCCCGAAGGGCCCCATGTGAGCTTATGCCATCACTTGGCGTCCGTCGTCGTCGTCTGTCTTGTAAACTATTTCAAAAATCTTCTCCTCTGAAACTACTGGGCCAAATACCTTCAAACTTTAACTAAATGTTCCTTAGGGTATCTATATTATAAATTATATCCGAAGTTTTGATCCATCGACAAACATGGCCACCATGGCTAAAAATAGAACATAGGGGTCAAATGCAGTTTTTGGCTTATATCTTAAAAACTAAAGCTTTTAGAGCAAATCTGACATGGGGGTTAAATTGTTCAATTGGTCACGATCTATCAGCCCTGAAATTTTCAGACGAATCGAACAACCCATTGTTGGGTTGCTGCCACTAAATTGGTAGTTTTAAGGAAATTTTGCAGTTTTTTGTTATCTTGAATATTATTATAGATAGATATAAACTGTAAACAGCAATAATGTTCAGCAAAGTAAGATCTACAAAAAAGTTAAAAAGACCATAATTGTCAATTGACCCCTTAAGGAGTTATTGCCCTTTAAAGGCAATTTTACACAATTTGTTCATCAAGTTTGCTAACATTTAAAAATTTTCTTGAGAGCCTCTTGTTTTCACAGAATGTCAGATGTAAATTGTTATACTAATGCTATTTCAATGCTGAATTCATCATAATCTAAATAGTTTTTGTTAAGCATTTAGTTGCTTAATGTATTTACATTTTTTTCTCATCAGAATCTTTTAAATACACATTTAAAAAAATCATGTCAACTGCACAAACAGACAGACCAATTTAAGTATAAATATTTCCAGGATTTTCTATTGGTATCTTTACTTTAAAATCAAGTCAATGCATAGACAGCAATATTTTATAAAAATGAAAACATCACTGGTACAATGTAAACTTAAACCTGATAGGGATAAAGCTCATATAAAATTTACATTGAAATAGTAAAGATTTATAAAAAGTATTTATAAATTTCTACTTTAATACTTATCTAAGGAAAGTTATTATCATACGGCCTAGCCACAATCAGATGTACATTTCATATTATTTCTATGTTATAGGCTTCTATAGACAAGAAGATGAACTTAATTTAAGTATTACATCTTTGAACTGAAATAGAGAATACAGGGCTTCACAATGCATATCAAATATCATGTATATGTGTGACCGTTTTGATAAAAACCACTAAAATACATGCTAAAAATGGGCAAAATTTCATGTTATGTTGTTTCATTTAAAATTACACTGTTTTAATCAATTGATAGTTAATAAGTGAACCTAATTTGAACTACATTATTGGTTCACTGTTATAGACAATTTATTCATCTTTCTTTTGCCAGTTGTTGCAACGAAAAAAATCTTCAGTAGTTACAAAGTTATGATAAAAAGTGGAATACTATGCGTTTGTATGCAATTTTGTATTTTTGTTTTTACCTTGTACTGTGTAGTGATAAAAGAGAAAAATAAATGAAATTTATGCTATTATGTGTTTTGTTTTCTCTTCTTGTATATAAATTATCAACAACTACCTCATATATCAATATTGCAGTACCCTAGCTGGAGATATATGCCATCAAAGTTGGATATACAAATAAAGTGAAAACATGTATTGTTCGTAGACATGCATTTTTCTAGTAAACTGGAAGTGTAATAACATTAATGTTGCATTGCTAAGTTCCTGCTCTTTTGTAGATATGAAAACACTACAAACATTTTTTCTACCATCTATTAATAGAGGAAGAATTTGAAAAAAATGTCAGAATGTCTTGTCCGTAAACACATGTCTTGTCCGTAGACATGGCTTTATATCAATATTGCTTGGCTTTATGGATCTAAATTGTTCCTTTGTGTTGTTTAAACTTAGAAATATATTATTTCTATTTAATTAATGGTAATTTAACTGTTCTAATTTTTTTTTAAATTACTTTACAGTAGTAGATTTTAAAACGTGGCAAATTGTCAGTCATAAAAAGCATATCTTATTTTACTTCAATATTTTTTATTCCAGTTGCTGCATAACTTAAAAGGTTAACTTAATCAAATTGAGAAATAGTATTTCTCTCTCTGACTTTATCTTTTGCATTTCAGGATTACCAGCAGATGAGGAAGTGTCTACGGACAAGACACTTGTACATAACAAGTATTAAATTCAATTATTTTTCTGCTTTGGAACTTAAATCTTATTTATGGGTGATGAAAGTTCTTTGTACAAATTAAAACTCAGTATTTTCAACATAAATATAATCACAATTATTTCTTTAGATTATACAGATTTGTCTTGTCCGTAGACATTACCACAATGTATTTGTTTCCAATTTCCTGGAGTGCAGCCTCATTTGATAAATAAAATGTATGTTATTTTTTCAAGAGAACACATTCCACTATGTCAAAATTAAGTTTTAATAATAGTTTGATTGTTAAACAGTCAGATTTATGGATTTCAATTGAAATATCAATAAAATGTCTTGTCCGTAGACAAAACATATAAATTGTATTGCTAAGTTTGATTGTTTATTGTAAGAATATGCATCAAGTTATTCTAATGTTCTACACACCAAAAGAAAAGTTTTTTTTAAAGTTTTGTTATTTATAGATTAGTTTATATATAGTTTGATCAGATCAGAGTAATAATCAAAGAAATCTACTGTTGTTTGAAATAATTGTGAGTTAAACATGTTCTTGTCATATTTTTTTTCGATTAAAATGTTTGATATTCAATAATTCTAAACATATTTTGTTGTCTTTGCCATTGGCCAAAAATCTGAATCTGGTGACCATGTCTTGAAGGCAACCATTAAAGAAAATTAGACAGTTTTTAAACACCTGGTATTTGATAAAAATATTGAATATTTCTTCCAAAAAACTGCATGTGATTATGTAAATGCTTCAAGTGTTAGCCTTATGATGGCTATTTTTCATAATTTGAACCATTTCTGTACCAAAATATCAAAAGGGTTTTTTCCTGATGTGATCATTTTTGACTTCATGTGAAACACAAAATGTACATCTGATTGTGGCTAGGCCAATAATGAAATGTCATAAGGCATAATACATGTACATAATAAGGAGGCATTTCAGATTTTATGAGTTTTATATGCATGAATCTGAATATCATATATAGCATTTATTCTTCTATAGATTATTATAGTATCAATTAAAAATTTGTCATATAGTCAAATAGATGTATATACACATTATATTTATATATATAGTAAGGAATGCAAGTAGACTTTTTTACTTCAAATTGCAAGTTGTCAGAAACTTGTCCTAAGACTTGATGTATTAAAACTCATATGTTGTCATTAGATTCCTTTGTAAGTAGAAATCAATAAGTCTTGATTTGTAGATTTAGAAAAATAAAAGTCTGTAGATAAAATCTTGGTTCTTTGGTTCAAGATGTGTTTATATATATGAATTTACCATATGAACATCTTTTATAGATTTTTTGGCATCAGCAAAAGTGATAGTTCCCAAACATACACAGCAACTGTGATTCCTGCTGGGGGTTCAGAAGATTACCCACAGCAATCAACCATTACAGAGGTCAAAACTTCAAAAGATTCAGGAAGAGAGGGTGATGATAGAAATGATAGAAATGAAGGAAAGAATGATTCATCTACAACAGTTGTTTACAAAGACATAGGAAAAGCCATGATAGCTAGCAGTTCTCAAACTTTTGAACCCTTACAAGCAATGGGTGGAATGGGAGCTAGCTTACAACAAAGGCCAACACTGTCTGTAAACTTGACTACGGTTATCTGCCCTGATGAAAATAATACCAAACCAGGCTTAGCTCTTATAATCACAGGACAGAAATTTGCAAGAGGGAATGGTCTTCTCAGAAATGGTGCTGAAAAAGATCTTAGAAATATGTTTGAAATCTTTTACAACTTAAATTTTGAAGTTCGATGACAACCTTTTGCAAATAGAACTACTGAAGATTTAATAAATGAATTAATTAGATGTAAGTTTTATTACCTAATTGAAAGCTGGAAATAAATATCGAAACCATTGAGAAGACTAATACAAAAAATCATTGAGAGGAGAAAAGTCAAAACAACCTAAACAGAACAGATATAACTGTCTAAATGTGTCTGATGGAGAAAAAATCTACATAGCTTTAGTACAAATAAATTATTTACAAACAACAGTGAACCAACAGCTGGTAAATCTTCAATATGATAGAATCCCTAAAGTGGATACCTCGGGTATGCAGAGTTATTACAATAAAAAACACAAAATGTGAAAGCAGTTATAACAACAACACTTTAGGGATTGCTGCAGTAATTTAATTAGAGCAACATGTTTCGGTGCCTAAAGCATCCTGATGACGGTGCCATAAGCTCAGAAACATGTCAATCTAATTAAATTACTGCAACAATCCCCTGATGACCATGCCCTAAGCACAGAAACGTGTCAATCTAATAAAATAACTGCAACAATCCCCTGATGACGGTGCCATAAGCACAGAAACATGTCAATCAAATTAAGTTACTGCAACAATCCCCTGATGACGGTGCCCTAAGCACAGAAACATGTCAATCTAATTAAGTTACTACAAAAATCCCCTGATGATGGTGCCCTAAGCACAGAAACATGTCAATCTATTAAATAACTGCAACAATCCCCTGATGACGGTGCCCTAAGCACAGAAACATGTCAATATAATTAAGTTACTGTAATAATCCCCTGATGACGGTGCCCTAAGCTCAGAAACATGTCAATCTAATTAAATTACTGCAACAATCCCCTGATGACCATGCCCTAAGCACAGAAACGTGTCAATCTAATAAAATAACTGCAACAATCCCCTGATGACGGTGCCATAAGCACAAAAACATGTCAATCAAATTAAGTTACTGCAACAATCCCCTGATGACGGTGCCCTAAGCACAGAAACATGTCAATCTAATTAAATAACTGCAACAATCCCCTGATGACGGTGCCCTAAGCACAGAAACATGTCAATCTAATTAAGTTACTACAAAAATCCCCTGATGATGGTGCCCTAAGCACAGAAACATGTCAATCTATTAAATAACTGCAACAATCCCCTGATGACGGTGCCCTAAGCACAGAAACATGTCAATATAATTAAGTTACTGTAACAATCCCCTGATGAAGGTGCCCTAAGCTCAGAAACATGTCAATCTAATTAAATTACTGCAACAATCCCCTGATGACCATGCCCTAAGCACAGAAACGTGTCAATCTAATAAAATAACTGCAACAATCCCCTGATGACGGTGCCATAAGCACAGAAACATGTCAATCAAATTAAGTTACTGCAACAATCCCTGATGACGGTGCCCTAAGCACAGAAACATGTCAATCTAATTAAGTTACTAGCTAATTAAAATCCCTGATGATGGTGCCCTAAGCACAGAAACATGTCAATCTATTAAATAACTGCAACAATCCCCTGATGACGGTGCCCTAAGCACATAAAACATGTCAATATAATTAAGTTACTGTAACAATCCCCTGATGACGGTGCCCTAAGCACAGAAACATGTCAATCTAATTAAATAACTGCAACAATCCCCTGATGATGGTGCCCTAAGCACAGAAACATGTCAGTCTAATTAAGTTACTGCAACAATCTTCTGATGACTTTGCCCTAAGCACAGAAACATGTCAGTCTTATTAAATAACTGCAACAATCCCCTGATGACGGTGCCCTAAGCATAGAAACATGTCAATCTAATTTAGTTACTGTAACAATCCCCTGATGACGGTGCCCTAAGCATAGAAACATGTCAATCTAATTAAGTTACTGCAACAATCCACAAAAGTGTTGTTGTTGTTAAAAATTGCTTTCACAATTAAATTATTTGTAAACTGATAATTTACGATACCGAAGCATGAGCTACTTGGAAGATGGTACTGACTCAGTGTTAGTAATATGAATATATGATTGATTTCATTGTGCATGACACATGTTTCTGGAGTGAACTTCATTAGATACACATGACATGTTTGAGACAAAAAATATTTAAACACCATAATTTTTCTCATTAAGTGTAATGTAAATGTTTTAAACATTAGAGAAGTCATTGTCACTTGATAGCTTAAATTTCATTTTTGAACACCATTAGTCTAAAGGAATGGGGTTAACTTGATACTCTCTGTCTGTCCCTCCCTACACCCATCTTATGAAATTTTCATTCTATTTTTCTCAGGAACTACAAATTAGACCTTCAAGATTATGTGAGCATGCTGTGATGCATTTTCATATTCATTGCTGACCCATACCTGCCAACTTTTCAAAATCTTCATGGGGGATTTTAAGAGCAAGAGGAACTTATGCTCCTCTTTTATTGTCATAAGTGTTTTAATCTACTACTATATTGTTTGAATGAGTATGTATGAGCTTAAATACCATTTTAACTCATTTGAATGCCTGTATTGAAATGTTCAGTTTATAAAAAAAAGAATTTCAAAATTCATCCATGAATCAGGATAATTGGCAGGTCTGTTGCTCATCAACAGTTGAACTTACTGATTACAAAAACTTAAAGCAGGGTAACATCAGTGAGAAATCTCTTACAGTACATCTTGTTTTTTTTAAACATTTTTTAAAAATTTCATTTTTTAACTAACATCATTTTCTTGAATTTTAAAATATTTGTAGTAATTTGTCTTGGATTTAATTCGAAATGACCTGTACATGTACATGTATGTAGTACTTAAAGTTTGTTTTCAGGTGCTGAGGACCCAACATTAGAACAAAAGAAGTGTCTAGTAATTGTTATTTCATCACATGGAGGAGAAGTAAAGCTGGGAAGACCATACAGACCAGAGAACGTTCCCCATGATATCAATGTTTATGGACATGCCATCAGTACATACGATGGCATGATTCCTACAAGTGAAATATTAGAGATATTTGATGTTGACAGCTGTCCATACATGGAAGGAAAACCAAAACTTTTATTCATACAGGTGACAATGTCCATATTTTGTTGTTTTAAATCTTAAAGACATTGTCTTTCTATAATTCCACTTCCAGGACACTAGAATGAGAGTATTTCATGTCTTAATACTCAATACTGATTGCTTTGTATATATATACCAGAATAGTTGACCAGTCTTTGGTTTGTCTTTTCTTGTTCTGCCTTTTATGTTTATTACATAGTTATATTTTGAAATGCATATCAACATTGCACATGCATGTAAACAAATATCAGCTGTTGTAGAGATTGCAAGCTACCATTTTATTTTATTAAAACTAAAGCTATTTATAATTTTCTGTTGATTATTTATACAAATCTGTCATCAGGACTGACAGACAATGATAATTTATTCCTTGTAGTTAACATACAAATTTGCTTTCATATATAAATTTGCTTTCATATTTTTTTAATGTATTGTTTATACACTAAAACGTAATGCATAAGTAGATATTTATATTAGGAATAATTCAAACACAATCAATTACTCAGCCTGTCAGTTTTTAGAGGAACTGAAATAATATATATTCAATAGCTAAGTCATTGGACAAGAAATTAATAGGTATTTAAAAACTACTTATTTGAAATTGGATATTTTCTTTTGCATAAAGATTTTTTATAACTTATGTGCCAGGCCTTTAGATCTAGAGCTGACAAGACAGTCGACAAAGGAGTCGATATTCAGGTTACACAAAAACAAGACATTACACAGACAAGAGACTTCTTCAATAGATCCACAATGGATGTACATCACAAGGAAGAGACAAATGAAGCTGTCACCAACATTGTGTATGATAGAGTCACAATGAAAGACATGCTACTGACGCCTTGTTATCAAGATTTTATGGTTGCTTTTGCTAGCACTACAGGTATTATTGCAAGTCTTATGCAAAATCAGTTAAGGATACAAATTCATCTATGTTTTTATACAACCGCAAAAAAATTTTGCAGTCGTATATTGGTATGACGTTGGGTCCGTCATCGTCGTCCGAAGACACATTGGTTTTCGCACTCTCACTTTAGTTTAAGTGAATGGATCTCTATGAAATTTTACCATAAGGTTCAATACCACAAAAGGAAGGTAGGGATTGATTTTGGGGATTATGGTACCAACAGTTAAGGAATTAAGGGCCAAAAATAAGCATTTTTGTAACTTCCAGACATAACTTGTGTGTTAGTGTATGGATCTCTCTGACATTGTACCACAAGGTTTCATATCACAAAGGGAATGCTGGGATTGATTTTGGGGTAATTGCCTCAAAATTTTAGGAAATTAGGGCCAAAAAGGGCAAAAACAATCATTTTCTAGTTTCATGACAATAACTTGTGTGTAAGTGTATGGATCTTTCTGAAATTGTACTACAAGGTTCCATATCACAAAGGAAAAGCTGGAATTGAGTTTGGGGGTAATTGCCCAAAACGTTTAGGAATAAGGGGCCAAAAGGGCCAAAATAAGTATTTTTCTAGTTTCCAGACAATAACTTGTGTTCAAGTGTATGGATCTCTCTGAAATTGTACTGCAAGGTACCATACCACAAAGGAAGGCTGGGATTGATTTTGGGGTAATTGCCTCAAAATTTTAGGAATGTGGGGACAAAAGGGCAAAAACAAGCATTTTTCTAGTTTTAGGACAATAACTTGTGTGTAAGTGTATGGATCTTTATGAAATTGTACCACAAGGTTCCATGTCATAAAGGGAAAGCTGGGTTTGAGTTTGGGTGTAATTGCCCTAAACGTTTAGGAATTTTGGCCAAAAGGGTAAAAACAAGCATTTTCTAGTTTCCAGACAATAACTTGTGTTCAAGTGTATGGATCTCTGAATTTGTACTGCAAGGTACCATACCACAAAAGGAAGGCTGGGATTGAATTTGGGGTGATGAATCATGAGGGGTTAAAACAATGGGGGATTTTTTCCTTTTTTTTTTTAGTCCCCTACCGATGAAGTCGAAGGGGACTTTAGGTTTGCACTCTGTCCGTCTGTCTGTCCGTCCGCCTGTCCATCCGTCAGTCCGCAACTCAGCTTTCCACACTTTATTCTTCGTTCTTGAAGATATTGATTTGATATTTGGTACATAGTTTTATAATGACAAGTTATAGATCAAGTTCGAATTTTGTTCGGTCTGATGATTTAGTCCAGAGTTATGGTCCATAAAAAATCTATAACTAATGTTAGAGTACTATGTTAAACCATATAATCTGTACAAAGGAGATAACTCATTTTTAAAAGACATTCTTTGGTAAATTGTTTGAGGAATTTTGTTGCAGGTTTATATGTTATTTTGTATAAACTAATTTGTTGACAGCTGTCCATACATGGAAGGAAAACCAAAACTTTTATTCATACAGGTGACAATGTCCATATTTTGTTGTTTTAAATCTTAAAGACATTGTCTTTCTATAATTCCACTTCAGGACACTAGAATGAGAGTATTTCATGTCTTAATACTCAATACTGATTGCTTTGTATATATATACCAGAATAGTTGACCAGTCTTTGGTTTGTCTTTTCTTGTTCTGCCTTTTATGTTTATTACATAGTTATATTTTGAAATGCATATCAACATTGCACATGCATGTAAACAAATATCAGCTGTTGTAGAGATTGCAAGCTACCATTTTATTTTATTTAAACTGAAGCTATTATATTTTCTGTTGATTATTGAGACAAATCTGTCATCAGGATTTACAGACAATGATAATTTATTCCTTCTAGTTAACATGTAAATTTGCTTTCATATTTTTTTTAAAGTATTGCTGATACACTAAAACGTAATGCATAAGTAGATATTTATATTAGAAATAATTAAACAACAATCAATCACTCAGGCTGTCAGTTTTTAGAGGAACTGAAATAATATGTACTCTATAGCTAAGTCATTGAACAAGAAATTAATATGTATTTAAAAACTACTTATTTGAAATTGGATATTTTCTTTTACATAAAGATATTTTATATTAACTTATGTTCCAGGCCTGTCGATCTAGAGCTGAAAAGACAGTCGACAAAGGAGTCGATATTCAGGTTACACAAAAACAAGACATTACACAGACAAGAGACTTCTTCAATAGATCCACAATGGATGTACATCACAAGGAAGAGACAAATGAAGCTGTCACCAACATTGTATATGATAGAGTAACAATGAAAGACATGCTACTGACGCCTTGTTATCAAGATTGTATGGTGGCTTTTGCTAACACTGCAGGTATTATTACAAGTCTTATGCAAAATCAATTAAGGATACAAATTCATCTATGTTTTATACGACCGCAAAAATTTTGCGGTTGTATATTAATATAACGTTAGGCGTCGTCATCGTCGTCCGAAGACACATTGGTTTCGCACTCTCACTTTAGTTTAAGTGAATGGATCTCTATGAAATTTTACCATAAGGTTCAATACCACAAAAGGAAGGTAGGGATTGATTTTGGGATTATGGTACCAACAGTTAAGGAATTAAGGGCCAAAAATAAGCATTTTGTAACTTCCAGACATAACTTGTGTGTTAGTGTATGGATCTCTCTGACATTGTACCACAAGGTTTCATATCACAAAGGGAATGCTGGGATTGATTTTGGGGTAATTGCCTCAAAATTTTAGGAAATTAGGGGCCAAAAGGGGCAAAAACAATCATTTTCTAGTTTCATGACAATAACTTGTGTGTAAGTGTATGGATCTTTCTGAAATTGTACTACAAGGTTCCATATCACAAAGGAAAAGCTGGAATTGAGTTTGGGGGTAATTGCCCAAAACGTTTAGGAATAAGGGGCCAAAAGGGGCCAAAAAATAAGTATTTTTCTAGTTTCCAGACAATAACTTGTGTTCAAGTGTATGGATCTCTCTGAAATTGTACTGCAAGGTACCATACCACAAAGGAAGGCTGGGATTGATTTTGGGGTAATTGCCTCAAAATTTTAGGAATGTGGGGACAAAAGGGCAAAAACAAGCATTTTTCTAGTTTTAGGACAATAACTTGTGTGTAGTGTATGGATCTTTATGAAATTGTACCACAAGGTTCCATGTCATAAAGGGAAAGCTGGGTATGAGTTTGGGGTATTGCCCTAAACGTTTAGGAATTTGACCAAAAGGGTAAAAACAAGCATTTTCTAGTTTCCAGACAATAACTTGTGTTCAAGTGTATGGATCTCTCTGAATTTGTACTGCAAGGTACCATACCACAAAGGAAGGCTGGGATTGAATTTGGGGTGATGAATCATGAGGGGTTAAAACAATGGGGGATTTTTTTCCTTTTTTAGTCCCCTACCGATGAAGTCGAAGGGGACTTTAGGTTTGCACTCTGTCCGTCTGTCTGTCCGTCCGTCTGTCCATCCGTCAGTCCGGCAACTCAGCTTTCCACACTTTATTCTTCGTTCTTGAAGATATTGATTTGATATTTGGTACATAGTTTTATAATGACAAGTTATAGATCAAGTTCGAATTTTGTTCCGGTCTGATGATTTAGTCCAGAGTTATGGTCCATAAAAAAAATCTATAACTAATGTTAGAGTACTATGTTAAACCATATAATCTGTACAAAGGGAGATAACTCATTTTTTAAAAGACATTCTTTGGTAAATTGTTTGAGGAATTTTGTTGCAGGTTTATATGTTATTTTGTATAAACTAATTTTCTGAATGCTACATGTATATATATATATTTTTTTTAATTAAGTGAAATACTTTAATTAGATAATAATCTGTTTTTATTAAAGTATATATTTCATTACATTACATTGTGTAGATAAAAGTTGTTGACATTTTATAGATAAGTTACAAATCTATATTAGTTTGTGACAAATGAAAGAAAAAATATTTGGAACTATTAATTATATTTGATTGTAATTCAAAATAGATATACATTGTATTACATAATATCTAATGTTAGAGTGTTATAGGTTTTCCACACTTTTTTTCATCATGCTTGAAGATATTGATTGACAATTGGTATATAGTTTTATCATGACAAGTTACAGATTAAGTTCAAATTTTTGTTTCAGTCTGATAATTTTGTGCAGAGTTATGGTCCTTGGACTTGAAAAAATTCTCTCATATATTCAGTTTTCCACACTGTTTTTAGTCATGCTTGAAGATAGTGACTTGATATTTTCTATTTGTTTACACCATGACAAGTTATAGAACAAGTTAGCATTTTGTTCCAGTAAAATGAATTTTTAACCGGTAGGGGACTATGTATTGCCATGCAATACTCTCAGAATGCTTGTTTTTCTTTAAAATTTTCCATTTTAAATTGGTTATTTCTGATTTATATATAAAAGCAAATAATAATGATATGGTTTGAATAGGTAAATTAAAAATTTTTTAAGTTCTTAGACCACATTCATTCTGTGTCAGAAACCTATGCTGTGTCAAATATTTAATCACAATCCAAATTCAGTGCTGTATCAAGCTTGAATGTTATGTCCATACTTGCCCCAACTGTTCAGGGTTCGACCTCTGCGGTCGTATCAAGCTGCGCCCAGTGGAGAATTTTATTACAGCAAGTATTAGTTTTTAAATCTATCACTGAGACTGCACCAAGTACATTAAGCTTTCAGCTGCAACTTTGACAACATATATCCTATCATGATTGGATTGAAAGATGAAATTTAGTCAAACATTCATGAAGCATGTATGTTTTGATGTTTAACCAGGCACACCTCTTAAGTTCATTGCAGTTTTTACTCTGATTATCACAAAAAATGTGTTCTTTATGAATAACATTTCGAGAATTCAAAAGAAAAATAAAACAGTATCTGTCATATTAAATATCAGCATTACTCAAAGTATTTATAATTAAAGATATATATGTCCATTTCTTTTCAGGGCATGTAGCTTGGTCAGAAAATTCAGGTGGTGTATTGTTGACCGCTATGTACAATGTGTTCAAAAAGAAGATCGACAATAAACAAGACATTGATCTACTTCCAACCATGACTGAAGTCTGTAACAAAATGATGGAATATGAGTCAAGCATCTCTGATCAACGGTATGACCGTTCTAAAACTGTCATGTGTCTTCTTCATATGTTAGGAGAGGAAATTATTTTAAACCAAAATACTAACTACTTTGTATCTTCTATATAAGCTTTATGATTCAGTCAGGTTGCATAATGCAAAACATTCCTATGTGGCCTTAATTTTGGAGCAAATAATTTTTAAGCTTTTGGTGCTAATAGATTTTATAGTCCCACATTGACAAAGTAGGTTTTCATCAGTGTATATATGTAAGGTTGATTATAAAAAAATGTTTCCATTGAAAAAAAGTCACTTTAGAAGATCTGCTGATGTGGCAATTATTTTTCCTGCAGCTGCAGATATGGTGTCTTTTTGTCTTTTGGTTGCATCATTATTTTTCCAAACCTAATAATCCACCCTTTAGAAAATATACATGAATCAAAATTTTACTTTCAATACAATTTTCCTCTTTTCTGCTTGAAATCATTGTTTCTAGTATGTCCATCTTTCTCCGTATAGATGCATAATTTTATGCTTTTCAAGTCGTCTAAAACATGATTTAGCCAGCTTTCAGATTAGTAATGATTAAAAACATGCACCACATTTGATAAGTTATTCAACAGGAATTAAGAGAACATTTTACATGTTTTTCATTAGATACTTTATTTGACCATGGATTTGTGGCCCGTTTACCTTTTAAATAATATCCTAGTAATTAAAAAAAAAATGTGTATGACATTTCGGGCCACTGTCGTTCTTCTGTTTCTTTATTATCCTTCTAAACTGAATGTGTTCCCTACTGGAATTTCTATACAATATTTGAGATTAAAGTTGAATTGATATAAAAATATTAATATCAAATTGAATGAACATTACATAATCTGAGAACTGAACCCTTGTATTAATACACTGCATTTAAAAGTTCCATTGAAATTCCAGTTTAAAACCAATGGTTGAAGTTACTACCTGTAGATTATACACACATATGATCACTCATTGTCATTCTTACTATAAAATTTTGATGTTTGTTATTGATTGTCAGATAATATATCTATCCATGTAAAATCTTACCGGTAGAATATGAAAATAAGGAGACGTGGTATGATTCAGTCTGATTAAAACCAGCCCCCACTTTTTTTATTGAGAAGAAACAGATTTGTTATTATATCGTAATCAGCTACATGTGAGTTTATCAGGTGTTCTTAGCAGGGAGTTTAATTACATCAGTTCCCCTACAAATATACATACATGTTCTGTTGATTAGTGAACAATTGTGGCATTTGGCTTTCCTTTGTCCTTTGTTTGTTTGCACATAAACTTGGGTGTAGTTCAGCTCCTCCCATTTAGGAATATCCCATTAAGAAGTTTGTATATTGAAAACCAGTACATGCTGCCTTTAGTGTCCAGTTTTTTTCAATGCAGATTAAGCAGTTAAAAGAATAATTATTGCTCAAAAAGTGGCTTAGCTAAAAACTTGCCACTCACCAACCCCAACCATACACCTTCAATATTGCCATGACAGGGGAATCAATCTCAGCACAGTTTATTTAAGATTTTTATTGATTTTTTAGCTCACCTGGCCCGAAGGGCCAAGTGAGCTTTTCTCATCACTTGGCGTCCGTCGTCCGTCGTGGTCGTTAACTTTTACATTTTGAACTTCTTCTAGAGAACCACTGAATGGAATGATGGAATGAAACAAAACATAGCATGAATGTTCCTTACAAGGTGCTGACCAAGTGTTGTTACTTTGTAGCCGTTCCATCATCCAAAATGGCCGCCAGTGAGGGACTTAGTTTAACATAGGACCCTATGGAAATGCATACAAATGACTTCTTTTAGAGAACCACTGAATGGAATGAAACAAAACATAGCATGAATGTTCATTAGGAGGTGCTGACCAAGTGTTGTTACTTTGTAGCCGTTCCATCATCCAAAATGGCCGCCAGTGCGGGACTTAGTTTAACATAGGACCCTAAGGAAATACATACAAATGTCTTCTTTAGAGAACCACTAAATGGAATGAAATAAAACATGGCATGAATGTTCCTTATGAGGTGCTGACCAAGCGTTGTAACTTTGTTGGCGATCAATCATCCAAGATGGCCGCCAGTGGGGACTTCATTTAACATAGGACCCTATGGACAATACATACAAATGTCTTCTTTTAGAGAACCACTTAATGGAATGAAACAAACATTGCATGAATGTTCCTTTTGAATTGCTGACCAAGTGTTGTTACTTTGAAGCGAACCATCATCCAAGATGGCCGCCAGATAGGGACTTAGTTTAACATAGGACCCTATGGGAAATAAATACAAATGTCTTCTTTTAGAGAACCACTAAATGGAATGAAATAAAACATGGAATGAATGTTCCTTATGAGGTGCTGACCAAGTGTTGTAACCGTGAGGCCATCCATCATCCAAGATGGCCGCCAGCGGTGACTTCGTTTAACATAGGACCCTATGGACAATACATACAAATGTCTTCTTTTAGAGAACCACTAAATGGAATGAAACCAAACATGGCATGAATGTTCCTTATGAGGTGCTGACCAAGCGTTGTTACTTTGAAGCCAATCCATCATCCAAGATGGCAGCCAGATAGGGACTTAGTTTAACATAGGACCCTATGGAAAATACATACAAATGTCTTCTTTTAGAGAACCACTAAATGGAATGAAATAAAACATGGCATGAATGTTCCTTATGAGGTGCTGACCAAGTGTTGTTACTTTGTAGCAAATGCATCAACCAAGATGGCTGCCAACGGGGGACTTAGTTTAGCAAAGGACCCTATGGAAATATATACAAATGTCTTCTTCTAGAAAACCGATTAATGGATTAAAAACAAACATGGTATGAATGTTTTGTTTGAGGTGCTGCCCAAGTGTTGTTATTTTGTAGCTGATTTGTCATTGTCCTTATAAAGTCATTTTCTACAATTTCAATGAATTTATTGGTAATTTCTGTAAACTTTACAAAAGTCTTCTGCTTTTGATTAAATTACGGGCCAATATTAAACCAAATTTGGCCTCAATTATTATTAGGATATCTGTTATGATTTTGTCTATTTTACATGATTTCCAAAACCAAAGGAGAATCAGGTGAGCGACACAGGCTCTTGGGAGCCTCTAGTTTATGTATATGTACATGTTATACAAATTGCTTAAACAATTCATTCCAACACCAATTCATATCAGTAGATCGTAGCAACCAGCAGTGCAATAATTTAATCTTAGGAGCTATGTTGGATTGGTGTGATGTCAAGCCAGGGTCTATACTTTGCTACTTTTCATTACGCACATAGGCTGCTGGTTTAGGCATGGATCAGATAAATAACCTCAGCATCTGAAGCAAGTCCATCATGTCTGGACATTTATGAAATTTTGTTGGTTGTTGGAAACTGGTTGTTTCAAAAATTTCACTCATCCCCTAAGAATTTCTGGGGATAAACTATCAAATTTCATACAAATTCATTCCAACACCAATTCAAAATCAACACTACTTGGCTTCCTCATAGCTTCATTATAGGCTTCCTCATAGCCTCATTATAAGCTTCCTCATAGGCTTCCTAAGACATAGCCTCATGCATGTATTTGGAACCATTGTTCCAATTTGATTGGTGTGATGTTAAGCCCGGGGTCTATTCAGTACGAGCATAGGTTCTTGGTTCAGACATTTAGCAAAAATTTTAATTATTGAGATTCCCCAGTAGATTCCCCAAGGGCCAAACTAAAGGATGAATATAAAATAATAAAAGTCACAGTTCATTTATGATTTATGTTTCATTCAAACCTGGATACCACTAGCACTGCTACACAATACATGTATTTACACAGAAGTTTATTTATAATGGAATAAAGCAGTACTTTGAATTATGTTGATTATATTGTTGATATGAGTACTAAATGCTTAATTTTACATATCATGAGTTCTGAAGCAAATCAGGATAATTAAAATATTGCTTGAATTAAATGAACTAGGAACTCATTATGTGTGACTTTGAGGATTTTGTTCATTGGGCACATATTTAGGCAAGTTGGAATTAAGAACTTACTCAGACAGGTTTTAAATGTCAGGTCAAAAGATTTTTCCAAGGTGATAACTGTTTTTCTAGATGTTTACTCAGGCGTTATATACTTTTTATTATTACAAAACACATCCATTGATCAAGGAGAAATATGTACAGTATAAACAACAGACACTCAAATATAAGTACAACATTACAACAAAATATAAATGGACCTTTAGTATATTTACAATCCAGAATTGGTACTCTAGTCAAACATGGAACAAATTACAGTTAAAAATAATCAGGACCATTTCTGAGGACTTTGTATAAATCATATAATGTTCATATAGTAAGTTCAATTTTTATACGACTGCAAAAATTTTGCCGTCCTATATTGGTATCACGTCGTCGTCGTCCGAAGACACATTGGTTTCCGGACAATAACTTTTGTTTAAGTGTATGGATTTCTATGAAATTTTACCATAAGGTTTATGACCACAAAAGGAAGGTTTGGATTGATTTTGGGGATTATGGTCCTAACAGTTCAAGAATTAGGGGCAAAAATGGGGCCCAAATAAGCATTTTTCTAGTTTCAGACAATAACTTGTGAAATGGTGTATGGATCTCTGAAATTATAGCACAAGTTACCATATCATAAAGGGATGGTAAGAATTTGCTTTGGGGGTTATGGTTCAAACTGTTTAGGAATTAGGGGCAAGGGGAAAAACAAGGGTTTCCAGGTTAATGGACAATTACTTATACAAAACATAATTTTAAAGCAGTGTAAGGAGGTAATTCAAACATATATTGTCAAAATACTCTTACACTGCTTGTAAATTATTTATAAAGAAATGTATTGTCTTTAGGTGATTAGCTGTCAATGTATTTTTAGAAGTTACTATTTTAAAATGTTTAATAAAGGTAATTTAATTATAGCCATGATTGTTACTTTGAAGCCGAACCATCATCCAAGATGGCCGCCAGATAGGGACTTAGTTTAACATAGGACCCTATGGGAAATAAATACAAATGTCTTCTTTTAGAGAACCACTAAATGGAATGAAATAAAACATGGCATGAATGTTCCTTATGAGGTGCTGACCAAGTGTTGTAACTTTGTAGGCCATCCATCATCCAAGATGGCCGCCAGCGGGTGACTTCGTTTAACATAGGACCCTATGGACAATACATACAAATGTCTTTTTTAGAGAACCACTAAATGGAATGAAACCAAACATGGCATGAATGTTCCTTGTGAGGTGCTGACCAAGTGTTGTTACTTTGAAGCCAATCCATCATCCAAGATGGCCGCCAGATAGGGACTTAGTTTAACATAGGACCCTATGGAAAATACATACAAATGTCTTCTTTTAGAGAACCACTAAATGGAATGAAATAAAACATGGCATGAATGTTCCTTATGAGGTGCTGACCACGTGTTGTTACTTTGTAGCAAATCCATCAACCAAGATGGCTGCCAACAGGGGACTTGTTTAACAAAGGACCCTATGGGAAATATATACAAATGTCTTCTTCTAGAAAACCGCTTAATGGATTGAAACCAAACATGGTATGAATGTTTCTTTTGAGGTGCTGACCAAGTGTTGTTACTTTGTAGCTGATTTGTCATTGTCCCTATAAAGTCATTTTCTACAATTTCAATGAATTTATTGGTAATTTCTGTAAACTTTACAAAAGTCTTCTGCTTTTGATTAAATTACGGGGCCAATATTAAACCAAATTTGGCCTCAATTATTATTAGGATATCTGTTATGATTTTTGTCTATTTTTACATGATTTCCAAAACCAAAGTAGAATCAGGTGAGCGACACAGGCTCTTGGGAGCCTCTAGTTTATGTATATGTACATGTTATACAAATTGCTCAAACAATTCATTCCAACACCAATTCATATCAGTAGATCTTAGCAACCAGCAGTGCAATAATTTAATCTTAGGAGCTATGTTGGATTGGTGTGATGTCAAGCCAGGGGTCTATACTTTGCTACTTTTCATTACGCACATAGGCTGCTGGTTTAGGCATGGATCAGATAAATAACCTCAGCATCTGAAGCAAGTCCATCATGTCTGGACATTTATGAAATTTTGTTGGTTGTTGGAAACTGGTTGTTTCAAAAATTTCACTCATCCCCTAAGAATTTCTGGGGATAAACTATCAAATTTCATACAAATTCATTCCAACACCAATTCAAAATCAACACTACTTGGCTTCCTCATAGCTTCATTATAGGCTTCCTCATAGCCTCATTATAAGCTTCCTCATAGGCTTCCTAAGACATAGCCTCATAGGCTTTCTGATAGCCTCATGCATGTATTTGGAACCATTGTTCCAATTTGATTGGTGTGATGTTAAGCCCGGGGTCTATTCAGTACGAGCATAGGTTCTTGGTTCAGACATTTAGCAAAAATTTTAATTATTGAGATTCCCCAGTAGATTCCCCAAGGGCCAAACTAAAGGATGAATATAAAATAATAAAAGTCACAGTTCATTTATGATTTATGTTTCATTCAAACCTGGATACCACTAGCACTGCTACACAATACATGTATTTACACAGAAGTTTATTTATAATGGGATAAAGCAGTACTTTGAATTATGTTGATTATATTGTTGATATGAGTACTAAATGCTTAATTTTACATATCATGAGTTCTGAAGCAAATCAGGATAATTAAAATATTGCTTGAATTAAATGAACTAGGAACTCATTATGTGTGACTTTGAGGATTTTGTTCATTGGGCACATATTTAGGCAAGTTGGAATTAAGAACTTACTCAGACAGGTTTTAAATGTCAGGTCAAAAGATTTTCCAAGGTGATAACTGTTTTCTAGATGTTTACTCAGGCGTTATATACTTTTTATTATTACAAAACACATCCATTGATCAAGGAGAAATATGTACAGTATAAACAACAGACACTCAAATATAAGTACAACATTACAACAAAATATAAATGGACCTTTAGTATATTTACAATCCAGAATTGGTACTCTAGTCAAACATGGAACAAATTACAGTTAAAAATAATCAGGACCATTTCTGAGGACTTTGTATAAATCATATAATGTTCATATAGTAAGTTCAATTTTTATACGACTGCAAAAATTTTGCCGTCCTATATTGGTATCACGTCGTCGTCGTCCGAAGACACATTGGTTTCCGGACAATAACTTTTGTTTAAGTGTATGGATTTCTATGAAATTTTACCATAAGGTTTATGACCACAAAAGGAAGGTTTGGATTGATTTTGGGGATTATGGTCCTAACAGTTCAAGAATTAGGGGCAAAAATGGGGCCCAAATAAGCATTTTTCTAGTTTCCAGACAATAACTTGTGAAATGGTGTATGGATCTCTCTGAAATTATACCACAAGTTACCATATCATAAAGGGATGGTAAGAATTTGCTTTGGGGGGGTTATGGTTCAAACTGTTTAGGAATTAGGGGCAAAAAAGGGGAAAAAACAAGGGTTTCCAGGTTAATGGACAATTACTTAAGTACAAAACATAATTTTAAAGCAGTGTAAGGGAGGTAATTCAAACATATATTGTCAAAATACTTCCTTACACTGCTTGTAAATTATTTATGAAGAAATGTATTGTCTTTAGGTGATTAGCTGTCAATGTATTTTTAGAAGTTACTATTTTAAAAATGTTTAATAAAGGTAATTTAATTATAGCCATGATTATGTATGTGAAGGAATTTTAGTTTTAGATATTACTATTTAGTGTTGCTAATGGAGGCTTTTTAATTTTAGGCATGATTATGATGTCATTTTCTATTTAAAAAAATTATTTAATTTTAGCCATGATTATGTATGTGAAGGAATTTTATTTTTAGATATAACTATTTGATGTTGCTGATGAAAGTGTTAATTTTAGGCATGATTATGATGTCATTTTCTATTTTAATACTTTATGATGTATTTAAATGGGTTTTTATGGTTGCAAAGTCCTAGCTGTCAATTTATTTTTAGAAGTTACTTTTAAATGCTGATGAAGGAATTTTATTTTTAGATATTACTATTAAAAGTTGCTGATGAAGGTTTTTTTAATTTTAGCCATGACTATGATGTCATTTTCTATTTTAATACTTTTATGATGTATTTAAATGGGCTTTTATGGTTAAAAACCTTTTCTAGTTTCAGACAGTAACTTGTGATTAAGTGTATGGATCTCTAAAATTGTACTACAAGGTTCCATACTACAAAGGAAAGACTGCAATTGAGTTTGATGGTTAATGCTAAAGGGGATTCAAAAGTTTGGGGGAAGGTGAGTTTCAATTTTTATACGACCGCAAAAATTTTGTGGTCGATATTGGTATGACGTTGGCGTCGTCGCCGTCGCCGTCGCCGCGTGCCGTCGTCCGTCGTCGTCGTCGTCCGAAGACACATTGGTTTTCGTGACTCTAACTTTAGTTTAAGTGAATGGATCTCTATGAAATTTTACCATAAGGTTCAATATCACAAAAGGAAGGTTGGGATTGATTTTAGTGGTTATGGTACCAACAGTTAAGGAATTAGGGCGAAAAGGGGCCAAAATAAGCATTTTTGTAACTTCCAGACATAACTTGTGTGTTAGTGTATGGATCTCTGACATTGTACCACAAGGTTCCATATCACAAAGGGAATGCTGGGATTGAATTTTGGGGTTATTGCCTCAAAATTTTAGGAATTAGGGCCAAAAAGGGCAAAAACAAGCATTTTCTAGTTTCATGACAATAACTTGTGTGTAAGTGTATGGATCTTTCTGAAATTGTACTACAAGGTTCCATATCACAAAGGAAAGCTGGAATTGAGTTTGGGGTATTGCCCAAACGTTTAGGAATTAGGGGCCAAAAAGGGGCCAAAAATAAGCATTTTTCTAGTTTCCAGACAATAACTTGTGTTCAAGTGTATGGATCTCTCTGAAATTGTACTGCAAGGTACCATACCTCAAAGGGAAGGCTAGGATTGAGTTTGGGGGTGATGAATCATAAGGGGTTCAAAAATTTGGGGGATTTTTTTTTCTTTTTTTCCTTTTTTCTTTAAAATTTTCCATTTTAAGTTGGTTATTTCTGATTTATATTTAAAAGCAAATAATAATGATATGGCAGGAGATACACACCAAACAGGATGTGTAAATTATTATATAATAAGTATTGTGCAATAGCAAGAAATTTTCAATTGCACAGTATTGCGCAATAGCAAGAAATCTTCAATTGCACAGTATTGCGCAATAGCAAGAAATAACCAATAGCACAATATTGCTAATAGCAAGAAATTGTCAATTGTACAGTATTGCAAAAGCAAGAAATATTCAATTGCACAGTATTGCAATTGCAAGAATATTCAATTGCACAGTATTGTGCAAAAGAAGATACTTTGTATAAATTGCTTATTTCTTGACCAATTTCAATGGGGTTTTATTCTTGAACTCTTGGGGTTCTTTAATATGCTGAATCTAATCGTATTAGGTTTTGGATTTTGGGCCCCGCTTTTAAATTGGTCCACATTGAGGTCCAAAGGGTCCAAAATTAAACTTTGTTTGATTTCATCAAAATTGAATTATTGGGGTTCTTTGATATGCCGAATCTAACCGTGTATTTAGATTCTTAATTTTAGTCCTGCTTTCAAATTGGTCTACATTAAGGTCCAAAGGTTCCAAAATTAAACTTAGTTTGATTTTAACAAAAATTGAATTCTTAGGGTTCTTTGATATGCTGAATCTAAACATGTATTTAGATTTTGATTATGGGCCCAGTTTTCAAGTTGGTCCAAATCGGGTCCAAAATTAAACTTTGTTTGATTTCAACAAAATTGAATATATGGGGTTCTTTGATATGCTGAATCTAACCATGTATTTAGATTTTTGATTTTTGGGCTCCGTTATCAATTTTTTCCACATTGAGGTCAAAAGGGTCCAAAATTAAACTTTGTTTGATTTCATCAAAAATTGAATTATTGGGGTTCTTTGATATGCCGAATCTAACTGTGTATTTAGATTCTTAATTTTGGTCCCGTTTTCAAATTGGTCTACATTAAAGTCCAAAGGGTCCAAAATTAAACTTAGTTTGATTTTAACAAAATTGAATTCTTAGGGTTCTTTGATATGCTGAATCTAAACATGTATTTAGATTTTGATTATGGGCCCAGTTTTCAAGTTGGTCCAAATCGGGGTCCAAAATTAAACTTTGTTTGATTTCAACAAAATTGAATATATGGGGTTTTTGATATGCTGAATCTAACCATGTATTTAGATTTTTGATTTTGGGCCCTGTTATCAATTTTGTCCACATTGAGGTCAAAGGGTCCAAAATTAAGCTTTGTTTGATTTCATCAAAAATTGAATTATTGGGGTTCTTTGATATGCCGAATCTAACTGTGTATTTAGATTCTTAATTTTTGGTCCCATTTTCAAATTGGTCTACATTAAGGTCCAAAGGGTCCAAAATTAAACTTAGTTTGATTTTAACAAAATTGAATTCTTAGGGTTCTTTGATATGCTGAATCTAAACATGTATTTAGATTTTGATTATGGGCCCAGTTTTCAAGTTGGTCCAAATTGGGGTCCAAAATTAAACTTTGTTTGATTTCAACAAAATTGAATATATGGGGTTCTTTGATATGCTGAATCTAACCATGTATTTAGATTTTTGATTTTTGGGCCCCGTTATCAATTTTGTCCACATTGAGGTCAAAAGGGTCCAAAAGTAAACTTTGTTTGATTTCATCAAAAATTGAACTCTTGGAGTTCTTTGATATGCTGAATCTAACCATGTATTTAGATTTTGGATATTGGACCATAATAGGTGAATGTCCAATTTAAAAATTTTAAGTTCTTAGACCACATTCATTCTGTGTCAGAAACCTATACTGTGTCAAATATTTAATCACAATCCAAATTCAGAGCTGTATCAAGCTTGAATGTTGTGTCCATACTTGCCCCAACTATTCAGGGTTCGACCTCTGCGGTCGTATCAAGCTGCGCCCTGCGGAGCATTTTATTTTAAAAGGGTTCATATTTTTTTTCAAAATTTTCAAAATTTCAAATTTTTGAAAAGTTTCAAGAAGAAATCTTCAATTACAAACTATTAGATTGTGCATTAGATTTGTAAGATCTTTGACCACATTTATTTTGTGTCAGAAACCTATATTATGTCAAAAATTTGATCACAATCCAAATTCAGATAGTATCAAGCTTGAATATTGTGTCCAAATTTGCCCCAACTGTTCAGGGTCGACCACTGCGGTCGTATCAGGCTGCGCTCAGCGAAGCATTTTATTTTACTGTGATAAGCGCTCACAGTACCAAAAGGTGCCAATAGTATTACAATTTGCAGTGACTGTAAGTTTTGCTTAAATACCCATTTTTGTTGAGCCTTCGACTTTTGTCGAAAAAGCGAGACATAGCGATCCTTCATTCCGTCGTCGGTGGCGGCGGCGTGCACAAATATTCACTCTGTGGTTAAAGTTTTTGAAATTTTAATAACTTTCTTAAATTATCCTGGATTTCTACCAAACTTGGACAGAAGCTTGTTTATGATCATAAGATAGTATCCAGAAGTAAATTTTGTAAAAAAAATATCCTGTTTTTCCGTATTTTACTTATAAATGGACTTGGTTTTTCTGCCAGGAAACACTACATTCACTCTGTGGTTAAATTTTTAAAAATTTTAATAACTTTCTTAAACTATCCTGGATTTCTACCAAACTTGGACAGAAGCTTGTTTATGATCATAAGATAGTATCCAGAAGTAAATTTGTAAAAAACAAAATTCCATTTTTTCCGTATTCAACTTATAAATGCACTTAGTTTTTCTGCCAGTTAACATTACATTCACTCTGTGGTTAAAGTTTTTAAAATTTTAATAACTTTCTTAAACTATCCTGGATTTGTACCAAACTTGGTCAGAAGCTTGTTTATGATCAAAAGCTAGTATCTAGATGGAAATTTTGTTAAAATTTTGTACCTGTTTATCCGTATTTTACTTATAAATGGACTTACCGTAGTTTTTCTTCCAGTCAACATTACATACAGTCTGCAGTTAAAGATTTGAAACATTTATTAGATTCATAAACTATCCTGGATTTTTACCAAACTTGGACAGAAGCTTCTTACAATCAAAAGATTGTATCGAAAAGAATATTGTTATTATTTTTTTTCCTCATTTTTGTTGAGCCTGCGATTAACAGCAAAAGTAGGCGAGACACTGGGTTCCGCGGAACCCTTACGAATTTTTTTTTTTAATTCCTGGTATATTTTGAGTTTATTGTTAAAGAAAAATGTGCCAATAAATTGTTATGTAATTTATTGCTATACAAACATTCATAGCTCATAACCTAGAGTTGTTTACGTACATCCTCATCCTTTGTTCTCGGGTGGATATAAAGTTGTCTCAATTGGCAATTAAACCACATCTCCTTTTCATGAAAACTGCATTTTTTTTATATCCAGCATTTACTGGTTATACATTGTTACTAATTTTATATATACTTGTTATATTTTGTTTTGATTAGATAATTGTTAATACATGTATTACTATAACTCTTACTGTAAAACTTTTCATACTTTAATATCATACAAAACTTTAATATTTTACAATGATTGATTATTTATACTTACCATATCTACTACAAATTTAGTGAGTTTTATAAGAGAAAATATCTATGTTATCTTGTATTCTTAACATTTTGACTGAAAGGGCAAATTTGTATTATAGAAATCGTTTTGTTCTTTTACTGTAAATTCAGAAATTATTGTGAGGTTTTTGTTAATGCGAATAATGCGACTGGGTGAGTATCGCAATAATAAGAACTCGATTCTGATAACTGAACATGCAGATTTTTCGAAATCGCAAAATTGCAATAATTAAACTTGCATTTTGTCCATTCTTGAAAAAGATTAAAAGCACGCAATAATTTTGAATTTACAGTAATTGATATCATTTTGACTTCTCATATCAATACTATTAAGTTGAAGATTGGTTTTTGTTAGCTACAAGATATCATTTAGATATATATTTTTTGTTATGCCCCGCAGTAGCAGAGGGGGCACTAAGTTTTACCCTTGTCCATCCGTACGTCCGAAGGTCCGAAAATTGGTTAGTTTGCCTCAACCAAATGTTATGAAACTTATACACAATGCTCATTACCACAAAGCACAGTTCAAGTTTGAATTTGGGTGGCTTCACTTTTAACTTTTTAGAGTTATGCCCTTTACAAATGGAAAAAATTGCTGAATTTTTCGTTTCCATTCTCTAACTTTAGTTTGCCTCAACCAAATGTTATGAATCTTATACACATTGCTTATTTCCACAAAACACAGATCAAATTTGAATTTTGGTGGCTTCACTTTTACCGTTCTAGAGTTATGCCACTTTACAAATTGAAAAATTGGTGAATTTTCGTTTCTGTCATTTAACTTAAGTTTGCATCAACCAAATGTTCTGAAACTTTTACACAATGCTTATTACCACAAAACTCAGATCAAGTACGAATTTGGGTACCTTCACTTTTACTGTTCTTGAGTTATGTCCCTTTATAAATGGAAAAAATTGCTAAATCTGTCGTTTCTGTTCTCTAACTTTATAACTTTGTAACTTTTAATCACGAAACGGTCATAACTATGTGAATCCTGCATCTGTATGTGGAAGTTGACTCATGCATATTTACAAGCGGGGCATCTGTGGCCCATAGACACATTTTCCATTTATTTTTTCATAGTTTGGTAAATTTGTTGGAAAAAATATTATAGAATCAAAAGCTATTATGTGACTCTATTTATACCTTTGCCCTGCATGTCAATTTAACTTCTTCAGTAATCAGTGAAAAAATGACTCAAAATTCATTGAAAATTTCTAAACAGTAATGCACCACAATTTACCTTAAATAAAATTGGGTTGAGAACCAACAAAAATTCCAAGCAACAACATACCTGAATAAGAAATATTTGACAAGTGAAACAAAAAGCAGTTGCACTTAACAAAAAAATGTTACCCAATTCCTTCTTCATTAGTATTTGATAAAGTGAATAGTGAAAAAGACACAACAATCCAGTTTATGTGCCTACTTTTTCACCGGTAAAAATAAATGGGATGTATGGTGGTTGTTCTTTTATTACAAAAGTAGTACAAACATTTAACTTTCTTATACAACTTCATTAGAAAAAAACAGGAATAAAAGTGTTATTACTTAGATCAAGGATTTGTATTGTCTTACTATACAAATCCTTGCTTAGATTAATTTTCAGTTCCATGTCTTTCATGTTATTTATCTAATAAGATTTAATTTCATTTGGTTTAATTTTTGTACATTAATTAGATTTAATTTTATTTGGTTTAATTTTTCAAACAGAAATGCAATAAGAGAATTTTTCCCACAACTACTGTATTTGTTTTGATTTACTTAAATTCTACCTCTGAATTTTTTTATATTTTGATGTATTGCTCGACATTACTATATTTATATAAACAATGTTATAAATTTTGTAGAAGATTGTTGTGAATCTGTAGTAGTGAGCTTCCTTAAATGCTTTACCTTTACAACCAATTATTTAAATCAAATGTTTAATATTTCATTATCAGCATTATACAGGGTATTTATTTTGTTGTGTAGTAGTTTTCAGATAATATTATTATATAATAAACTATATAAAAAAATATTTCTGTATCTTTTTTTTTTTTTAAGTTATACATGTCATTCCAAGTCCTTCATCTTTCATTATCAATGATGGTGCTTTGGTTGTTAAATTTTGATTTAACAAAAACAAAAGCATTTTATTTTTGTGATATTCTTATATGTAACAATTCATTTGATTGTGAACTTTAGTCATCACATCTTTTTGAAACTAGGTCCAATTCATTCTTTTTAAGTTTTTCACCCTTTGTTTATTCATGATATATTTCTGTTGAGGGTTATCGTAACTCGTTGGGACACGGTGTGTGATTTAGGTCTTAGTTGATGTTATGACTTTTTGCTAATCTTTGATGACCAAAATTCATCTTTTGAAGTAAGCCCATCTGGAATCCCTTCTAAATCAATATATGGATTTCAATGATCTTAAAAGTAGTTCAGTACATAATTCCATAATGCATCTCCTTTTTTTAGCTAACCTGGCCCTGTTGGCCATGTGAGCTATTGCCATCACTTGGCATCCATTGTTGTAGTTGACTTTTTAAAAAGTCTTCTCCTCTGAAACCAATGGACCAATTTCAACAAAATTTTTACTGAATGATGCTTTAGGTATATGTACATTTTGGAATATAAAGTTTGTGTTTTTTGTTGGTGACAATTAATCAATATGGCTGCCAAGGCTATTAATTTATTGTCCCTCACGTAACACGTTGCGAGGGATATGGAAATACCGGGCGTCCGTCCGATCTTGTTAGCGCTCTCACATGTACAATTCTTGCCAGATTTTTATGAAACTTATATCATAGGTTTATATTAGCAATGTCCTGGACAAATTTGAAAATCAGTGCCGATCAAGAATTTTTAAAAGAGTTATGCCCCTTGGAAATATTAATTATATGAAAAATTGCCTTATGAATGCTCTAATGTGTACAATTCTTGCCAGATTTTTATAAAATTTATATTATAGGTTTATTTCATCAATTTACTTGAAGAGTTAAAAAATCAGTGCCGATCAATTAATTTTAAAAGAGTTATGCTCCTGGAAATTTTGATTTTATGGAAAATTGCAATGGTATTGCTCTCGTGTGTTCAATTCTTGCCAGAATTTTATGAAATATCTTTGACACTTTTGAAAAATAAGTTCTGATCAAATATTTTTAACGAGTTATGCCCCTTGGAAATATAAATTATAATGGAAATCACATTGCATTAGCTCTGAAGCCTTCATTTCTCTTCAGATATTAATAAAAGTTTTAAAGAACAAAAAAAAAAAAGTGCTTTTTTTTTAGTTATTGATCTTGTACCTTGGATAGATAAAATATGTGCAACGGGAGGGACATTGGAACTCTGTTCTTTTATTAATCATTATTATGCACTGATTCACAGAAATTTAATTTCTAATGCAACTTGTCTTTGCTGTTTGATTGGCTAATGTTTAATGTTAAATGCACTAACTAAATATTTACACCAATTTTTAACATTAAGTTTAAAACTATTAAACCTGACATCACTTAGTTTTACATCATCTTCCAAGGAATCTTTGAGATAATACATGCACAAATAAAATATGTGGAACATTTCTATGAAACTCAGCCAGTTTAAACAAAACTTGATGCATTGTTGGTAATAATCTAAGCAAATCATAAATAATGGTCATCGCATATTTGTATGTGGTTTGTACTTGTATCTTCTTGCATAACTTGTACCACTAATTTGAATCTGATTTAAATATCAATTTAATTCTAGGTTTGATGCCATTTTAATTGGTCTTTTTTATAAATCCATACCACCTCCTTCTTTGTTATGTGTTTTATTATTTACCTCATTAGCCCTAGTATCCTTAACTTACCTGGTAATATGTGATTAACATGCCCTATTTGCTATCCTTTGAATGGCATACAGATAGATACATATGAAGATGATTTTGTATTATAATAAGTAATTAAATAAAGGTGAGAAGAAACAAAAATAGGGGGTATCTTTGATAGCCAAGGGTTAAGATCTGACCCCCTCCTTATTATTATTCATTGTTTCACAGTAGGGGTTGGATCATCAGTTGAAAGAAAAAAGTCAAAGCCAATGCCAAAAAGAAAAATGATGAAAAGACAATCAGCAATCCACAAAACAAAACACAGAAAGCTTAGGAGTAAACTCAGGTGGTCTGGATGGGTTAGTAGCAGTTTCTGCTCTATTAGTGGAACCTGTTGTATTGCTTATGCAAGTAAAAATATGTTAATAACCCACATTTGGTGATGCCACAAATTGGAAGAATAAAGGGTGGGATTGTGACTACAACAGGTGAACAAAATTGTGGTCATTTGTGACACACATATAACATAAGCCAAATGACTTCAACCCTGCAATTAAATATCCTTAGTATAATAGTTTTCTTGTACGCAGATCCCTATTTCAAGGTAATCATGATAGAAAACACAATCCTTGGAATATTGTAGGAGTGGGCTTTTCTCCTATAAGAAGTGTTTGAGATACGGGGGTACTGTCTTGGTTCACTAGCTCACATATAAAAGGTACTCCATTATATAGCTAATTGTTTATTAAACATTAAACAGGCATCCATAATAGTTCATATGATATAGGTTTACAATAATACATATAATTCTAGAAATAAATGTTTCTATGGCAAATGCAATTCTTAAAGTGAGTCAAAACTCTAAGACCTAACTCTATAATTAAAATAACTGACCCTGTAGCCTATTACTTAATATTCTAAATTTATCAAAAGTATCAAACCTTTGACCCTTTTAATTACCAAATGGAAATGTTAAATTTGACAGAACATATTTATATAAGAATCCTTGATCTCTCAAAGTGGTCAATAACATGTGAAATAAACAATTAATTACAATTAATTACTTTTCTGAACTACTGCTACTAATGGCACTAAAATCAACATCTGTTGTTAACTAATAAAACTTAGCATGCAAATTCTATTATCTTCTCAACATGAAATAATCGAATACTGAAAATTGTTTAAAATGTAACTTTCCAAATTTTCATGTAAATTGACTCTCTATAATATTATTTATGATATATACTGACCATATGTAGGTGCTGCTCAAAAGTTGCTTCACATGAATAGAAAGTTCAAAATGGGAAAATTGAAAATCATCTCTTTTGTTCTAAAGTTATGTTCTTAACCAACCCTCTTTGTCAATGTTGTAAGTTTTAGTTAAGATATGAAGCAGACTTAACTTTATCTACTGTACTCTTTTCAACATAATCACTAAAAACCTTGAATAAATCAGTGTTTAGGATATAATTTACATAGCAGAACATGAACATAAATGATAGTGCTTAAGCTATGTCCTTGAAAACCCTGTATTAAGTCCATCTCATATAAACAAGGAAACAAGTTAGCAAGAAGAGGAGCACAGTTGGTTCCCAAAGGAATGCTGACTTTGTTGAAAATTGTAAGTGGTGACAAAACTGTCAATAAAAATTGCAGTTTCTATAAAACATTTGAATAAGATATGTGTGGACTTTTAACTCCAGAAAGGGTTTCTTTAGGAGGGCAAGGATTTGTATAGTTCAATAGACTATACAAATCCTTGGGGTGTTTTTTTCAGTATTTGAATTATGATTTAAGATTTATTTGTTTGTTTTGCTTTTTGGAAGTTTTTTTATTTTTGTTTGTGTGGTGTGACTTTTTGTTGTAGTATTTTGTTTGTTATAGAAAAGAATGTCTGGATTTCAGCAGGTACCATTGGGCCTCTTCATGATTATTTCTAGAGTTGCTTCCTTATTATCGTTCTTTTAACATTGTTGACTTTTACCATAGAAACCATTACATCCGGTCAAACTTGTTGCCCTTTTAACACCAGTATTTCCACTAATAACACTCAACAATGAGTATTTTGAACCAAGGCAGAAATGAAATAAGATTTAATAATGCAGATGGAAGATGCTTGCTTGAGAATTGGGTAGAGGAGGTTTGTAAAACGGATGGAATAATTGAAAGAACTTCTTTACTTTAGCCCAGTTTAGGGGTCCCAACCGAATTCTAGTCATTTCGGCACCTGGTTAAATCGACACCCGGTCAAATCGGCACCGGTATAGTCAAATCGGGACCTGGTTAATTCGGCACCCGTTACTAGTATTATGTTTTGCAAAGTAAACTATTGAAGACTCCGTTTTTCCGTATTTTTAAGATATTTTAGCTCGAGGTGTCAACGTATATTTGTTACCCATAACAGAAGTTCCAATGGAAACTTTATTATAAAAGATGTCGTAATATCTGTTCCTACTGGAACTTCAGTTCTCAAGGAACTTCCAACTGTACATTGCTAGTAAACATACAAAATTGGTGCCAGTCTTATTCATTTTTATAAGTAGACAGGAAATGCAGAAAAACAATGTAAATAATAATGATTAAATTTGTTTTATCCTCATCTGAGACTAGTAGTCTCAGTCCTCATATGTGAATTAAACAATAGCTTGGGTGATGGCTTCTCTGTTTAATCCAAGTTATTTTATTTATAAAACATCAAAAACTACCTGAAAATGGTTGAAACAACAAGCGGGTTATTGTTTATAATTAAAATATTGAGAAAACTTCAAACAGCAAACAACTGATTATTTTTTATTCTAACTGCTTTCAAACTACATATGCGCTGGGGTTTTTTAACGATGTAGGAAATGTATCTTTTTAATTAACCTCGGCAATTGTACGTTTTGCGAAACAAAATATATATATATCTAAAGACGAAAACCTACTCTCCCTTATCTCTAATAAAAATAAAAGAAAAAAAGAAAAACAAATATTTGGTGCCAAATTGACTAACCAAATGCCGAAATGACTTTAAATAGGTGTCGATTTGACTGAATGTCGATTTGACTTTTTCTATAGGTGCCGAATTGACCAGGTGCCAAAATCTGACCTGTACCCTCCCAACCAAACTCTTGTCAATTATGGCGTGATTTACACCACAAATTCTACTCTGGCCAGTCTGGGTACAGACAAACCTGTGCATTTGGGAAAATTATAAGGCTTGGCTGGACCTAAATAAATAAAATTCAAATGTATTTTAATTTTCAAAATAGAAAAAAATAATTAGATTTTGCTATTCATTTTAGCTCACCTGGCCCAAAGGGCCAAGTGAGCTTTCTCATCACTTACGTCCGTCGTCCGTCGTCGTCCGTCAGTCCGTTAACTTTACAAAAATCTTCTCCTCTGAAACTACTTGGCCAAATTTAAGCAAACTTGGCCACAATCATCATTGGGGTATCTAGTTTAAAATTGTGTCCGGTGACCCGGTCAACCAACCAAGATGGCCGCCATGGCTAAAAATAGAACATAGGGTAAAATGTAGATTTTGGCTTATATCTCTGAAACCAAAGCATTTAGAGCAAATCTGACATGGGGTAAAATTGTTGATCAAGTCAAGATCTATCTGCCCTGAAATTTTCAGATGAATCGGACAATGGGTTGTTGGGTTGCTGCCCTGAATTAGTAATTTTAAGGTTACGGTTATTATCTTGAAAATTATTATAGATAGAGATAAACTGTAAACAGCAATAATGTTCAGCAAAGTAAGATCTACAAATAAGTCAACATGATCAAAATGGTCAGTTGACCCTTAAGAGTTATTGCCCTTTAAAGTAATTTTTACCAATTTTTGTAAATTTTGTAATCTTTTACAAAATCTTCTCCTCTGAAACTACTTGGCCAAATTTAACCAAACTTGGCCACAATCATCATTGGGGTTTCTAGTTTAAAAATTGTGTCCGGTGACCCGGTCAACCAACCAAGATGGCCGCCATGGCTAAAAATAGAAATAAGTTACAAATGTTTTTAGTTCAGTATCTTGGTATTTATGTAGTAAAGAATAGTTTGTGTCCATACAATATAATCATCATAAGGCATTCATCAGGTGTTCAAATGTTTGTCGTTTCACTCTTGTGTAGTACTGTTCTGTAGTATAGTCCAAATGTTCTATAAATGTTCTAATAAGCATGCAAAAACTAACTATAAAACTATCTATATGCAACTTTTATACATTCCATGGATTTTATGAAGCCCTAAAATTGGCTATATTTGACTTTCACTATTCATTTACACAGATTTGATCACATTTCACTTGTCACTAAGTGATTGCGATCTGTAATACCCAAATTGCACTATAGCCAATTTCTTTGTATTCTGCATATCAGAATATTTCATTTCAGAGGCTTAGAATGCACTATGATACTCTTGGTATGACTCCACTAAATATTATGAACTCTACTATTGCTTCCACGCAATAGAACATTTGATGCACAAACTACCAATAAGACACAATGAAATCTTCTTATTCCATATATCACTAAGAATAATATTTACAAAAGTTTGGAAGATAGATGGTCAACTAGAATAAGTAAAGATAAGCGATATATGATATAAGATGAGTTTTATATCCCAATTTGAAGTAGTTGACTTTGTTCCTCACAATATATGTTCATTTGTTTCATTTGTATTCTAACATCTAGGCAACGCTGCCTGTTTTGAATTTTCTTGTCTTCATCTTCGTCTAAGTCTTCTTCTTCATGTTTGTCTTCATGTTCATCTTTATCTCCATGAATATTTTTATACACCCGTCAAAATTTTGACGGGACGTATTATGGTATACAAATGTCGTCAGTCCGTCTGGCCGTCTGTCCGTCTGTCTGTCCGGTGTAAACATGTCGCACCGTAACTTGAGAACGACTTATCCAAATTTCATGAAACTTAATATAGTTGTTTCTTATGATGGTCAAACCATCTGTATACTTTTTGGTGAAAATAAGATTAAAACTTTTTGAGTTACGGGACTTAGTAACTAAAACAGGTGTGTGTTTTTTTTTCACATGTCGCGCCATATCTCAAAAACAATTTATGATTATTGCTTAAAACTTTACACACTTCATAGTTATATTAATCAAAAGATCTGTATACTTTTTGGTGATGAATCAAAATTTTATTTTAGAGATATTGAGTATTTTGTTAAAAAAGGGGGAGGGGTTTTTCACATGTCGCGCCGTATCTCAAAAACAGTTTATGATTATTGCTTAAAACTTTACACACTTCTTAATTATATTAATCTAAAGATCTGTATACCTTTTGGTTTTGATTCAAAATTTTATTTTTGAGATATTGATTTTTTTTTTTTTTTAAAAAGGGGGGTTTTCAAATGTTGCGCCATATCTCAAAAACGATTTATGATTATTGCTTAAAATTTTACACACTTCTTAGTTATATTAATCTTAAGATCGGTATACTTTTGGGTTTGATTCAAAATTTTATTTCAGAGATATTGAGTTTTTTGTAAAAAAAGGGGGTTTTCGCATGTCAGGCCGTATGTCAGAAACTATTTATGATTATTGAATAACAATTCACACACAAGACGATGGGCGTATCATGCGCTCATGGCGCAGCTGTTTATTTTATCTCCAAAAGACAATTCTTCTACACTTAAAAAAAAAATAAGTTCCTTACATAGTCCGCAATGAAAGTAGGACAACTATTCAACATATTTCAGCAGTCTCTTGTGACTACACAGGGAATTACAATGCATCAAGGAATCTTGGCAATCTATCCACGCACTAAGAAACATACTTAAATCTGCTTTCTATAACATCTGATCTTTTTCAAACAGCATTTTCAAATGTAGAAGGAATAACGAAATCAAGAACAAATACAAGTCACTACAAATCTACTAACATTGACTAACATTTCTAAGTTAATAATGTTTCTGCATCCGAAAAAACTATTTGCATGTCCAACAATTCACAACTGAAATGATACCTGGCAGTATATATATATGTACATTAAAGCCTTGATATATGTCATTGTCATCATCATTGTCATCATCTTCACTATCCTCTGTTGCACTGGTAGTGGTATCCATGTTAGCTTAAATCTGGTCCTTTTGCACTAAGTGTAAGTGTTCATACTGGAATCTATCTGGACACCATACATGTAGTTATGATTTTACTTTGAGTCCTCCACCATTATGTAGGAAAGGTGAACCAGGCATCCATAATTCAAAATATGTAGTTTACATGGCACAGATTAGATTATAATATATATTTGTTTCAGGAATAGATGTTTCTATGGCAAATGCAATTCTTAAAGTGAGTCAAAACTCTAAGACCTAACTCTATAATTAAAATATCTGACCCTGTAGCCTATTACTTAATATTCTAAATTAATCTTAAGGATCAAACCTTTGACCCTTTTAATTACCAAATGGAAATGTTGAATTTGACAGAACATATTTATATAAGAATCCTTAATGTCTCAAGTAGTGGTCAATAACGTGAAATAAACAATTAATTACAATTAATAACTTTTCTGAACTACTGCTACTAAAGGCACTAAAATCAACATCTGTTGTTAACTAATAAAACTAAGCATGCAAATTCTTTTATCTTCAACATGAAATAATCGGAATACTAGTACTGAAAATTGTTTAAAATGTAACTTTCCAAATTTTCACGTAAATTGACTCTACTATAATATTATTAACTGGCAGATATATACTGACCATATGTAGGTGCTGCTCAAAAGTTACTTCACATGAATAGAAAGTTCAAAATGGGAAAATTGAAAATCATCTCTTTTGTTCTAAAGTTATGTTCTTAACCAACCCTCTTTGTCAATGTTGTAAGTTTTTAGTTAAGATATGAAGCAGCCTTAACTTTATCTGCTGTACTCTTTTCAACATAATCACTAAAAACCTTGAATAAATCAGTGTTTAGGATATAATTTACATAGCAGAACATGAACATAAATGATAGTGCTTAAGCTATGTCCTTGAAAAACCCCTGTATTAAGTCCATCTCATAAAAACAAGGAAACAAGCTAGCAAGAAGAGGAGCACAGTTGGTTCCCAAAGGAATGCTGACTTTGTTGAAAATTGTAAGTGTAGACAAAAACTGTCAATAAAAAATTGCAGTTTCTATAAAAACATTTGAATATGCTGTGTGGTCTTTTAACTCCAGAAAGGGTTTCTTTAGGGAGGGCAAGGATTTGTATAGTTAGACTATACAAATCCTTGGGATGTGGTTTTTTTTCAGTATTTGAATTATGATTTAAGATTTATTTGGTTTTTTTTTTTTTTTTTTTTGTAAGTTTTTTTTTTTTTATTTTGTTTGTGTGGTGTGACTTTTTTGTTGTAGTATTTTGTTTGTTATAGAAAAGAATGTCTGGATTTCAGCATGTGCCATTGGGCCTCTTCATGATTATTTCTAGAGTTACTTCCCTTATTATCGTTCTTTTAACACTGTTGACATTTTTCCATAGAAACCATTACATCCGGTTAAATTTGTTGCCCTTTTTAACACCAGTATTTCCACTAATAACACTCAACAATGAGTATTTTGAACCAAGGCAGAAATGAAATAAGATTTAATAATGCAGATGGAAGATGCTTGCTTGAGAATTGGGTAGAGGAGGTTTGTAAACGGGTGGAATAATTGAAAGAACTTCTTTTACTTTAGGGGTCCCAACCAACCTCTCGTCAACTATGGCCGTATTTACACCACAAATTCTACTCTGGCCAGTCTGGGTACAGACAAACCTGTGCATTTGGGAAAATTATAAGGCTTGGCTGGACCTAAATAAATAAAATTCAAATGTATTTTAATTTTCAAAATAGAAAAAAAAAATAACTAGATTTTGCTATTCATTTTTTATTGTTCCTGCAGAAGATGCCAAGATTAACTTTTCCCACTCTTGAAAAAGACTGTTTCCAGGGAAATACATTGTACATGTATTGCTTTTTAAATGTACTTAAATAAAATGACAAAATGTCTACTTTGAAAATATATGTCAAAACAGTTTTGCACACTTTTATCAAACTGTAACACATGTCATAGCTTTAGCAAACAATATGATTAATGTCACAAAGAAATGTTGATTAGACCAAGCTAATTGTACCTGGTAATGTATATGTATATATGATTAAAGATGAATATTTCCTGATTCAATTGTTCATTAATTGTTTGTACATTTACTAATAAGGGTTTCCAGTTTTAATATGTACAGAACAGCAATGCATGACGTCCATACTGCCAGCCTTCCATAGGATGTACCGTCCATACCTTGAAAAGATAGGCCATAGGACAACATTGTCCATAATTTATGAAGACGTTGTCCATGATTTTTTTATCTTTCAGAAATAAGTTTTAGAATAATAATAGAAGTAGACAATTTTGGCTTGTAACTCTGAAACCAAAGCATTTAAAGCAAATCTTACAGGGATTAACTTGTTTATCAAGTAAATATCTATCTGCCCTCAAATTTTCAGATGAATTGGACAACTGGTTGTTGGGTTGCTGCCCTGAATTGGTAATTTTAAGGAAATTTTGCTGTTTTTGGTTATTATCTTGAAAATTATTACAGATAGAGATAAACTGTAAACAGCAATAATGTTCAGCAAAGTAAGATCTTCAAATAAGTCAACATGATCAAAATGGTCAGTTGACCCTTAAGGAGTTATTGCCCTTTAAAGTAATTTTTCCCAATTTTTGTAAATTTTGTAATCTTTACAAAAATCTTCTCCTCTGAAACTACTGGACCAAATTCAACCAAACTTAGCCACAATCATTATTAGGGTATTTAGTTTAAAAACGTGTGCGGTGACCCAGCCAACCAACCAAGATGGCTGCCATGGTTAAAAATAGAACATAGGGGTAAAATGTAGATTTTGGCTTGTAACTCTGAAACCAAAGCATTTAAAGCAAATCTTACAGGGATTAACTTGTTTATCAAGTAAATATCTATCTGCCCTCAAATTTTCAGATGAATTGGACAACTGGTTGTTGGGTTGCTGCCCTGAATTGGTAATTTTAAGGAAATTTTGCTGTTTTGGTTATTATCTTGAAAATTATTACAGATAGAGATAAACTGTAAACAGCAATAATGTTCAGCAAAGTAAGATCTTCAAATAAGTCAACAAGACCAAAATGGTCAGTTGACCCCTTAAGGAGTTATTGCCCTTTATAATCAATTTTAAACAATTTTCATTAATTTTGTAAATTTTGGTAAGTTTTACAAAATGTTTTCCTTTGTAATCTTCTTTTCTGAAACTGCAGTAGAAAATCAATATAGAAAACAATCTACTAATGTACTGGCAATGAAAAAAATAATTGATAATTCTATAACATGAATATCTAAAACCACATTAATACCTGATGATGGTGTTTCAACAAGACCAAAATGGTCAGTTTTCTTTACATTGAAAATGATGTCACAACTATAATCCCGAACAATAGGTCGAATGTCAGATATGTTTCAGTACTTTGGCTTCATTTTCTACAGATTCCTAAGTGCAAATGATGCTTGAATTCCTACACTAATTTATACAGACTTCATCCCTTTCACAGGTAATGCCTGCCTCATATTATATTTAAAACTTTAATAGAATATCAGAAATTTTGAGAGAAAATTAATCAACCATGCAAGATCTAAAACTTAATTAATATTGTTCAAATTATCAATTAACTATTAAAAAAAATTCTCATTAAAAATATAGTTCTTCATTTTATATTTTATCAGAAATTTAGGAAAAAATTGAATTTAATTGTGTCCCTTGTTCTCATTTCCTGGGATAAATCCAATACAAATTAAAGTATTGGTATTGAATTAATAATTAAGAAATATTTCAAACCTTACCATTTTCTTCACAAGAATGAAGACCATATTTTCAGTGTCATGAGTATCAGTCATCATATTTGTTGTACTTTGTTGTTTAAAAGTTGAATACAAAAAGATCAACAAAGTTTATTGTTCCTGCAGAAGATGCCAAGATTAACTTTTCCCACTCTTGTTTAAATCACCACTAAAAGACTGTTTCATGGGAAATACATTGTACATGTATTGCTTTTAAATGTACTTAAATAAAATGACAAAATGTCTACTTTGAAAATATATGTCAAAACAGTTTTGCACACTTTTATCAAACTGTAACACATGTCATAGCTTTAGCAAACAATATGATTAATGTCACAAAGAAATGTTGATTAGACCAAGCTAATTGTACCTGGTAATGTATATGTATATATGATTAAAGATGAATATTTCCTGATTCAATTGTTCATTAATTGTTTGTACATTTACTAATAAGGGTTTCCAGTTTTTAATATGTACAGAACAGCAATGCATGACGTCCATACTGCCACGTCTTCCATAGGATGTACCGTCCATACCTTGAAAAGATGTTTCGGCCATAGGACAACATTGTCCATAATTTATGAAGACGCGTTGTCCATGATTTTTTTTATCTTTCAGAAATAAGTTTTTAGAATAATAATAGAAGTAGACAATAAAAACTAGATAAATATCTATTTTCATAGAGTAATTACTTTATATAAATATAAAGGTCAATAACATGTGCTTGAATGTACATGCATAATCTATGCAGAAACATGTGTATATATGTCTCTGATCTCTGTTTCTCTCTCTATATATGTACATGTATGTTCTATTTCTCAGATATTATAAGCAATTAAAATATGGCATCTTAAACCAACGTTAAAAATGAAATTCTCTATAATCGATAATTAAAATAAAATAAAACATACTTACAAAATATGACCCCGAACAAAATGTAAACAGAAGGTTGATGATCAAGCAAAGACAGGTCTTATGAGAATAAAATATGGTACGTGGTTCTTCACAGATGGAATATGCTGTTTAGTTTCTACTCTCTTTTAAAAAGCTGTAAATAAATTTTCAATATCATAGCAGAGATGAATTATCAACAGCCATAAGTTAAAACCAGTCTTCTATGAGTTTTTCAATATCATAGCAGAGATGGACTATCAACAGCCTTAACTTAAACCAGGTTTCTATGAGTATTATACTTGTCCATCCATACTTCTTGTATTATTATATTTTATGTTATAACCACAATGGAATACATACTTAAAGTATGGATGAAACGTCTTTATAAGGTATGGCCAATACGTCCTATGGACGATGTGACGGTAATGACTGATACATCCTATGGACGACGTGGAAGTATGGCCGTCGCGTCTCAAAAGCCAGAACAGTTGGCCATAAATAGGTAAATTTTAGTTCATAGAAAATTTTAATTGTTGATAATTTTGGAATTTTATAAAAAAAAAAAAAGAAATTGAATTATTAATTCCTTTTAATAATGAATAATAAATAATGTTTTTAATTTAAATTTTTTATTTTAGAGGGCAGTTAATCCTTATGACTGTGTCGAAGAAGATATAAATGTCACAAGTAGTGCTGAAAGATTTAAAGATGGTCATATAGGAATACTCACAACAGAGTTAGAAGCCCCTGCATCAAAACTAACAACAGTCAGAGAATCATATAAAAAACCAGAACCTTGTGGAGTTCGATTGATGGGTAAGACATAATGTAAACACTATATTTAATGCTGTAAATTCAGAAACTAATGCTTGTATTTATTATTGCAAGGCCTTGACCACTGGCAAAAGTGAGGTCTTCAATTCGATTGCATCATTTTTATGTAGGAAAATCTCTTCTGAAAATATGAATGCTAGTTTTTATTATTGCAAACCTGATACTGTCGCAATTTTTGCATTGATTAATAAAAACTACGCAATAATTTCTGAATTTACAGTAATTAAATAAAAGTAACCAACAGTCGTTTTTGTAAGTCATATATATATATTTAAATGGGGGTTTGAAGAGTGTATATATTTATTGACAATTAAGATTCCATTTTTAAAGATTTATATGCAGAAAACTTTTTTTTAAATGAGTATATAAAATCTACTGTTGATGTATTTTTACCATTTTATGAAAAAGTGTTTAACATGATATTTGACAAAGGTATAATACCTAGCAAATGGTTGATTGGTAATATAAAACCAGTATACAAAAACAAGGGAGATAGATTTAATCCCAAAAAATATTAGACTGATTACTATTCTCAGTTGTATGAGTAAATTACAAATGTATTCACTGCCCTTTTGAATGAAAGAATTAAGACATTTGTCGAAAATTTTGATGTAAAAAATTGAATGAAAATCAGTATAGTTTAAGATCCGGAAACAGTACAACAGACAATTTATTTACAATGTCTGCTTTTGTTGATGTTTTGAAACAAAAGAAAAAATAGTTATTTGCAGCCTTTATAGATTTTGAAAGAGCTTTTGATACCATTTGGTGCCCAAGATGGACTCTGGTTTATGTTGCTTCGCATATAAATGGGAAAATGTATAATGTAATTATCAATTTATATGAAAATATTAAATCAAATATTGTATATATACTATTTTATTTGTAACAAAAGTGTCTGCCAAGGTGAAAACTTGTCCCCTATATTATTTCCATTATACTACAACGACATAGAACACTTTTCGGAAGAAAAAAGCCTACAGGGTCTTGAGAGTATTTTTGAAGAAATTGATTCCAAGCTTCAAATTTATCTAAAACTGTTTGTTATCCTTTATGCAGACGACACAGTACTACTGGCAGAAAGTACTGATGATTTACAGTAACAGCTGGATTCTTTCAGTGAATACTGTAATGTTTGGAAGCTAGTTAACATCATGAAAACTAAAGTGATGATTTTTTCTAGAGACAGGATGCTGTCAAATTTACATTGAACTGGTAGTTCCAAAATAGCACAGCAGCACCCAGCAAAAAGGCCACAAAAGCTATGTTTAATGTGTTGAAATCAGGCCGCATACATAACATTTCCAATCAGTGTCACTTAGATCTTTTCGATAAAGTTGTGAAACCCATACTACTGTATGGATGTGAAATTTGGGGACATGGTAATGTTAATATTGTAGAAAGAATCCATCTGAAATTATGTAAACTTCTTTTGAAACTAAAAAATTCCACACCTACATTGTAGCTACCCAGTATAATGGTATATGGGAAACTTGGTAGATATCCTTTGGACATTGATATTAAATTAAAGATATTATCTTATTAGTGTAAATTAGTATCTGCTAAAGAGACTAAGTTATCTTCTATCGCATATACACTATAAAAAACACTATTTACTGTTAAAAATGTATGTACATTTTTTGTAAGTAAGGGTAAAAATATATTGGATAAATGTGGTTTTTTCAAATACTTTTGGATTACTCAAGGTTTTGGTAACGATATATGGTTAAAAAATGCACTACAGCTGCGATTACAATACCAATTCAAACAATACTGGAAAACACAATTACAAGATTCTACAAAAGCAGTTAATTACAGAATTTTTAAGTTAGAATTAAATTTTGAAAAATATTTTGAGATCTTGGATCTGCACAAAAGTATTATTTTATGTAAATATAGAACCACAAACCACAGACACCCAGAAGAAACAGGGAGGTGGAATAATGTTGAAAGAAATGATAAAAAATGTCCTCTTTGTAATATTGGTAGCATTGGAGACGAATATCATTATCTGGTAGAATGTCCATTTTTTAGCGCCAGTAGAAAATTATACCTTGAAAATACTATTTGGCTCATGTAAATACATGAAAGTTTAAAACACTGATGAGCAAATTAAACAAAAAGTCAGAGCTGAAAATGAGTATAAATTCAAGCCCCCATGAATTATTTCTATTCTAAAGGAAAAATACGGGAATTCTTTTTGATGGAAGAGCTCTAGGTGAAGGCAAATGTTTGCCGTTCCCGTAAATAAACAAACTATTATATTGACATAAAAGAACGGAGCAAACTGAACTAGAGACATGCTTGAAGACCGTACTTTGACCTATAATGGTTTACATTTATAAATTTTGACTTGGATGGAGAGTTGTCTCATTGGCACTCATACCACATCTTCTTATATCTATTAAACTATTTACAATAACGTATTTAAACAAGGAATTATTTGGATCTGGAATAATTTTGAATTCTGGAAAATTGATGAGTAATTTATGATGAAAACTAACCCAACTAAATAGGGTTAGCCATGCACACATGGCTAAGGGGGGTTAGTTAGTTCATACTGAAATGATAGTGAAATTAAAATTAACCTTAGCCATGCATGCACGGCTAACCCTATTTAGTTGGGTTAGTTTTCATTATACATTTCTAATCAATTTTCCAGAATTCATAATTATTCCAGATTCAAATAATTCCTTGTTTTTAGATAGGTTTGGATGAATTTAAATGATAATTTTACTTACATGTAAAAAAATTGGCTTATAACACATTTTATCATCGTTTGTTTATGTTTCCTTGTTTTGATGACTTTCGGTTTCACAATCGTGCATTTTCCTGTAAAATACTTATATTCTTACGTCATCGTTCAATGACGTCGGGTAGCTCATTCATAAAAAAGCATATGACGTGGGAGTATGATCGGAACAGCCCAAACAATATATTCATATTTTACCACAGGTGTGCGCTGAAAGCGTTTGAAGAACGTCATTTTAGAATATTATTTAAATTTCTACTGTAATTAGATAAATAAGTATTTAGAACTTAAGCTGTTGTATTTATTTCATTTTTCCTGCTCTGTTTACATTTTCAATTTTAATCCTTTCAGCATGTTATTGTTACTTACAATATTTTGTAGTTCTTTGAAAGTGCTATATATATACAAAATTACAACATCAACTTGTATTTTGCAAGGAAGTATTTTGAATTTATATCTTGTTTAAAATTGTATATATAATATATGAAATAATATTTTCTTAGGTAAAAAGAACAAATGATGAGAGAAATGTTTTTTGAAAAAGTTGGGTAAGTTTTATCCATTGGTTGAAGTTAAAATTTTTAAAAAATCATTAAATAATGTTCTGGCATACTTCTTACTACAGCCTTATAAGTAGTGAATAGCAAAAAGGAAGATACAGAAATTGTGAATCTTAACCATATTTTATGTCAATTCTTTTTTTTTATGATTTGGTGTTTGACATCTACATTTCTGCAAAAGGGCTGTTACCAGTGTAAAATGTCATTGTGTTTTTAATCTGTCATGCCATATAGCACATTGAAAAAGCTATCAGTATTCTGGATTTCCATGTGGAATCAATGTGCTACTGTACATGAAATCCATCTATCCAATCATAATTTTCAACCTTATTCAGTAAGGCAGGGATTAAAAAAAAAATCATTTCAAGAAAAAGGTGACTTATTTTCAGTAAACAATGCAAAATGTTACTCTGAGGGAAAACATTTGTCTTGATATTTTCACATAGAAAGAATTAGAATGCAATTGTTACAAATACATTTCATTTACAGGAGGGAAGTTTTCAATGAAGAGTTAGAAGCATCACAGCCAGAACCCACAGACTTTAGATCAGTTACAAATAAAGATTTCAATATTGAAGGTTTTAAATCTGTACGACCTACACCTACAAAGGTCTGTAGAATAAATATTTTAGTGAAGCAAATTATTAAAACTTTACTTTTTTAAGTTTCAAGAATTTGATGTTTTTTTTCCATAGACTTTTCCTAAACAAACAGAAAATATATTTTACAATTTAGAAATTGGTCTAAGATGCAACATTGATTAATGCTTATTCAGGAAATTCTACAGTTTATATAGTCACAGTTAAAAATATGAGTTTGAAAGTTAAAAAGATTCACATCTTCTCACATATTTAACGATTCACTGTGGTAGAATTAGAATCAATCTGGGAAATTTTTCAAAAGCATACACCAAAATGTTGTGATTTGTTAGATTAGCGTCCTAAACAGTAGATTAATTCAACCAATGATGTGACGCTATTTTTATTCTGGGGTAGGATCAATGAAATTACCCATAAACCTATAGATTCTGAAATTGCAAATTTCAAATATTTAACAAAAATTTTATGAGTTTACATTAGCTGTAGCAGAACATCAATTAATAAAACAATTGACTGGTCACATAACCCAATCATATTTATTTTCTACCCAGAGATTTTTACAACAAATTTTATTGAAAGGAAAAGTAAAAAAAAAAAAAAAACAGATGATGTGTAGCTATTAAATTTTCTTAGCTAATAAAAATATTCAATTTTTTATAATTTCATTTTGTTTGTTTCTTTGTATAAGCTTTTTTTTGTGAAAAATGGGGTCATGCAAATGTTTGACTGGCTCCAAATTGTTTTGGAAACCTTGGTGTATAATATTTTTTAGAGATTCTTGTCCTTAATAACTCATGGTTCATCTGAAGAATAAAAAAAACCTGATTTGATGCACAAAATAAAGCAATACAATTTCTTAAATACTGAAAATATTCAAAATGTTATAATTTCATTCTGCTTGTTTCCTTGTATTCTGTTTTTATCCTATAAAATGGGATTGGAAAAAAATCTCTGTCTTGCTCAAAAATATTTTTAGAAACTTGAGACTGGCATAATTCTGTCACCATAAGAAGAACTCTTTTTAAGGAAAAGCTTGTCTTCTTAAGTAACTACTTCCACTTAGTTATAAACATGTATCGTTACATTAGCTTTGCAATAAATATGCCATTAGTTCATCTTGTTTTATGTCTTTTTATAAATTTCTTTCAGAATCACAATTACAAAAAAGATCAGCCTGTCACATTTTGGTCAGAACACAAAAAAAATGTACATGTAAGTATAATTATTTTTAATTTATTCTAACATGACAAAAGATTTTCTGATAATTATATCGAACCCTTTCCAAAGATTTACACATGTAATATGTTTAGTAACCCATTTGGTGACAAATAATTATATTTATAAATGTTTATACTCTATCCTTAGTCTATGTTAATATAGCCAGAAAGTGATCCAATTGTGCTTAAATCTGGCAAATCATAAAGAAATCATAAGGGTATTGATGTCATAGCTATTTTCATTTATGTTAAATATACAGTGCACAGCACATATGGCATCTCTTTTTTGTTTTACAACTATTTATACCTTTAAAACTATTCTGAAATAAGATTCTGAAATGGCAAACTTCAAATATTTTACAAAATCTATAAATTTACAGTAGCTGTATCAGAACAAACTAAATTTTGTAACATTTTTAGAAGTAAAACTTTCAAATCATTTTTAATAAGTTGGTAGATTTTAAATTGTACAGGTCAAATCCTAATATTGTCATTTGATAACAATCAACAGTAACTATTTTCCTGCACCAGATGCACATTTGGACAATTTATATATTGTGTGAGGCCAAAATATTTATGTAAACGTTTAAAAGAGCTGATTTAGCTGAAAACAACTAATAAAAAAATAAGGAGATGTGGTATGATTGCCAATGAGACAACTATATATCCACCAGAGTTTAAATAGGTCACAATATGGGCTTCCACAATGAGAAAACCCATACCACATAGTCGGCTATTAAGTGCCCCTTCATGAAAAATATGACTCAATTATCCTGACAACATAAGTTTAATTACATTCGTTAGAAAAAGTTATCACCATTTTTATTAAATGTAGGTATTAAGGTTTCAATAACAAAAGTATGTTCCAGTCATTAGCTGTCACAAACTATACTGCATGCATCTTCATTTATTTTTTTCAGGGTGTTAGTTCAGAAAAAACAGGTGACACACCATTCAGGAAAAATGATGCCTTCAGCAAACCTATAGGAGAGTACTGGGATGAAACACAGCCTTATGAACTGGAAAATTATCCTAAAATGTGAACATATATACATTGGATATTGGATATTGAATATTATAATGACAATTATGAAACTATTGAGGAAGCAATTGAATTTTAAGATTGAGGTGCAAGCATTATCAACTGCCATGTTAAAGATTTGTTTTAAACAATCAAATAAATTTTATAAAATAAGACAGAAAAAAGAGTTTACCTTAATAACCTTAATAATTACGTCTAATTTTTTAAACCTAGGTACATTTTGACATTTTTCGCATATATACAAAATAGTTATATTTATCAATGTTTGTACTCTATCCTCAGTCTATCTAATTTCAGATTTAAGGTATCTTGAAATATATGTATAATAACAAAATTTAAAACATTTACAGTGCTTACTTTGATCTTATATTATCATAGCTTTTGTTTTATTATATATACAAAAATGTCAAATTGTACGTAGGTTTAAAAAATTAGACTTAATGAGAAAAAATGCTATTTATTGTTTTAACTTATTTATATATCATGTTTTTAAATCATGTGATACAGAATTTATATCTAAAAAATGACTGAAATAGATAATACACGAAAATAAAATATATATACCACAAGTGACGTTTTATTTTTGCAACAAGATCTTCATAGTCTTTTGGGCCAGGTGAGCTTTTCTCATCACTTGGTTTCCAACTTTGTCGTCTGTTAACGTTTACAAAAATCTTCTATGAATCTACAGGACCAAATTTAACCAAACTTGGCCACAATCATTATTGGGGTATATAGTTTAAAAAATGTGTTAGATGACCATGTCTGCCAACCAAATATAACCTAGGGGTAAAATGCAAGTTTTGTCTATTATTGTGAAAACCGATAAAGAGAAAATCTGACATGAGCAGAAATGTTCAGAATGTTGAGCTCTACCAATTGTTCATATACGTCAAAACTGTCAGCTGATGTCTTACAGGGGTTATTGCCCTTAAATGACAAATTTTACCCTTTTTTTTTTCATTTTTGTCTATTATCTTAAAAAATAACAGACAAATAGAAACTTAAATAAGCAAAAATGATCAGCAAGACAAGATCTACAATTGAGACAATATGGAGGAAATCGTCCCATGACTCCTTATTGTCGTTATTGCCCTTTAATGACGATTTTTACCATTTTTTTTGCGTTTTGCCTCATATGATAAAAATTATAATAGATATATAGATAGTGCTTGATTTTCATATGATGAAGACATATGATGAAAAAATTCACACACCTAATTAAATGGGCATTTAAAAAATCAGAATGTAAATATATATGTTCAAACTCTTTTAGGTCATTTTTTAGTAACAACAAAGAAAAGAATTATGTCAATTGGACCTGCTTTGATACTATAACTGCCTTTGAATTTTTGCTAGATAACATTTTTGTTCGCCATGGAGATTCTGTATATCGTCAAGTTATTGAAATTCCAATGGGGACTAACTGTGCACCACTTATTGCGGACCTGTTTCAGTATTGTTATGAGTTACAATTTATGACTAAAATCAGCAAAGACCCATCGAAACAACATCTAATACAAAAATTTAATAACACTTTTAGATATTTGGATGATATATTGGCTCTCAATAATGACGACTTCAGTATGTACACTAAAGAGATTTATCCTGCTGAACTGACTATAAATAAAGCTAACAATGAACACTGCCCTTTCCTGGATCTTGATATCTATATCTTTAATGGGAAGCTTAATACCCAAATTTATGATAAAAAAGATGATTTTTCATTTCCTATTGTTAATTATCCAATATTAGATGATGACATTCCCTTGTCACCATCTTATGGTTTTTATATATCTCAACTTGTTCGATTCGCTCGTGTATGTAACAATGTATTTGATTTTAAAGAAAGAAATCTCTGTATTACTGAAAAATTATTACACCAGGGTTTTCGATATCACAAACTAGTCAAAACATTTACTAAATTTTATCATCGGTACAAGGACATCATTTGTAAATATAAATCAACATGCAGACATCTTATACGTTCAGGTATTTCACATCCAATCTTTTATGGTAATATTCTTTACAAAGCACAAAAATGTCGGCATTCACCTCAAAAGCTAACCAAACCTTTAAACAGACTTATTCAGAAGGGATATAGTTACGATACTGTTGTTAGGTCATTAAAGATGGCATATTTTGGTATTAATATTGATTCACTCATAGGGTCTTTGCATCAGAAATAAACACATTTATTCTAAACCCAGTTGTTGGCATGATACGGGTTAATGTTCTTCTCGTATATTTTATGATGGTAGATACAAAACCCCTAACAGGAGGGATTGTGCTTGATTTTCATATGATGAAGACATAATCTTTCAATCAGTTTAATTGAGGTCTGGAGCTGGCATGTCAGTAACTGCTAGTAGTCCTTTGTTAATTTATGAATCATTGTCATTTTGCTTAGTTTCTTTTGTTACTTATTCTACGTCTGACTCAGACTTCTTTTAAACTGAGTTTTACTGTGCTTATTGCTGTGTGTTTGTTTAATCTACATTGGCTAGAGGTATAGGGGGAGGGTTGAGATCTCACTAAACATGTTTAACCCCACGACATTTTTTGCACCTGTCCCAAGTCAGGAGCCTCTGGCCTTTGTTAGTCTTGTATGTTTTTTCAATTATAGTTCATTTATATGTTTAGGAGTTTAGTATGACGTCAATTTTCACTGAACTAGTACACATTTTTGTTTAGGGGCCAGCTGAAGTCTGCCTCCGGGTGCGGGATTTTCTCGCTGTGTTAAAGACCCATTGGTGGCCTTCGGGTGTTTTTTGTCTCGCCTTGACGAAGTCAAAAAGCGAGACTTGGGTATGCTGTTTCCGGCGTTGGCGGCAGCGACGGCGATGGCGGCGTCAACAATGTATTAGTTTGTGATTAGGTCTAGTTCATGGTGAACCACTAGTGGTAGGTCAATGATATTTGGTATGCAGTTGTATCAGCATTGGCACATCTCATTACCATGGAGATTATTTGGCCCCACCCCCTCAGTCAAGGTCTATTGACTTTCAAACTTTTCATAGTTTACATGTATTAGTTTGTGATTAGGTCAATTTATGGGGAACCACTAGTGGTAGGTCAATGATATTTGGTATGCAGTTGTATAAGCATTGGCATATCTCATTTCCATGGAGATTATTTGGCTCCGCCCCCTTAGTCATGGTCTATAGACTTTGAAAATTTTGCTAAGTTAACATGTTTTAGTTTGTGATTAGGTCAGTTCAAGGGGAACCATTAGTGGTAGGCCAATGTTAATTGGTGTTCAGTTGTATAAGCATTAGCACATCTCATTTCCATGGAGAATATTTGGCCCTGCCCCCTCAGTCATGGTCTATTGACTTTGAAACTTTTGCTTAGTTTACATGTATTAGTTTGTGATTAGATCAGTTTAAGATGAACTGCTAATGTTAAGTCAATGATATTTGGTATGCAAATGTATCGGCATTTGCAAGTATCGTTTCCATGGAGATTATATAGCCCCACCCCTGATCATGGTTCATTGACTTTGAAACTTTTACATAGTTTACAAGTTAATGTTTGTGTTTAGGTTTGTTTAAAGGGAACAACTTATAATAAGTCAATGGTATTTGGTATGCAGTTGTATTAGCATTGGCACATCTCATTCCATGGAGATTGTTTAGCCATGTACCTTCAGTCATGGTTTATTGACTTTGAATATTTGCATAACTTACATGTTAAAGTATTGCTATTTTAATTTCAACATTTGCATTATCAAAATTACAAAAAGGCAAGACATATCTCTGTGATAACAGTTTATTTACTCTTTGGTTGGGTCTTTCTTTGTCTCTTTGACACATTCCCCATTTCTATTCTCTATTTTATAATCTTTCAATCAGTTTAATTAAGGTCTGGAGCTGGCATGTCAGTAATATCTAGTTTATAGTCAGTCCGTTGTTAAATTATGTTGATGATGTTAATGATCAGCAATACAAGATCAACAAAACAGAGATTTTTGTCGTGAATTCTATTCTTGCCTACAATGTTGGAGAGTGTCCTTTGTCGGATATGCACATAGACCAAGGCGAGCAACACATGCTCTTTAGAGATTCTAGTTTAGTTTCCCAGCGATTATCTGTTCTAAATTTGGCTGTTAATATGATGTAACTGTATGGGTTGTAGAAAAGAAAATTTTACAACAATCCATTGGTTGGCTAGCCAGCCAGTGCAGTAAGGTCTAGATCACTCACCTGCTGATAGAGCACCTGCTGACAGAGCACCATCAGCTCGCAATATGGGACCTTTTTGGTAAATTTGATTTGCCTCCCTTTGCACAGAATCTTAAGTTTTCAGAGAAAAATTAAAATATGGGATTGCTAAATAGAAACATTGAGATGTGCGCTTCCACAACTATTTTTAAATTACACATACATCCACAAATGTATTTTTCACAAAAAGATCTAGTATACAACTCTTCTCTTCTCGTTTTTAACCTAATTTAAATTGTTTTGTCAGGATTTATTTAAATTAATATTTTGAAAAAGTAAGTATTTTTCATTGGTTTTGTAGTATCTCCTTTAGATTTAAATGCTATGTAAACTATAAGCTATAAGACTAAAATGTAAATTTCGTTCTAAATATTTTTATATAACTAGACAAATAATGTCTGCCATGCCATATGCATGAATGAAGGTCTGGATGGGGTGTTTGTATAATAGAGAATAATGGACAGACTACAGACTGGACACAAAAAAGGAATAAAAATAATAGGATAAAAATAGACAATATTATGAAAACTACAAGCTAAAAGACTAAAATGTATATTTCGTTCGAAATATTTTTATATAACTAGGCAAATAATGATGCCTGCTATATACATGAATGAAGGTCTGGATGTTGTGTTGATATAACAGAGAATAATGGACAAAAAAAAAAAAATGAATAGGAAATAATATGATAAAAACAGAAAATAATGGGATGCTAAAATTTAAAGAATAGAGAATAATGGGGTACTAAAATATAAAGAATAGAAAAAACTGGGGTGCTAAAATATAACGAACATATAGATAGAGCAGGAGCGATTTTCTTTCATTTGAATTTATTGTCAAAAAAGAAATGCACAATGAAATAACTGTGGTCTCATGCCAGTTAACAATTTTTTTTAGTAGAATTCTTTGACTGCACTACCTACTACTCATCCCGTAATTGTGATCCAAATTTAAAGCTTTGACTTTCAGCCTCTTTTACTTATCTACTTTTAAACTATATTAAATCATGATTTTAAGAAACGGTAAAATAAAAATAAAAAAAACTCTCCACTTTGAATACCCATGTGCTTAAAATATCGCATTCATAATATAAATTCCACTGCCGCTAATCGAAATTCACCTTCAAAATATAGCACATGTCGCAATCATAACAATTGTGTTAAAGGAGGCAACGCCTCTGCAGCTAGATTGTTCAACAAAAACGCACATGGATATCAACAAATATTCCTGTGCAATGCCAGAAAATGACAAACCTTCTCCAGATTACCTTCAGATAATACTGTTCAGCCATCAGTGAACGGAATAACTTTTTCTCTCTCCTCTTCATGTGACATTACTTGAAACACCCAAAACCTCATATATCTTGTAACATGAACAAAACCGAAATGTAGTATTCAATATGTAGGGCAAACTGGACGTGAATTTTCAAACACACACAAGAACATCAGAAGAGTTTTGGTATATCATATCATTGTACAGTTGCGAAGGGGATCAAATATCGGCACTTACTTCATGGGTGTTTCTGTTGAAATCTTTATGTATATTTATACAACCCAGAATACACTTTAACAGTTAATTTATATTAGAAGAAAAATACATTAACTCAACTGTGTATTAAGGTCAGGAAGGAGGTATGTTTTGTCACATGATTTTGCAGAACTGAGCATGCCTAGTTTTACAATTTCCATACAATCTGTACACAATGCACAATTCCCCCTAGAATTTGTACAAGTGAGCAGTTCATATATACATGTAAAGTAAAGATCATCAAACAATTGTAAAAATGTGCATGCTTATGCATGTAAAGTAATGCACCCAGGTTCATCAAACAATTATAAAACTGTGCATGCTTTGATATTTATGTAATGTATAGTTTTACTATTGTTTGTTGAACTGGCCATGCATTGTTTTACAATTTTCATATGATCTGTTCACCATGCACAATTCCCTGGAAATTGCACAAATGAACACTACATATATATACATTTAAATGAATGTAGCCTATTTCATCAAATAATTGTAGAACTGTGAACTAGAATTAAATCATTGCACAATCGTACAAAAAATTGCAAAACTGTACACTTGAATTTTTAAATAAAAATCATTAAAATTTGGTATGGGAGACACTACACAAAATACATGCTAATTGACAGTCTCGGAATCTGTGTTAGATTCCTTATGTCACCAGAAATTCTTAATTCTTTGAACAAAAACTAGTCATTTTCCTGAAGTGTTCATTTAGATGCTCAGCAAGATTTAAACTTTATTTCTGCAGAGTATAACCGTACATTAAAAACCATATATCTGGTGTTGCTAATAGTGCAAAATTGGAAACAGTTAAGAAGAATGATACTCTTGAAAAATCTGAGGGTTGGAACCACCTTTTTTTGATGATCAATGCTTTTGAATGGGGACATATGGTGGGAACCCCCACCCCCTTTAAAAATGGCTGGATCCGCCCCTGCACTTGTATGATAGTTATTTATAGTTCTGTTATATTGACAAAGTTGGGTAAACAACCTAAACAACAGACATAATAGGTTAATGTGACAATAATTGGGATCCAGCAGTCAAAACTGTGTCAACATACATCACAGACATACAGCACAACTGACTTAAAAATTCAAACAAACATAAAAGTTAATTTAACAAAAACGCCAATAGAAAAGGTATAGTAAATAGTAATAAATCATCATAGATGCCAAACTGAATTTTGTACACCAGACGTCCTATGTCCAAAATATAATTCCACAGATTAACTTATAGACTCTTATTTACCATATCACAACATATGTTCATTCTATTGTAAACAAACCAATCAGATCCTCTCTTTCTATATATAGGATATCTTCTTTAAATCCATTTATCTATCTCGAAAGAAAGTTGGCATGATCATTACTATAATTGGCCAAGCAAAATATTTATATTGTATGAAGATGCTTTCATTTCTAAGCACATGGGGTATCTTCTAATCTATTTGTTGGATGAAAAAAAAACCCATAAATGTGTCAAATATTTTTAAAACTTTTATTTACTGTGAAGCTTCCACTCATTGCTTCGTGAAAAATAAATAATCTTCAATAATATAATACAAATACATCATAACAACAAACAATAAAAAATGTAGATTGTGATCAAATAAAAATATCTGATTAGTTAATATAACCACATCAAATGAGTTTTTGTTTCTCACACCAAAGTATATTTTTAAACTATGAATATTATGAAATTTGCAAATTGAATAACTCATGAATTCTAGGTAACACTCCAAATTACATCGTTATTGATTGACATTACTCTGTTCATAAAAATGGTTAAACTACCAATTAGCATACTTGATATTCATTTTGTACATACATAAACTAATGACAAATTAAGATTCTGAAACAGATATTACATTTTAATTAATTATTTTTTTAATTTTACTCTATCTTTAACATGGAAATAAAAAATTTCCTAATCAGTGAAATATAATTTGTAGAGTTTTGAAAACTTTTACACCATTTTATTACTTTTATATTAAAAAATACCTGATTTATAGATATGAACAGAAATTTAATTGGATTTGTTCAAAGAAATTATTTTACATCATTAATATACTTTTTGCTAGTGTTTTTACTTTTACAATAATCAATAAAACACTTCAATGACTAAATAATTAATTGCATCATCCATTTAAAAAACTGTTTCTATGATTTAAATATGTTGATCAAAAGATTGCATGCATGTCCAAAGTTGGTCATAATAATGGGACTTACGATTAGTGGTAAAATACAATGTAACAAATAAAAAAAATATTCTGTTTTTCACAGATACATGGTTAGTCACCTGGAAAAATTCAGGCATGATAATAAAAAGATGATATTTAAATACAATCATAAATAAATAAAAGGCCTAAAAATGATTTTAGAACTGTCTTGTTTATGTATAATTTTTTTTACAAAAAACATGTTTGTCAACTGTTTTGCATAAAGGATGAAATAAATATAACTGTACTTTTCCAAAGATTTTCACACTGCCATTTTTTTTCTACTTCTAAAGTGTAAAATTTATTACACTGTCAAAAAAGTTATGTCTGTCCACCACCCAATCCTTTTCTAAAATAAAAGCTTAAATAATGATCTTTCTGAAATTATTCATGAAACTAAAATTGCTCTAAATCTAATGAATGAAAATCATATTACAAATAAACATATCAACATCATTTATTAATCTAAAATGATGTCCACATTATTTTGTATAGTATATTTATTTCATATAGTATATAGTATAACTAATATCCATATTTGAATATAAAAAATAAACAATGTGTAAACAAACACCACACGGATTAAACAAATTAGCAGCACAAGCTTAATCCATAGTGGCGTTTGGTTACAAAGGGTCTTATTTTTTATATTCAAATACGGTGATAAGTTATACTTTTTTATTATACAGAAATATATATCAAAACTCTTTTCTGTGTTGCTAGTAGTGTTTGTTGGACAAATGTGTATTGCGCTTCAAAAAGATTAATGCAGGTTTTGCAATTATTGTGAAGCAAGAAGTTGTTTTAAATGCATCCAGCCTATTACTTTTTGATATGTGACACACTTAATCAATTAGTTTTAAGTATCAAGGCTCAATCTTTAGTTGGAAGTATCATGTGAGAGTCTTGTAAAAGGTGGGGACAGGCTAGAGACTGAAAATAAACCAGCTATTTCACATGCAAGATTATTGAAATTTATCACAATGGGGATACCTATAAATCATCATCATCTATATGATTTAAAAAAAAAAAAAAAAAAAAAAAATAGCACACATTAAATTGCCAGTTGAAATATTAAAATAATGTGTGCTTAGAATATTTCTTAATTCTACAGTAAACAATTTAAATATTTTCATGGAATATTTTATTAACACTTTAGGATGATAAATAAGTGTTCATCTTACAGTTAAATGTACAATTACTTTTTATAATTGCTGGAATGTGCAACAGTAAATTTGACATGGTGTCATTTTTTTTTTTTTTTCCTTTTTTCAGAAACAACAAAATTAAGAACATACATGTATCTACTTGCATAGATATAATATACTAATTGAAATGTGTTTCCTGGTTAAAATGAGACAAGTTACAAACAAATAATGATTAAGTTTTAAGAAATGTACAATACAATCAGATTAGGCCAGTCATAATAAATATTTACGTTTCTGAGTTCTATATTAAACTGGGATGACACAAGTTTTCAATTCATAACTATCAACTTTGAAGACAACCATGTGGTGGCTTCTAGATATTTTTTGTTATGTTGGATTGCTGTCTCAGTTGATCTCACTTAAACTATCTATTTTTAAAAAAGTACCTTTATGCAGGGATCCCTTCATTTTGGCAAGGTTTTATAATAAATTGTTTTAGAACATTTCAATTTAAGAACAATATTTTTAGATTTAAAACTTTAATTTTGTTTTTACAAATGAATACAAAATTAATATGTTTGATACAAACATAAAAAATATCATTGGGATGACCATTAAACAAGAATATTCTTTATGACAGCCTTGATAATCTATTGATATTTTGTAGCAAAATCCAATAAAGGTTTCTTTAAGTACTTTTTGGTTACAATGTTATAATAACAAAATCATAAAATGCATAACCATACACTAGTAGCTTACACCCCCCTCAACATTGAACTGAAATGTAAAGCAAGCTCAATATCACAGATGAAAAGATAGCACTGTTACATAGACATAAATTCCCTGTATAAAACACACCAAATTATCCAGTTCATACATCTTTTTCATGTCCGGTTTTTATCGATGGTATTTTCATATGCAATGTAATTTATGGGGTACCAATTTTTGTGAATATTTTAGTACACTAAAACCAGGAAATTAACTATTTATCAAAAGAATGATTTAAAATGGTAATTTCTAAAATCCAAGAATGAATGTGTTTTTCTTAAATCATTTCCCACTCACATTTTTGGTCAAATTTCGTAGAATAATTTATTACATACTTTCTTTTAAAAGATCTTACAGTTTAAACTTTGCACAAATTTATCAATTATCTGTATGCATAAATCATCTTATTTTGTAATACTTTTTTTAGGCCAAAGGGGTTCTTAGTGCACCTACTCTTTTCTGACAAGAATAAATGCTGAACTGATGCATTGGATTAACTGGTGTATGTAGATAATGTGAAATTTAAGTACAAGTCAATAGCTTACAAACACTACTTAGGGCTGTTCCAGATTGAAATGCAGGTGAGGGGGATTGGGAGGTACTATTTTTTTAAGACCCAACCACCCATAATATAAATTTTTCATTTTAATTCTAATTCTTGCAAAATTCTAAAGAAAATGCAGTCACCCCCAATTTATTAATTTGAGTTCCTCCCATCCCCCCCTTTCCCCATGGGTTTAATTCTGGATCAGCCCTAATTATAAACAGTAAATCAACAGAAACACATACACTTTGAACCGTATTTGGATTCCACAAAAACAAAATTTTAATCATGTACAAACAATGAACAGATTTTACAAAATCTATGCATGTACATATAAAACAAAAATTTTACTTTTCAAACTTAACAACAGACTTGTTAACAATTTTAAATACTTAATATTATCTTTGGAAAGTACAAAACTTTTACAGAAAACTTAGTTTTTTAAAAAGGAAAAGAGCTTCTTTAAAGCTTATTAAATATACATGAAATAAATTTCACTTTCAATGCTTTAACACCATTTTATGAAAAAAAGGTCTATATCTGTAAATTCAGAAATTATTGTGTGGTTTTTATCAATGAAAAATCGAAATAATAAATGCACGCAATAATTTCTGAGATCACAGTAGTGCTTTTGACGCAATTCACAACAAAAGCCATTCTGTTCTTGTTAAGTTGATGACAGGGTTATAGTATTATCATCCTATTCTTCTTAAAAGGTATTAATGATATAGCAACATGCTTTTGATTTGTTAAAACCTGCACAACAGTTTATATCTGTAGCATTCCTTATTATATCTTGCCTATTTTTTTCTTTCTGACAAATTATGTATGTAAAATAATGATTTAAAATGGAATGAATAAAACAATAAATAAAGTTTAACAAGTGTACAATAAAAACGAATTGGCCTGATTTTATGTTGGACCTTTACTCTACATATTGAAAAGATGGTTTTTCAAATGCCTCACTGAACAATACTCCCGATTTCTAGATCAAACATCGCAAATCAATCAAATAATCAGATAAAGGTTTCAAAGGATTATCAAAAAGTTATTTGAGATCATCACTATCGTCTACACTATGAAATAAAAACAAATTGTCAAAAGTAAGTCTTTGATTGTCATGATGTCCTGAGAGTTAAAATTTTATTTATTTTAACTATCTTTCATTCAGCAGATCAAGCTATATCACATTTTCATTCATAACCACAGGTTCAAAATGAAATGTAACATACTTGAGTATTTTTGTGGAAAATACATCAGATGTATTGGAAAAAAATCAATTTCCCATAAAAACTATATTAATTATTCAAGATACTTTGACAACAGAAAGAAAATTCATTGAAAACTTTTGACAAATTATCTCCCTTTTTTAACAACTGCAAGAAATGTTTCTTTCAAAATAGAAAAAAAGTTTTTTTAAATTTCTATCCTTATCAAAATTAATTTGTGAATTTTAATTCTTTTTACACATCTCTTGTATTTGGTCTGCATTTAAAAGAAAATATATATAATCAAATTTCAGTCAACTAAAAGAAAAGACAAAAATTAGGCAGTTGACATTATAAGCCTAACTAACTTCACTGCAAGTGAACCAAAATGGAAAGTTTTACTTCAAAGAGAATTACACAAATGCAATTCCCAACCACCCATAATATAAATTTTTCATTTTAATTCTAATTCTTGCAAAATTCTAAAGAAAATGCAGTCACCCCAATTTATTAATTTGAGTTCCTCCCATCCCCCTTTCCCCATGGGTTTAATTCTGGATCAGCCCTAATTATAAACAGTAAATCAACAGAAACACATACACTTTGAACCGTATTTGGATTCCACAAAAACAAAATTTTAATCATGTACAAACAATGAACAGATTTTACAAAATCTATGCATGTACATATAAAACAAAAATTTTACTTTTCAAACTTAACAACAGACTTGTTAACAATTTTAAATACTTAATATTATCTTTGGAAAGTACAAAACTTTTACAGAAAACTTAGTTTTTTAAAAAGGAAAAGAGCTTCTTTAAAGCTTATTAAATATACATGAAATAAATTTCACTTTCAATGCTTTAACACCATTTTATGAAAAAAGGTCTATATCTATAAATTCAGAAATTATTGTGTGGTTTTATCAATGAAAATCGAAATAATAAATGCACAATAATTTCTGAGATCACAGTAGTGCTTTTGACGCAATTCACAACAAAAGCCATTCTGTTCTTGTTAAGTTGATGACAGGGTTATAGTATTATCATCCTATTCTTCTTAAAAGGTATTAATGATATAGCAACATGCTTTTGATTTGTTAAAACCTGCACAACAGTTTATATCTGTAGCATTCCTTATTATATCTTGCCTATTTTTTCTTTCTGACAAATTATGTATGTAAAATAATGATTTAAAATGGAATGAATAAAACAATAAATAAAGTTTAACAAGTGTACAATAAAACGAATTGGCCTGATTTTATGTTGGACCTTTACTCTACATATTGAAAAGATGGTTTTTCAAATGCCTCACTGAACAATACTCCGATTTCTAGATCAAACATCGCAAATCAATCAAATAATCAGATAAAGGTTTCAAAGGATTATCAAAAGTTATTTGAGATCATCACTATCGTCTACACTATGAAATTGCATTAAAAAGAAAATATATATAATCAAATTTCAGTCAACTAAAAGAAAAAGACAAAAATTAGGCAGTTGACATTATAAGCCTAACTAACTTCACTGCAAGTGAACCAAAATGGAAAGTTTTACTTCAAAAGAGAATTACACAAATGCAATTTTTTTTTACACGATTCACAAGATTTATCACATATACAAAATACATTAAATAATTTTAATAATACACCAAGCCCCATCCTTGGTAAATGTAAAAAAAAGTTCTCTTAATTGAACATGCATTTAAAAAAGCAAAAAAGTTTATAACAGTTGTTTAAAATAAATATTTCATTTGGCCAGCTTTAAAATATAAGCTTACTGATCTTATAACAAATCATACAACAAGGAATAGACTTGGTTTTGTTTTAAAGTGATGTAACAAAATTGATATAACTTAAAAACATTTATAAATATCAATCATGTTAGTACATGTATTAAAATGAAGCAGCAAGTTTTTCTATTCCATTTCTTACCAACATTTGTAGGTAATGAATTATGAAAGCTGTACTATAAATAAAAGACCAAAATAATAACAAACCATTTTACACGCTAATGTTTAGTACACTGTCAAAAATTATAAATATCTTACAAAGTTCACTTTTTCCATAAAAACTGAACCAAGTTTTCTGGTTTTCAATAATAATAAAATTTCATATCATTTTATATCATTATCATCAATTGAAATAGAATGAAATCTTACAGTAAAACAATCTAATTAGATAATATAACTACTATATGTTATCAACATCTGATAGCACTTAATATCAATATCAATAAGAAATTAAAAAACAAGATTATGTAATTTGAATTACAATTGTTATAATGGTTTAACCAAGACTTTGGCATAAATCCTGTGGTGTATAGTAAGGTCAGAATTGTTTCATCATGTAGATTTCCAGTGAACTTTGAACAGAAAGCTTACATGCTACTACTTCCTAAACATATTCAAACTGGGACTTTATGTGATACCTGTAAATGTCCTGCAAACTATGGCTGTTAATTGAATTAAATTAATTGGTTTTGGCTACCAAAATGAAAATGTTATCACAATTATAACCTTTAAAATTAAAACTAAGGTGATTAATGTTAGTAATACTTGAACATAAAAGGAAAACATCAATCTTGGTTTTCGAGATAATATTAACATTTCTATAAAATCTCGAATTTTATGTATATTATATATACTATATTTGATTGGCATTAAAAGTAAAAATTAAAATATTTTGATAAACCTATACAATGGCTATGTCAGACAGACATATCTATATATAAAATGAAAAGTATGTCTACTTCTCCTCTGCTTAATTGGTAAATTTTGCAGACATTTGGAAACTTAAGTTGAGAAAATAAAATAATTCTGAAAATTCAAGATTTCCAACTAACTATTATAAAACTGGATCATAGCGAAGTATCTTCAGTGATTTTCTAGACCTTTTCACAAAAATCTTACAACTAGTAATGACCACAAGTTGTATTGATATCTTCATTACTTATTACAAACAAATGTAGAAGTTTTAATCATAATTCATTTTCAATGCTACTGAACTTCTGCACACAAAAACTGTTTATATTTAACATCAATCAATTTCTTAAGGTTGCAATTTTCTCAAAAATTGCTTGCTAGACTATTTTATTCAGTCAAAACTAATCTTATGCTTTCAAATAATACTTAATTAACATGCACCAAAGTAGCTTACAAAAATATATAATAGATAACAAATTTGATGAAAGGAAAACTTATCACATTGGACGGCAGTAAAGTCACTCTTTAAAATGACAATTTAAAAGTCATTAAACATAATGTCCTCATTCTTAGGCCTCTTCATTATATATCCAATAAAAGTAAAAACTTGCAATTTTAGGGGTTAAATCTTTACAATTCTAAACTCATTCAGAGCAGCCTTCTAGAAAGAGACTAGTTAATATTATTTGTATCTCTTTTATTTTTGTCTGTGTTTAAATTCATCTTTTTAATTTTTTTATATTGAAGATTCCCAAAATGTAGGAAATTTGAATAGAAATGTTTGCTGTTTTTTCTTCCAACAGAAAAGGTCTTGACCTAAGAAACAGAACATTATCTTTTAATGGCCTAAACTAACTATTTTCTACCTGCCTACAGATATGCATAAACTACCAAACACTTAACTGATTGCATAAAGCAAGATCAAAGGTCATTGATTGTTTTCAACCAGTGCAATAAGAAAAGCAACATAAAATATTGACATGTATTTTTCATAAAATATTGCACAAAATTGATCATAACAAAACATTTCACAATTTGTAAAAATGTTGCATCACAGATATAAAATACAGATAATGTGCCCTACTTCAACAGTCCTGATACAGTTTATATCCACACTATAAATAAACAATGGAATGTTCTGTCTTTTGATTTGGACTAGTCTATACACTTGAACAGGAATGTTATGTATCAGCTGCACTCAGTCTCTTCCTTTTCACAATTTTCACAATGAGTTCTTTCAGGTTCCCAGGATTTTAATCTTTTCAAATCTTCACTCAACTATAAAAGAAGAAACTTCATTTTACTTAAAATATTGTCATTGACTACAGCTAATTATTTCTGAAAACAGGAACAACATCAAAACAAAATAAAAATGCTCCGTTGGACGCAGCTTGATACGACCTCAGAGGTCGAACCCAGAACAGTTGCGGCAAGTATGTACACTACATTCAAGTTTGGTACAGCTCTGGTTTTGAATTGTGATTAAATATTTGACATAGCATAGGGTTCTGACACAGAATGAATGTGTTCAAAGAACTGGAAAAATTGAAATTGGACTTTACCTATCATGGCCCAATTTCCAAAATCTAAATACATGGTTAGTTTCAGGTTATCATAAAACCCTTAGAATTTGATTTTGACGAAATCAAACAAACTTTAATTTTGATCATCACTGTGGTCGAAAATTTATAGAAATTACGAAAATCTATACAGATTTATAAAATGCATAGTAATTGTGAACTGGCTAACTTGTAATGGAATTGCCTTTTTTTTTTTTTTCTTTTAACTAAATGTAAGCATGATTCACTGATTTAGGTGGTTTTGTAATACAGCAATTGGGTTTTATAAATGATTGTCATGTTAGTACATGTATTAAAATGAAGCAGCAAGTTTTTCTATTCCATTTCTTACCAACATTTGTAGGTAATGAATTATGAAAGCTGTACTATAAATAAAAGACCAAAATAATAACAAACCATTTTTACACGCTAATGTTTAGTACACTGTCAAAAAATTATAAATATCTTACAAAGTTCACTTTTTTCCATAAAAACTGAACCAAGTTTTCTGGTTTTCAATAATAATAAAATTTCATATCATTTTATATCATTATCATCAATTGAAATAGAATGAAATCTTACAGTAAAACAATCTAATTAGATAATATAACTACTATATGTTATCAACATCTGATAGCACTTAATACCAATATCAATAAGAAATTTAAAAAAAACAAGATTATGTAATTTGAATTACAATTGTTATAATGGTTTAACCAAGACTTTGGCATAAATCCTGTGGTGTATAGTAAGGTCAGAATTGTTTCATCATGTAGATTTCCAGTGAACTGTTGAACAGAAAGCTTACATGCTACTACTTCCTAAACATATTCAAACTGGGACTTTTATGTGATACCTGTAAATGTCCTGCAAACTATGGCTGTTATCTGAATTAAATTAATTGGTTTTGGCTACCAAAAATGAAAATGTTATCACAATTATAACCTTTAAAATTAAAACTAAGGTGATTAATGTTAGTAATACTTGAACATAAAAGGAAAACATCAATCTTGGTTTTCGAGATAATATTAACATTTCTATAAAATCTCGAATTTTATGTATATTATATATACTATATTTGATTGGCATTAAAAGTAAAAATTAAAATATTTTGATAAACCTATACAATGGCAATGTCAGACAGACATATCTATATATAAAATGAGAAGTATGTCTACTTCTCCTCTGCTTAATTGGTAAATTTTGCAGACATTTGGAAACTTAAGTTGAGAAAATAAAAATAATTCTGAAAATTCAAGATTTCCAACTAACTATTATAAAACTGGATCATAGCGAAGTATCTTCAGTGATTTTCTAGACCTTTTCACAAAAATCTTACAACTAGTAATGACCACAAGTTGTATTGATATCTTCATTACTTATTACAAACAAATGTAGAAGTTTTAATCATAATTCCTTTTCAATGCTACTGAACTTCTGCACACAAAAACTGTTTATATTTAACATCAATCAATTTCTTAAGGTTGCAATTTTCTCAGAAAATTGCTTGCTAGACTATTTTATTCAGTCAAAACTAATCTTATGCTTTCAAATAATACTTAATTAACATGCACCAAAGTAGCTTACAAAAATATATAATAGATAACAAATTTGATGAAAGGGAAAACTTTATCACATTGGACGGCAGTAAAGTCACTCTTTAAAATGACAATTTAAAAGTCATTAAACATAATGTCCTCATTCTTAGGCCTCTTCATTATATATCCAATAAAAGTAAAAAACTTGCAATTTTAGGGGTTAAATCTTTACAATTCTAAACTCATTCAGAGCAGCCTTCTAGAAAGAGACTAGTTAATATTATTTGTATCTCTTTTATTTTGTCTGTGTTTAAATTCATCTTTTAATTTTTTATATTGAAGATTCCCAAAATGTAGGAAATTTGAATAGAAATGTTTGCTGTTTTTTCTTCCAACAGAAAAGGTCTTGACCTAAGAAACAGAACATTATCTTTTAATGGCCTAAACTAACTATTTTCTACCTGCCTACAGATATGCATAAACTACCAAACACTTAACTGATTGCATAAAGCAAGATCAAAGGTCATTGATTGTTTTCAACCAGTGCAATAAGAAAAGCAACATAAAATATTGACATGTATTTTTTCATAAAATATTGCACAAAAATTGATCATAACAAAACATTTCACAATTTGTAAAAATGTTGCATCACAGATATAAAATACAGATAATGTGCCCTACTTCAACAGTCCTGATACAGTTTATATCCACACTATAAATAAACAATGGAATGTTCTGTCTTTTGATTTGGACTAGTCTATACACTTGAACAGGAATGTTATGTATCAGCTGCACTCAGTCTCTTCCTTTTCACAATTTTCACAATGAGTTCTTTCAGGTTCCCAGGATTTTAATCTTTTCAAATCTTCACTCAACTATAAAAGAAGAAACTTCATTTTACTTAAAATATTGTCATTGACTACAGCTAATTATTTCTGAAAACAGGAACAACATCAAAACAAAATAAAAATGCTCCGTTGGACGCAGCTTGATACGACCTCAGAGGTCGAACCCAGAACAGTTGCGGCAAGTATGTACACTACATTCAAGTTTGGTACAGCTCTGGTTTTGAATTGTGATTAAATATTTGACATAGCATAGGGTTCTGACACAGAATGAATGTGTTCAAAGAACTGGAAAAATTGAAATTGGACTTTTACCTATCATGGCCCAATTTCCAAAATCTAAATACATGGTTAGTTTCAGGTTATCATAAAACCCTTAGAATTTGATTTTTGACGAAATCAAACAAACTTTAATTTTGATCATCACTGTGGTCCAATTTGATAACAGGGCCGTGAAAATCCAAAATCTAAATACAAGGTTAGATATAGCACATTAAAGAACATCATATACTTAATTTTTGGACTTATATTTGGACAGATTCAGCATATTCAAGTATACCAAGAAATCAATATAGGAGTAAGATCACAAATGGTTCAAACTGGCCCTAAGAATTTGATGTTTTTTTTTTTAAATCAGGCCAAAATACTACAAATTTCAAATAGAAATAGTTGCGATGTAACTATTTATACAAGGTAACTTCTTTCTGATACATCACATTGAAAATGACGAACAAATTATCCCTCAAGTATGCCTTATTTGGGTGGAAATGTCAGTTTTTGGTAAAATTTTCAATATTTCCAACAGTTTTTTACATAATTTACTTTGTGCGCCATCCCTGATCCAGAATGTTTTGTGTCTAGAAATTGAATATCATGATTGGCAACTTTTGGCTACTGAACATTTTTGATCCTAGGTGGCGGCCAAGGGTGGTGAAAGTTATTGAATGTACAGGCAGCTAAAATATGTCATGTCTCAAATTCCAGTGGTTGTGCATGTGTCAAACACTTCAAAAGTTAAAGCGAGTATTTATAATTAAAAATGTATTGCAATTTACATTGAAAGTTTGGGAAAGTCTGTTTAGTAGAAACTGAATGTTTTGTCCAATCACACTGTTCAGATACATTGACTTAAGTAGGGTACACAAATGAGCAACCTAAATACTGGAATGTAAATACTATTGTGCCACCTAGAAATGTTTGGAAATTTGTATTCAAAGGAAGATAATGTTATGTGTTTAATAGTGAATTATGATTTTATTTTATTTTGAGTTATTTCCTTTGAACAGAAATAGTGTAATTAATAAGTATATGGATAGATAGTGTATCAATGACATTCATACACTTATACTAAAGTTATTGTCTGTGAACCAATTTATTTTCCATGAACCAGTGATGTAAACCACAAAAATAGTTCTCTAAAATTAGATATAATGTTATATCTATTTTCAACTATGATCCAACTTAAAATTTCTGTTAATTGTGCAATACCATCTCTGAATTTAGATTCTGAGAAAATATGTAATAAAAGCATAGTTTCTGACACAGAATGAATGTGGTATAAGTTCTTTAATAATTTTAAAATTGAACATTTACCAATTATGGTCCAATATTCAAATTCTAAATACATGGTTGGATATCAAATAACCACATTGTTTCATTTTTTGTTATAATCAAGTTTTATTTTGGATACTTTGGACCTTAATGGAGTCCAGTTTGAAAAACGGGCCCAAAATCAAAAATTTAAACCACAGTTAGATTGCACACATTAAAGAACACCAATAATCTATTTTTTGAAGAAATCTAACAAAGTTTAATTTTGGACCCAAATTTGGACCAACTTTGAAAACCAAGCACAAAATCAAAAAATTTAAAACACTGTTGGATTGACCATATCAAATAACACAAACAATTTAATTTTTGATGAAATCAAACAATTCAATTTTGGACCCCAATTTGGACCATCTGGAATACTGTGCCCAAAATCAAAATCTAAATACACACTTAGATTCAGCATATCAAAGAACCACAACCATTCTTTTTTTTTTTTTTTTTTAAATCAAACAAAGTTTAATTTTGGACCCTTTGGACCTTAATGTGGGCCGACCATGCCCAAAATCAAAAATCTGAATACACACTTAGATTCAGCGTATCAAAGAACCCCAAGAATTTCATTTTTTTAAAAATCATACAAAGTTTAATTTTGGACCCTTTGGACCTTAATGTGGGATGACTATGCCCCAATCAAAAATCTAAATACACGCTTAGATTCAGCATATCAAAGAACCCCAAGAATTCATTTTTTTTTTTAAATAAAAAAAAGTTGTATATTGGACCCTTTGGACCTTAATGTGGACCAATTTGAAGACAGGCCTCAAAATTCAAAAAATCTAAATACACAATTAGATTCAGCATATCAAGGAACACCAATAATTTAAATTTTTAAGAAATTGAACAAGGTTTAATTTTGGACCCTTTGGACCTTAATATGGATCATTTCAAAAACAGACCCTAAAATCCAAATTCTAAATACCCAATTAGATTCAGCATATTAAAGACTCCCAAGAATTCAAGACTTTAGAATTCAACCCAATTGAAATTGCTAAAGAAATAAGCAATTTATACAAAGTATTGGTTTTGGCCCCTTTTCACTAAGCCAATAGGGTCATAACCCCTAAAATCAATCCCAAATTTTATTTCATGGTATAACACCTTGTGGCACAATTAAATAGCAATAAATAGACTTATACTCAAGTTATTGTCCAGAAATCAGAAAATCCTAGTTTTCTGGCCCCTTTTCAGCCCCTTATTATTAAACGGTTTGGACCATGACTCCTAAAATCAATCCCAACTTTCCTTTTGAAGTATGGAGCTTTGTAGTAAAATGTAATAGAAATCTATACTCTTATACACCAATTACTGTCCTGAAACATGAAAAATTTCTATTACCTTTTGAAGTATGGAACCTTGTAGTAAAATTATACTGTCCTGAAACATGAAAAATGCTTGTTTTTGACCCCTTTTTGACCCTTAATTACTTAACAGCTACAACAATAACCCTTAAAATAAATCCAAACCTTCCTATTGTGGTATGGAACCTTGTGATAAAATTTAATAGAGATCTATACAGTTATACTCAAGTTATTGTCTGTGAACCAGACAAATAATTGTTTTTGTTAGGCCCTTTTTTGTCCCTTATTCCTAAACAGCTACTATAATAACCCCCAAAATAAACTCCAACCTTCCTATTGTGGTATGGAACCTTGTGCTAAAATTGAATAGAGATCCATACACTTATACTCAAGTTATTGTCTGTGAACCTGACAAAAAATTGTTTTTGTTAGACCCTTTTTGGCCCCTAATTCCTAAACAGCTAAAACCATAACCCCAAAATTAATCCCACCCTTCCTATTGTGGTGTGGAACCTTGTGCTAAAATTTTGATCAGAGAAATATCTCTTTTACTCAAGTTATTGTCTTAAAACCAGACAAATACTTGTTTTTGGCCCCTTTCTGGCCCCTAATTACAAAACAGCTAAGACAATAACCCCCAAAATCAATCCCAACCCTCCTATTGTGGTATGGAACCTTGTGCTCAAACTTCTTACACTTATCCTAAAGTTATTGTCTGTGAACCAATTTATTTTCCATGAACCAGTAAAACTGACCTTTTTTGGCCCCTAATTACAAAACCACTATGACAATAGCCCCCAAATACAATCTCAACCATCCTTTAGTGGTGTGGAAACTTGTGTTAAAATTTCATAGAGATCCATGAACTTATACTCAAGTTATTGTCTGTGAACCAAAATGTCTTCAGACGCAGACGCAGACAACACCATAACATAATACAAACACAAATAAATTTGTGGTCATATAAAAATATAAAAAAAAAATATGTGTTCAATCTTTAGTTATTCTTTATTTTCAAAGCATGCAGACCCTATTTTTTTTAAAAGTATTTCATCTAAGGCTAAAGTTGAAACTACTTTTGTGTTTGAGTTTTTTTCGGGTACTTGGCCACAAAGTGGGATGAGGTTTACAACTTGTTTTATTTATTAAAATGTCAATGCAGCAGTTAACATAAAAATATAAAAGTAAATTTAAGGCAGTTCAATTTAAAACAGACATGCAAGAATATACCTTAAATTTGTACCTTCACTATTAATATGAAATTGTTAGAGAAATAGATAACTGGTTTTACTGGATTGTACTATACATTAACTATTTCTAGTGTTGTATGTTTTTCAGCATTGATCAGGACCAACAATTAAAGTTTTGAGTTTACGGTCTTACCTCTTCTAAAACCTGCAGGTTTGATTTCAGTATCTCATTCATTTGTTTCACAACACTGAAATGGTTCTGATTTTGTAGACCATATATTGACGAGTACATTTTCTCTCTGAAAAATATGTGAATATAAGAAGAAGGTATTATACAAGTTGTTTTTTTTTTTTTTTAACCCTAAAATTGCAAACATTCCTGAATTATTCAATCTCTTCAAAATGAAGCTTATTCTATTACAAAGGTATCAACTTTTCAAATCTCCAAAGATGGAGATCTCCCTCTATGGAAAATTGTAGTTAAAGATTTGTTTGAAACTTTTTTCCTGTTTTTTCTATTGTATTTTATCTTACTTTCTGCAGTTCAATGACTAACGTTGGTTTTAAAAGTTCACAAATTATCATTCATATGAAGTCATTAATGATTTTATTACCTAAAACAACATGCAAGTTCTATGAGTCAATACTAATGTTTTGACAAAGAGGGAAAAAAATAACCTACATATTAAGAGGTGGTCCTCAGTGGCAGATTTCCATTTTGTTCAAGAGTTAAATGCTTTTCCTGCACTAATTTTCATTCTAATATATCTTTTGTGAGTTCACTTAACAAGATTAAACAAGCGGCTCTCAAGAGCCTGTGAATCGCTGACCTTTAATTTTTGCCTAAATCTTTCATCAATGATTATTTTGCTTTTCAATATATATTAATGAGTGGCTTAAAATGCCATTTAAATGTTCTTTGTATCTGTCATAAAATTCTTCAAAAGCAAAAATGCATTTTATCCTTATGTTCCATTTTAGCCATAGTGGCTATGTTTCTTGACGACAAGGAAATAAAATATAAAATTTACACTAGATACTCTGAAACTCATTCAGCCCAAGTTTGGCTGAAATTGATTCAGCAGTTTCAAAGGAGAAGATTTTTTAAAGTAAGCAACCTAGATGAACAAATTGTGAAAAATTGTCTTTAAAGGGCAATAACTCCTTAAGGGGTCAATTGACAATTTTGGTCATATAAACTTATTTGTAGATCTTACTTAGCTGAACATTTTTGCTGTTTATAGTTTATCTTTATCTATAATTATATTCAAGATAATAATCAAAAACTGCAAAATTTCCCTAAAATCATCAATTCAGGGGCAATAACCTAAAAATCAGATACCCGATTTGGCAGATAATTTCAGGGCAGGTAGACCTTGACCTAATGAATACTAAACTGCATTTTACCCTATGTTCTATATTTAGCCATGGCGGCGATGTTTTCTGAGGAAACAGAAAATAAAACACAACCTTTATTCTAGCTCCTTAAGGGGTCTATTGACAATTTTGGTCATGTGAACTTATTTGTAGATCTTACTTTGCTTAACATTTTTGCTGTTTACAGTTTATCTTTATCTATAATAATATTCAAGATAATAACCAAAAACTGCAAAATTTCCTTAAAATTACCAATTTAGTGGCGGCAACCCAACAACGGGTTGTTAGATTCTTATGAAAATTTCAGGGCTGATAGAACTTGACCTAATGAACATTTTTCCCCCCATGTCAGATTTGCTCTAAATGGTTTAGTTTTGAGATATAAGCCAAAACTGCATTTTACCCTTATGTTATGTTCTATTTTTAGCCATGGCGGCCATGTTTTTTGACGAAATAGAAAATAAAACAAAAACTTCATTCTAGATACCCTAAGGATCATTCAGCTTAAGTTTGGTTTGAATTGGTTCAGTAGTTTCAGAGGAGAAGATCTTTGAAATAGTTTACACGGGACGGATGCTGGACAACGGATTTATGACGGACGCCAAGTGATGGCAAAAAGTAAATATAAGAAGATGTGGTATGAGTGCCAATGAGACAACTCTCCATCCAAGTCAAAATTTATAAAAGTAAACCATTATAGGTCAAAGTACGATCTTCAACACGGAGCCTTGGCTCACACCAAACAGTAAGCTATAAAGGGTCCCAAAAATTACTAGTGTAAAACCATTCAAACTGGAAAACCAACGGTCTAATCTATATAAAAAACGAGAAACGAGAAACACTTATGAACCACATCAACAAACGACAACTACTGAACATCAGATTCCTGACTTAGGACAGGTGCAAACAAATGCAGCGGATTTAAACGTTTTAATGGAACCAAACCTTGACCCTTTTTCTGAAACAATAGTGTAACATTTCAACACAGTATAAAATATGAACTGAAATAGCTTAACATTTCCTTTTAGGAAAGGTGCGCTAAATAGGGGGAGGACTGAGATCTGAAAAACTAGTTTAACCCTGCCATATGTGCCACAGGTTGTCTTAAGTCACCAACGTCATCAGTAGTTGACATGTCATATCGAAATATTTTTGCCATCTGTTAAATTTATTATAGACCATATATTGACGAGTACATTTCTCTCTGAAAATATGTGAATATAAGAAGAAGGTATTATACAAGTTGTTTTTTTTTTTAACCCTAAAATTGCAAACATTCCTGAATTATTCAATCTCTTCAAAATGAAGCTTATTCTATTACAAAGGTATCAACTTTTCAAATCTCCAAAGATGGAGATCTCCCTCTATGGAAAATTGTAGTTAAAGATTTGTTTGAAACTTTTTTCCTGTTTTTTCTATTGTATTTTATCTTACTTTCTGCAGTTCAATGACTAACGTTGGTTTTAAAAGTTCACAAATTATCATTCATATGAAGTCATTAATGATTTTATTACCTAAAACAACATGCAAGTTCTATGAGTCAATACTAATGTTTTGACAAAGAGGGAAAAAAATAACCTACATATTAAGAGGTGGTCCTCAGTGGCAGATTTCCATTTTGTTCAAGAGTTAAATGCTTTTCCTGCACTAATTTTCATTCTAATATATCTTTTGTGAGTTCACTTAACAAGATTAAACAAGCGGCTCTCAAGAGCCTGTGAATCGCTGACCTTTAATTTTTTGCCTAAATCTTTCATCAATGATTATTTTTGCTTTTCAATATATATTAATGAGTGGCTTAAAAATGCCATTTAAATGTTCTTTGTATCTGTCATAAAATTCTTCAAAAGCAAAAAAATGCATTTTATCCTTATGTTCCATTTTAGCCATAGTGGCTATGTTTCTTGACGTACAAGGAAATAAAATATAAAATTTACACTAGATACTCTGAAACTCATTCAGCCCAAGTTTGGCTGAAATTGATTCAGCAGTTTCAAAGGAGAAGATTTTTTAAAGTAAGCAACCTAGATGAACAAATTGTGAAAAATTGTCTTTAAAGGGCAATAACTCCTTAAGGGGTCAATTGACAATTTTGGTCATATAAACTTATTTGTAGATCTTACTTAGCTGAACATTTTTGCTGTTTATAGTTTATCTTTATCTATAATTATATTCAAGATAATAATCAAAAACTGCAAAATTTCCCTAAAATCATCAATTCAGGGGCAATAACCTAAAAATCAGATACCCGATTTGGCAGATAATTTCAGGGCAGGTAGACCTTGACCTAATGAATACTAAACTGCATTTTACCCTATGTTCTATATTTAGCCATGGCGGCGATGTTTTCTGAGGAAACAGAAAATAAAACACAACCTTTATTCTAGCTCCTTAAGGGGTCTATTGACAATTTTGGTCATGTGAACTTATTTGTAGATCTTACTTTGCTTAACATTTTGCTGTTTACAGTTTATCTTTATCTATAATAATATTCAAGATAATAACCAAAACTGCAAAATTTCCTTAAAATTACCAATTTAGTGGCGGCAACCCAACAACGGGTTGTTAGATTCTTATGAAAATTTCAGGGCTGATAGAACTTGACCTAATGAACATTTTTCCCCCCATGTCAGATTTGCTCTAAATGGTTTAGTTTTTGAGATATAAGCCAAAAACTGCATTTTACCCTTATGTTATGTTCTATTTTTAGCCATGGCGGCCATGTTTTTTGACGAAATAGAAAATAAAACAAAAACTTCATTCTAGATACCCTAAGGATCATTCAGCTTAAGTTTGGTTTGAATTGGTTCAGTAGTTTCAGAGGAGAAGATCTTTGAAATAGTTTACACGGGACGGATGCTGGACAACGGACGATGACGGACGCCAAGTGATGGCAAAAAGTAAATATAAGAAGATGTGGTATGAGTGCCAATGAGACAACTCTCCATCCAAGTCAAAATTTATAAAAGTAAACCATTATAGGTCAAAGTACGATCTTCAACACGGAGCCTTGGCTCACACCAAACAGTAAGCTATAAAGGGTCCCAAAAATTACTAGTGTAAAACCATTCAAACTGGAAAACCAACGGTCTAATCTATATAAAAAACGAGAAACGAGAAACACTTATGAACCACATCAACAAACGACAACTACTGAACATCAGATTCCTGACTTAGGACAGGTGCAAACAAATGCAGCGGATTTAAACGTTTTAATGGAACCAAACCTTGACCCTTTTTCTGAAACAATAGTGTAACATTTCAACACAGTATAAAATATGAACTGAAATAGCTTAACATTTCCTTTTAGGAAAGGTGCGCTAAATAGGGGGAGGACTGAGATCTGAAAAACTAGTTTAACCCTGCCATATGTGCCACAGGTTGTCTTAAGTCACCAACGTCATCAGTAGTTGACATGTCATATCGAAATATTTTTGCCATCTGTTAAATTTATTAAGTTTTTATATTCATAGCGATTTAGATATTGACATATTATATAGACACCTGTCTATTGTTGGGGACTATATGTTTTGGCTTTTTTGTTGGGTTCATGGTTGATGTCTGATTGAAATATACCCTTCATCTCCTATTATTAATAAATAACAATATATGACCAGTTGAGTATAGAAATGTCAATTAGGAAGATTGATTGTTGTCTGCTTTCAGTCCAGTGGCAAATAGTTCATTAATATTTAGGATTGGCCAACTTCCATGTCACAATGATATAAGTAAATTCATTTAAAAAGTCTAGACAAGTTGCGAATAAATTCAACAGGCACTTTTAATCATCTGTGCATATTAATTATATATACTGAAGAAATTTTGTTGAAAAAAAAATATTCCAACCAGTAACTTTTCCACTCAAGTCCTATATATATGGTACCCGTTTATAAACATTACCCTCACCCCCCATTTTTAGACAACTGAATTCAACTCACAATATAATAAACATTTTTTTTTTCAGTTATGATCATTTAAAGGACCTATTACTTTTTGTTTTATTCATGAGATGACATTTTACTCATAATAAATTGAAATTGGTAAAAATCAATATTTCACTGGTAAACACAACTGTCTCGTGAGTCATGTTAAATTTTAAATATTAAACATGCCAAGGGAGATAATTTAGATTTAGAAATGATAACCCAATCAGATCAATTAAGAAATTTCTAAAACCAAACTATTCCTGAAAAAAACTGAAATAGCATTTGCTATCCCTAGAGATATGATATTGACAGTATCGAGTAAGCACATGTTAACTGTCTAGTATTTCTCGACAACACATTACAGTGTTATAAGAAATGTGAAAAAGTGGTCTCAATGATTGATGATAAAATAAACTTGAATTAATATCATGCATATACAAAAATAAATAATTTAGTTGGGTTTTGCTGGAAGTAAAATTTTGGAAGGTATTGTAACCAACTTATAAATACATTTTTTCTTGGGTTAAAGATACATTTTTTCTTCATGCAAATAGGTGGCACATTAACATAGTCTACATATAAATGTTTTATATTTTCCTTGTATACCATTTTCTTGCTAGGAGATAAAGTTTTGTTATCCTTGTTGAGAGATTGCAACAAATACCAGAAGTTTCTGAGAAAAGTGTGACAAATATTCTTTAGTTTATTCCAATTATCGAAAAATTCATAGTATCAGCAAACAGGAAGTACCGGTAGTTATCTGATTAATCCCAAAAGTTCTCACAACTAACATCTTATCACTATCAAGCTGGTAACCAAATATCAAGTCATTCTATTCAGAAGTTTTGGAAAAAAGTATGATGAAAACATTTGTTGGACACACAGACAGACAATGGGATTTCTATAAAGCCCCTACTTCTAGAAAGGTGGTACAATGAATATAAGACACACATATGTTAACCTACCTCCACTGAGCTTTAGAAGATGGTGACCAGATATCTTTGGAATCAATTCTGACTTGCAACAAAAGGATTTTGTAGGTTAATGCCATAGCTGATACAATTAAAAATAATGTCCTGAAATCAAAAATCTCACCATTAAAGTTGGGATATACGGTATACACTTTTCTTCATGACAAGTATAAACTTTTATTCATAGAACTAATTTTAATAATCTATTTTTTAATTTTTTAAGTGTATCAAATTCAGGATCACAAAATAAGTTTTGATACTTTCTGAGAATATTGTTAATTATCATTTGACCATCCAAGCAGCAAATATCACTTCGATGAATTTTTTGAGTAATAAATTTTACTATTCATAAAACTAAACACTTGAACAATATAAATTAAATTCTCCCCACATTAGTCACTGATGAGACATGTATACTTACATGATAATGCATATTGCGAGGATTATATTGGTCCTTGGAATTCTGTATAATAAAATAAATACATTAAAAATGATTACACAATATAAATAACATGATAAATCTTATCACTCATATCATATAGAAAGAATGGTCAGCACTTTTAGCTAGCGATCAACCGATCATTCAAAACTATGCACAGTATCTCCTGACCCTGCTTTCACTTTTATGGGGTTGTCTATTCTATTTACCTGTTTATATTGTAAAAAAGATGTGTAAGGGGTTCCACAACCCTGTGTCTCGCCTGCAACTGCTTCAGACATTATCTCTCAATCATAAAAAAGCTTCTGCCAAAGTTTCATAAAATTCTAAGAAGGTTTGATAAAGTAATTGATGTGTAACAAACTTTAATCCCAGACTGTATCTATTTGTTAAATGTAAAAACAATCTTTAGTCCATTTATCAGTTAAATACGGTAAAATGAAATTAAATACTTTTAAAATTTTGCTCTGAATACTGTATTTTGGTCATAACTAAGCTTCTGTCCAAATTTCTTCAAATTCCATGAAAGTCTGACAAAGTTATTGATGGCTGAAAAACTTTAACCTCAGACTAAATCTGAATGTTAACTATAAAAAGTAGAGGCTCTAAAGAGCCTGTGTCGCTCACCTTGGTCTATGTGCATATTTAACAAAGGACACTCTTCAACATTGTAGATGAGAATCGAAGTCATGACAAAAATCTCTGTTTTGTTCATCTTGTATTACTGATCATTTAGTCTGTTTAGTTTCTCTCTATCTTCTTTATTTTTTGCACAAAACACAAAAGAGGGTAAAAAAAAATCCTCATTTAAGTGCAATCACTCCTATATTGGCAAAATCTGACTTGTTAGTAGATCTTGCATAGCCGATCATTTTTGTGATTTAAAGTGTCTATTTATCTATTATAATTTTTATCATATAAGGCAAAACGCAAAAAAAAAAATGGTAAAAATTGTCATTCAAGGGCAATATCTCCAATAAGGAGACGTTGGACAATTTCCCCTCAAATTTTCTTAATTGTAGATCTTGTCTTGCTGATCAATTTTGCTTAATTAAGTTTCTATCTATCTATTATAATTTTCAAGATATAAGGCAAAAATGCAAAAAATTGGTAAAAATCGTCATCAAAGGGCAAAAACTCTAATAAGGAGTTGAACTTGACCTTCATTTAGTCACAGGAAACAACATATTTAAATTTGAAAAGATTTTGTCACAGCATTTTCATGTTAATGAATGGAGACTGTTTAGCAGCCGACATCCACCCGCCGTACATCCCCAAATCAATAACTAATCTGGTTAAAAATGGTAAAATTTGTCATTTAAGGGCAATAACTCCTATAGACTGGTTGGCATAGAGTCAGAATAATGTGTCTGGGTATGATGACTATATACTTTCTGACTGTTACCTTGTGAAGAAGCACATGAAGAATCTATGTCAAAGTGTCTAGCTAGTACAAAGTAGAATTCATATTCATATCTAATTAACATATTCTTGTCCATGAAATATTTGTCACTTGAAGATAAACCCAAAGTCATCATTTTTATCTTCAAATATCAACCAAAATTAATGTCTTATGTCATGTCAATTGCCCAAAGTCTATGAAAGTTCTGAATGAAATCAACAGAGACTACAAAAGATCTGCCATCAGTATCAAAGGAGAAAAGCATTCAAAAAGATTGTCCAATTACACAATCTACAATGTCATGACTTGGGACAGTTCCATTAACTTGTGGGCATTGCTAGCTAGTTTGTGAGTACACAACCATCCCTTATATAATAATATCTCTCATTGGCATGGCTAAAAGTAGATAGAAAAAACATAACAAAAATCAATCCAGAAAAATTATTTAACTCCATAATATCCTTATTACATTTTTATACCCTGAAATTTCAATTTTCAAATGAACTCTTAAGAAATCCTATTAGTGGTTTTTATTTGCATGCAATTCTACAACACTGTATGTCGGATCTTAATCACGAGTTTGATGAAAATATAATCAAATATTCATTATGACTCTTTTCATAGGCTTCAATTTCTGACATAAAAATGATCCTATTACTTTTATCATCTAAAAAAAACATTATTTCTCAGCAAAATATATCTTGGTATTACATTTACTTTAAAATATAATCTAACACATGTTAATGGGTCAAGATAATAATGGTTTTCTCTTGATATCAGTTTGATTAATAAGAGATGTGACATCAAAATAAAAAAAAAAAAAAATAAAAAAACCCTTTTACTTGTCCTGATTTTGTTACTGCATCACTTGATTTTGATAAAGATTTAAAAAAAAAAAGGATTTTTTTTTTTTTGTACTTTCCAAAAAAAAACCACTACATGTAGTAAAATTGCAAGCATTTCATTGTCTTTTTTGAAATCACAACTCCACATGCAGCCAGTATTTCTTCCTGTATTGTACAGTCGATACTCGAAAGCTTTTTAAAAAGCATTAGAACTGGAGGAGGATATGGCTATGGTTGTTGGGGTCTGGAGACATTTTTTGCATGCAACTTTAACTGATTGTTCTGTATTCAAACCAAAGTTTTCTAACCACCTATAGCATTCCTTTCTACAATACCTCCAGACAAATAGTTTTGAAATTAATGCTGGAGCATTCATGTCTTTCTGTAATGTTTTCTGCTTTCATTCCTTTAAATTTGATTTTTTTTTTAAACAAGACAGCACTTGAGAGTAAATATTAATGCCAATTAATATAATTACCTTTGGAATTTGAGAGACAGCTGTGAAAAGGCTTCATACATTTTCTCACAGTCAAAACCTGTCAAAATTATACGATTCATATAAAAGCAGAAATTACAGTTCAGAACATTTAACTTATTTCATCTATGTACATCATGGTAAATAATCAAATCTATTGGCTTTTGCAACTATACATCCCAAATTTACCCTAAATTATAATTTCAGAAACTGGATTTGAAAACTTAAAGCATAACAGAACAATACCTACTTGAAATCTAATAAATATTGATCATTTCCAATCACCTGTAGAAGTAATAGACACACACTATGCTAGTTTTCAATGTTCTTTTAGCGAACATTTTACTGTAATCATATTTGTAGTCAAAGTTTGGCAAATCTCTTTTATGTTGTACCTTAATTGACAAATTGCCCATTGCAACATTAAGCCACAACTAAAAGTAACAAATTCTTAAGACTTTTTTTTTTTTTTTTTTTTCAAATGTTTAAAAAAAAAGTGATGAAAAAGGTATAACATATATTTTTTTTATTTTCTTTGAATTTATGGAATCAACTAAGCTTCAAAATGTTTGTGCTCCTTTGTTTTTTTGTTGTTGCACACTTAAAAGAACAATTCTATATAAATGCATAACTCACTTAGAATTCTATACATTAAATGCAAAATACAACCAATATTTATTTTTTGTACATCATTTGGTCTGGAGTGATAGTTGTCTCATTGGGATTCATACCACATCTTCTTATTTTCATATTTAACACAGGATCATCCTGGACTGTTTGCACAGTACAATACAATTTATGTACTTACTTTGAAAGAAATAAGGAACAAACTTTCCACTGCCAATAAAAAATCGAGGTTTCACAGGTTTTGGTTTTTCATGTACAACAGTTGAGGTTTGAGAAATAAGAACATGGTTCTGATTAACATTGTTTGATATGTCATTTTTCACATTTTCATCACTTGCATCCCTTGACCCACACGCAAGGCACACGCCTGCATCTGATTCCTCCGTGTCTGGCCGGGATATTAGATGTCCATTTATCACATTGTTATTGTCCACATTATTGTTTTGTGACTCATCGAACATTTTTGTTATGTCTGAATTGTCCATTGGTGTGTCTGGACTTTGGTCCCTTAATGAATATGGCACCTGCAATAAAAAAAAATGTAAAGCCATCTGATATGGGAGAATCAAAACAATCCTACATACTAATTGGAAAAAAAATCTCTATTAATTATATCACCAATGAAAAATGATGTATTTTTCATAAGCAATAATTTTATATGATTGTATTTAATAAATCTGTATTTTCCCTAAGTTTATAATGCTTAATTGTTTGGCTTGAGATTCATATGTCAAAACTGAGTATTAACTTGTTACAAATATTACATGTATCAAAAATGTCATAATTAGGTATTCAATTATAAATAATACTGGATTAAGGATTAAGGAAAACTTGTGAAATTGTTTTTATTACCTTTAGAAGATGAATAAGAATTTGATTATCAGTCAAATAACAAATAACTAGCATTTGTAAGCTAATAAGCCATTTCCTATTTTAGATAAGATATAGATGTTTTAATTTCTTACATAATACACCAGTTTCACACTTAACTGCGCATGTCTTATCTAATTAGCCAAACTATGAAATCACGCGATAATTAACGAGAGCTCATCAACTGGGGGCTAAAGGTTGATAAGCAGTGACCACGTAGACTTGGAAAAAACAATCATCTGATTAAGTGTTTGCGTCTACATGTCCATGAGCATCATTTGAATCAAAATATAAAAAAAATTATATTGACGAAACAACTTTATTAACAATGACACATTAAAAGATTTTAAGACGGACTACTGCTGTGTTGTTGGTTGCAGTAATATACGATCTGATATGCCGCCTGGCTTTAATTGTACCTTGAATTGTCACGAATTCACGCTGAGGTTGTTCACTTAACGGGAAGAATAAATTAGATAAATAAGCGGGGCTCACTTCATATACATAGTATTGGTTCATAAATTAAGAAGTCAATTAACACCTTAGCCATGTGGAATCCTCATTTTACCTTGTACAATCTCACCAGGTGACAATTGATAAAAACGTATCCTTTTCTATACATACAGCTACTGAAAAAGGGTGACCATTTGATTAGTTTATTTTACTTTTAAACACTATTATTTCCTGCCTTTTGTGTTGCAGATTATTCTTTTCCATCCTGCCTTCGCGTCATAATTATTTATTTTTAACTCCTACTAGAATATTAATTTTCTATACCCCCCCCCCCCCCTGAAAATGAAACATTCATCCCCTAATACAGATGTTTAAAATGTTAACCCTGGTACCTAATTTACACTGAGATATCGTGGCCAGTACGGTTAATGCCACTGGGAATATTTTAATAATTTAGGAGGAGGGTCATTCAGCAGTTTGATATTATTTTATTGTAAAGCATGGTAAATACAGGATATTCAATTACTTTTAATGGCATGAAAACTGATAAAGTTGAAAATATGTAGAACATTACTCTGGCCACTGGCACTGAACCTCTGCTTTTATGAGGTCGATCATGAAAATAGCTTAGAAATTAAAATGGTATTGAATGCATTGTATTAGAGTGTGATGTTTGAAAATTGAATATAAACCTGTATTTCTGATATGTATTTCAAAACTGCCTTATATCTCACTTTATTATCCTGACCGTCTTAAACATCACTGACGCAGAAATATTTGAAACAAATGAACATACAAATAAGAAGATGTGGTATGAGTGCCAATGAGACTACTCTCAATCCAAGTCACAATGTATAAAAAGTTAACAATTATAGGTCAAAGTACGGTCTTCAACACGGAGCCAGGGCCCTGTCTACTATATGTCTGTTACGATTAACAGGAAAGTGTTCTACTTTATGTCATATGCCATGTATGCTAAACAGGATAAAACGCATGGTGACTCAATTCTTTTCTGTTGGTATTCTGAAAGCATTTAATAAGAGCTATCTTCTCACATTTTATTTTGAAATTCTATCATTCATTTTACCTTCAAATATTCATATAAAGATCCTTAAAAATTTTCTCTGTATAATCCATACAAAATTTTTCATTTTTTCACAGCATGTAGCTTGAAAACAAACTCGGTGACCTATCATTGTGTTTTCCATATTTTTAACATATCACAATATATACTACATTTTGACAAGGATATAAGGAAAAATTCTATCAATTTTTGTTTATACTTCCATAATACCATTAGTGGAAATTTCGATTATTTAGTAGTGCTTGTAACTTGACAATGTCCTTGTACGATTAATAATTCACATAAAAGTCACCATAACAGTAACCTGTTTTTGTTTAAAAGACAATTAAAAGTTTGAGTCTATGATACTAAACCTATATGTAGGCCACAACCCTTTACATGCATGTCACAAGAAGATGTAAAAAAATATTTAAGAAAAACTGGGAATTGATACTGGAACAGAACTGAAATTAAATGTATTTCTGATGTTTAGGTTGTTTTCTTTTTATCAAAATATTTTTCTCTTTTCACGAAAAAATCAAACTGACATACAGCAATGTACATAGCGCAGTAAAAAGCAAAAGAAAGAAATGACAAGAGAAATACTTTTTAAACTTATAAACACAACTGTTGGGAACTTTTTACAGCAACAGGATGACTTATTTTCTCGTTTGAATTGTTTTGTGTCATGACCTTTTAGAGCTTACTATTCAGTATAGATTTTCTCATTGTCGAGGGCTGTATGGTGACATTTGGTTGCTTTAATCTGTCATTTGGCTCTGGTGGAGATTTTTTTATGTTATATTTATGTTATTCTCTGTATAAATGGTCAAACTATTTATTTTCAATATTTATTAATAAATCGTAAAATTGAATAATCTCCAGCATACACCACGAGAGAGAGATGTGTATTATGGATTGATTTATTATTGTGTTGCTAAATCTCAGAGTCAATTTGATGTAGCCCCCTGTCACGTATGATATCGTTAATTATCGCGGGGTTTAAACTCAAACGCACATAAGATTTCGAGATCAGCATTGATAAGTCGCTTATGTGAAATTGGTCTATTAATCCTTTAGTTTGACAGTGTTAAGTGATAAAATGGTATCTAAGGGAACATAGTTCAATAAGTGAATTTAATAGAATAACCCTCCCCTTTTTGGGAGTTATGTATTTTGATTGGTAAGGTTGCTAATAATATAAAACGAAGGATTGTTTTCAAAAGGGCAGTTCAGGGCTGAGACTAATAAGAAAGTTCTGAAAAGTGATATTAAAAAAAAAGACATTGATTTTTACTTATTATGAACTCTTTAGATGTGAAGTTTACGTGATAAAGGATTGTATCTAAATATGGTGACTTAAGAGTTGTTCAAGTTAAATACATGCTATGTAAATATGTATGATATATAATCTGTGTGAATAATAAATATATGAACATCCAACTTAGTGTTTTATTGACTATTAACTGTATTGCCAAAAGAAGCCGGACCTAATGCTCTACCAACCCAAAGCTCTGAGTTAGTTCCCCTGCAAAATAATATGATCAGAACTGGGCCGCAGAATGTCAGCTAGTACCCCCACATATTGACATGCGATCCAGCCTGGTCATAGAGTGGTTCGAGACATTAATACACTTTAAATTCAGAAATTAATGTTTGCATTTATTATTGTGAATCCTTGACCAATGACAAAAATACAAAATCTAAAAAAGCGATAGCAAAAATTTTATGAAGGAAACCAGTTAATGAAAATAGAAATGCAATTTTTTTATTATTGCGGATGTGATACTGCCGTATTTACAAAAACATAGCAATCATTTCTGAATAGATAGTAAGCATGCTATCAAATTTCTATCAGATGGTTTTGACACTTTACCTTACAATATAAACTTTAAAAAAAGCTAATTCTCAAAACTTGGCAGCAACAAACTTGTATGGAGGTACACAAAATATACAAATATGGAGCCTTATTAAAGTTATACACAAAATTTATAACACATAATGCCAATGCAAAATTATTGACATGAAATTGGTGTTAACATAGAACTAATGGTTAAAAAGTAAATTAATTGCTTTGCCGAGCGCAGCTGGATACAACGGCAGAGGTCCAACCCTGAACAGTTGGGGCAAAATTGGACACAATATTCTCGCTTGATAAAGGTCTGAATGTGGATTGTAATTCAATATTTGACACACAATAGGTTTCTGACACAGAATAACTGTAGTCAAAGAACTTAGAATTGGTTACATGATATGAATTTGTATTCAGTTTTTTGCTTTTGTGCAATACACTACGCTGTTGCGAATTGACCTCCCCCACTTCTTTTTCAAAGATTTTTTTTTACCCCCCTTCCCCCTTTGAAAAAAAAAAAAATATTTGAAGAAATTTTCTATTTGATTTCTGAAATCATAAGGAGAAAAAATTGTCCCCCCCTCCCCACACCCATTTTTTTTTTTAAACCTCCCCCCTTTTCCAAAAAAAATTCTTTTCCTCAAGATATGGTCATAATCTTAATTCAAATTTCCAATGGAGTTTGCAACCATAATAACTCATTTAAATACATCATAAAATTCTTAAAATAGAAAATGACATACATATTCATGTCTAAAATTAATATACCTTAATCAGCATTTTCAAAATTATTAAAATAGTAACTTCTAAACATAAATTGACAGCTAATCACCTCAAGACAATACAACATTTCTTAATACATATTTTAAAAGCAGTGTAAGGGAGGTAATTCAAACACAACATGGTACTTCAGTAATTGTCCATTAACCAGGACACCCTTGTTTTTTCTCACTTTTTTGCCCCTAATTCCTAAACGGTTTGAGCCATAACCCCCCAAAGCCAATCTTAACCATCCCTTTGTGGTATGGAAACTTGTGGTATAATTTCAGAGAGATCCATACACCGTTCCACAAGTTATTGTCATGAAACTAGAAAAATGCTTATTTGGGCCCTTTTTTGGCACCTAATTCCTAAACTGTTGGGACTATAACCCCCAAAATCAATCCCAACCTTCTTTTTGTGGTTATAAACCTTGTGCTTAAATTTCATAGATTTCTATTTACTAATACTAACGTTATTGTCCGGAAACCAAATGTCTTCGGACAACGACGTTACAGATACCAATATACGACTGCAAAATTTTTGGGGTCGTATAAAAACCAAGGCATTATACATATATGTAACCAGCATATGATCTATATTGGGATTCTCAAATATAGAACTTACATCTGATTCTGTTCCACTTGATTGATTTTGTAACAAGTTCTTGCTCTAAAAACAAAACCAATATAAGAATCAAGTTTTAATTTGAGGAGAGACAACATCAAATACCGGTAATCTTATAGCTGAAAAAAGCCTTAAAATTAACTATAGTTTACTTGACATGTTATGGGTTTTCCCATGTTGTTTATATAACTGCTGGTTAGATGTTCACTTATGTGGACCAATATATGGTGTAGATGGTAGGTATGGAGTTTAACAAGTGGATTTGATCTACCACCTTGTTGTGCATGTGTACTGACAGGAATATTTTGGCTGCTTTTCTATTCACTATTTCAGTATGTAGGGCATTTTGGGTAATTTTATCTGAATCAAAATTATTTCTAATCTGTTCTCAAAATGTTTCTTCTATGATTTATAATAAAAAGTGCAATTAAAAGACTAGCCATACTTACTGAAAAATGACAATGAAGAATTTTTCTGGTGAATAAATAACTCTGATAAATTTTTGTTATTGTATGAACCCAAAAATAAATAGTTGTATGCCATTGGTTGAATATCCTTTGTGTAGAACATTATTTTGCACACCTTTGAAAATATTACCCAAAATAAATTATTTTTCCGAAATTTGATATTAGGATATTAGGATTTTTATTGATGAATCAATTCAAATCATGTCTTTATTTACCTTTTCTCATCATGGTCACATTTGTTATTTCTTAAAACATACTAGACCTCAAAAATACAGGATATTTACTTTATCAAGTTGATACATAATACCAGAATAATTTTTACAGAACTGTTTTGATATGGAATTAATAGTGAAATTTTTCTAAAGTATATAATTACACCAGAATGCAAATTTAAAATCCCAGAACATAATTTGACCTTTCTAAATCATATATCATTTCAATTCAGTCCAAATCAATCTGACATGTATATTATGTTGTGTACAAGTAGTAATTTCGTACAAATTATAATTTGTACAGGGTTTTTGACACACACCTTCTTTCACCAGGTGATACAAGTTTATCTTCAATAATTATCCAGTTCGATGTTTTACTCACAAATTAATATACTTCAACCTAACATTAAGCACTGTCCTCTATGTCATAAAACTACAAATAAGGACACCTGATTGGTTTAGACTATATTTTTATTTTTTTACTAATACCAAATTCTATGTCCACAAAATATATTTTAGTGTTTTTATATAAACTTTGTGTCAGTACTATGTGCAAGACTGTAGCATGTAGATGTGAAAATAAAACAGTGATAAGCTTAACCAAAGACACTGTGCTTATTTTATCTAATTATGTAAAGAGATTCACAAAATACTGAAACTTGTACAAAAAGTACAAATTATAATTTGTACAATATTACAATTTGTACACAACATATATACTCTTCAATAATTCTATCAACTATTATTATTAAATGGTAAAATTTCCAAATACTCCAATCAATTAAACTGCTACATATTTCTCCAGTGAACAATTTTCTAAAGTAGACTAATTTGACAGTAATGTAATACCCTGTCACCACTTATAGGATTTTTCTAGGTATACTTTTCTCATTTGAAATAAAACAATACAAAATGCAATATTTATATACTTGTTAAATGATTCTTTTCATTATGTGAATTTATTTAAAGAGACTTATAAGCCCAAAAGGCCAGGTGTTGGTATATGAAATTTCAATAACTTTTTGCTATTGTTTCATATTGTAAAACACATGCCAATATAATAAACAATTTGGTATTGGTATTGTATCGTATTGTATTGTATTGTATTGTCGCATTATTTGTTTTGCTAAAATAGCAATGAACAAAACTTGAGAAAAATTAAATTGTGAAAAGGACTGCAAAAATTCTGTGTTGAATATCGGTCTACATTTAACTTATGACAAAACAAAAATGTAGGTACAAGGAATTTGTCTTTATATTTTTTGCCTGAAACTTCTTTTCATTGAATGTTGTATACACAGCAAGGCATATAAGGTCACTGAAATCCTATACTGAGGTCATAGCTTGACTTTTTTATTTAAACATAGTGAACATTCTGCATAAATTTAAACTGTGTGAATCTCACACCTGTCTAATATGACAAATTGGTTAGTCCTGAATTGATTCAATTAGAAATTTAACTGATACTGTGAATTCATTTTTTTTTTTTTTTTTCAAGGGTACAAATTTTCTTTTGATACTTGATTTTATGGTTTTTCCAGAGTTTGCATACAATCTTATGAGAAATTTATACTTCATTGAACATTATATAAATAACACATAGCTGAGAAGGTGATAGAGCAGATTGTTACCCCTGAGAAAACACTGTCAGCTGAGGCGAAGCCAAGGTTGACAATGTCTTTTCGAGGGGTAACAATCTGCTCTATCACCCTCTCAGATATGTGTTATTTAATTTATTATACTGAATGTTCTGTTATTACTATCTATTAAATTTCAAATTCAAAGTAATAAACTATGTCGTCTTGTAGATAACAATCATCTGTATTTATTAAAGCGCACACTTGAGCAAGGGTCTCTGTGAAGGGTAATAGAGTATTTGCCATGGGATAAATTGTCTCTCTTGTATTAACCAATCAAAAATCTGGCATTTTGACATGAAGTATAATAATTAAATTAGTGGTTCCTCTATACCCAACAAATAATCATGAATCCACAGTATTTCAAAATGTGGCAATATAAGATTTTATGTAGATAAGCAATACTAACCATTTCTTGGCATTTTTTCCAATGACTAATAACAAACTTATATGTACTGTCTCTTGTAAGGAATGAACCAAATGTGTACTGAAATTATACAAATACATATATTTAGTTTACTATATCTAAAGACATGGAAGAACTGTTTTAAATAAAAATTCAACCTCAAAAGAAATAATTAATGTTGTTGATTTCCCTGAAGCATGGAAGGAAGTACTTTTAAAATGCTAGAATCATAATAAAATAGATAAAACTCTACAAAACTACAAAAATTAATACTTTAGACTCTTGCTTTGACAAAAAAAACTTAAACAATCAATATGTTTACAGGATATAGACTTGGTAATCAATTTAAAAGTTCAGAAGTTGATGTGTTTTGTTGTATTCACTATCATCCTTTTTCAATTGATACATTATTCTATGACATTATAAGATGAAATGGTTTCATCCTTCCTTTTTATGTCCTTCCTCCCAAAGTCCTATATGAATTTGCCCTTACAAATGTTTTGTTCCCAACATACCTAGTTATAAGAGAAACATGCTGAATTCATAAGCAAATTATCTTGAGAGATGTTACTTTTGAGGTTGATACGATATGACACTTGTCCATCAGTGAGAAGTGTATGTTGATCCTTTTAAGTTTTTTAGGGGGGTTTTTGCTTGTCTCAATGACTTTGCATTTATAACTTAAACCTCTTAATGGGTAACAGAACTCTACAACCTATATGCAATTCTTAAACATAGATTGTTTGCTGAATTGTGACACATTCTTCCTGAAAATGGTGAAAACAAGCATTTGCTTATGCTTAATGTTTCTTTTTAAATTTCTTGTCTTTGAATTATTTTGGGTTATCCAATATATATATATATACATGTACATATTTTAGACACCTAAGCCTTATGGGGATATGACATACTGGATCTCTGTCTTACCTTTTTACCAGCTGTCTGGAAACCAATGGCATTTGGAATTATAAGTGCTGTCTTCTCCCTGGTAATGCTGATCACTCGGCTCATTGGAATTTCCAACTGAAAGAGAAAAGAAAAAACTTTTAACTTTCTGTTCACTTTCTTTTATCATTGCTAAGGATTCAAATATGACATTCAAAAGGGGACTTGAAGGTTTGCAGAAAGGAATGTACATGAGAAAATAATTCACATTCAATGTAAGAAAGAAAGTATCTCATATATCAAAGTTACAGCGCCTTTGTTGTTGTCTTTTATCTTCCAGTCACTTCAGATCCTGTATATTACAGTGATATCAAGACATTCCATAGGGTGGATTTAAGAAATACCCCTTAATATTCATCCCTTGAGTGGCTTCTTTTCCATACAAAATAACAACTTCTATGTATGTCTTTGAAAGAACATATGCAACAGTCTATGAATTGCATATTAAATGACGAAGGCTATTCACAAATGCTTTCATCAACTGCCTAACAAATAGACATATAATCAAAACAAATAAAAACTAGCAGTCAATCATTGTAGAATAAAAAATAAAAGTACGGATGAAAAGGAAATAGTTTTTAGACTTAAATTGAAAATTTAATATTTGAATGAAACTTGGTAGACACAAATACACACATACACACAAACATAAGAAAATTATTTGATCTTATGTCTTTTGGGTGTTTTTTTAGAATGATACTGCTCTCTTTTTATGGGTCCCAGAGTGTTGATATTTATTTCATAAATGTAAATTACCTGTTTGATTTTAAAGTAACAACCACAGTACTTTGTGAGTTTAGTAGTGATGAAACTACCTAATGGGTAACCTTTAACTATTTGTACTTACATTTTAAGAAAAAGCACATTTCTTATAATTGCTTATGACCTTATTGGATTATAATGTCTATATGATAAATTGATGTGACATGAATAATTATCGAGTCCTATATAAAATTACAGAACATATCAATTACATATATTCTCAATACTACATGAATGCTAAATCGACAAAATTCATTTAAGGAAAGTGTTTACGATGATAGAGTAAATATTTAAAGAACTGAAAATGATATCATATAAAATTTACATAGTCATTCAAATATGCATGCTACCAAGTACTGAACAAAAGATTAACTATATTTAAAGACATTTTCTACCCTGGATGTAAATTTACTCAACCATATGAAAATCAGCTGTTTCCGATAGTAAAATGATATTCATTTTCATAGTATTTGTTGGGTAAACAAAGCAGCATATCTGATATACCTTATAATGATACTGAACATGTACTTTTACTTTTCTTGGTTAATGATGTTGAAACTCAGGTTCATGTTGTTATAAATGTATAGGTTCATTTGCACTATGTACAAAAATATTGATTTTTTGTAGCAATTAAGGTAATAAACTGCTTCCCTGAGCGCAGCTGGATACGCACGCAGAGGTCTAACCCTGAACAGTTGGGGCAAAAATGGACACAATATTCAAGCTTGATACAGGTCTGAATTTGGATTGTAATTAAATATTTGACATACATGTATTATAGGTTTCTGAATAAATGTAGTCAAAGAACTTGAAGTTGGTTATATGAATTGAATTTATATTCAATTAAAGATTTCTTGCTGTTGTGCAATACACTGTGCTGTTGCAAAATACTTAGTAAATCTGTTGTCAGACTATAAACAAGTAAAATTTATAAAATTCTAAAGGGAGCTTACATCAATAGATATAAACAGTTCACCAAAGTTTCATACGAATTGCTTAAAGCATTTTTGAGTTATTGTCTGAAAACTGGAAAATCCCCCTTTTTTTAATGAATAAACCCCATAATTCGGAAATGTAAAATCTAAAATTTATAAAATTCTAAAGGGAGCTTACATCAATAGATATCAACAATTCCTCAAAGTTTCATGACAACTGCTGAAAGCATTTTTGAGTTATTGTCCGAAAACTGGAAAATCCCCCTTTTTTCAAAGAATAAAACCCCATAGCTCGGAAACATAAAATCTAAAATTTATAAAAATCCAAAGGGAGCTCATGTCAATAGATATAAATAATTAACCAAAATTTCTTGCAAGTTGGTGAAAGCATTCTTGAGTTATTGTCCGAAAACTGGAAAATCCCCCTTTTTTTAAAGAAATAAAACCCCATAACTCAGAAACGTAAAATCTAAAATTTATAAAAAACAAAAGGGAGCTCACATCAATAGATATAAACAATTCACCAAAGTTTTATGCCAATTGGTTAAAGTGTTTTTGAGTTAATGTCCGACATGTTGACGACGGACGGACTGATGGACAGACGGAGGGACAGACAGACGGACGTACAACGGTATACCATAATACGTCCCTTAAACGGGCGTATTAAAACATCAACTGAATCTGCTATTATTACAGAGTGGCAAATAAATATATTTATGTTTGTTAAATTATTGATTTATGAAAAAAAAAAGTCATAGTTGAATTGGAACATTTATATAACTAACTTGCTATTCATCAGTCCAGAAATAAATGTTACATTCTAATTTTCTATTATGTTCATGTTTATGTAAGATTGATACTTTTAAGGAGTCCAAAAGAATAAAACTGGATTTGTAAAAATTAAGAAAATTTCCTGAATTTTGACTCAAAACTTATGCAACCTTGTCAAAAACTTATATTTTATAAATTTCAATATTTCTTGGTTACCCAAAAATCCTACAATTTTATTTCTTTTACTTTCTAATGATAAAACTCAGACTTATGGTATATTGAAGTATACTGCAAAAAAAAAAAAAAAAAACAACAAATCAACCTACATGACCTAAGCACATATTAACAAATATCCGAAAAATTTTAAAACAAATAATATCTTGTCATTGATGCCATAGACCAAAATATATGGGAATCTGATACATAAAAAGAAACATTCAAGAGCTGAAACCACTGAAAAGAACAAAAGTAAAGCCAAACCCAGTTAAGGATTAGAAGAGGGATATGGTTCCAAATTTAATATTAACAAATCTCTTTTCTTATTTTCATGCAATCACCACAGTACTTCAAAATTTTAGATAACATTATAAACACCCAGACTATATGAGAGAAACTGGATATTAAAATACTAATCAATCCTCAATCAAGTCTTGTTCTTCTTTGCCAAGGATCAAGAATGAAGTGACTTCAGACACTGCAGTCATCAATGCCAAGAAATGGAATACAGAAAAAAGTGCCCACAGACACAGCAGTCATCAATGCCAAGAAATGGAATACAGAATAAAGTGCCCACAGACACAGCAGTCATCAATGCCAAGAAATGGAATACAGAATAAAGTGCCTACAGACACTGTTAACATCAATGCCAAGAAATAGAATACAAAATAAAGTGCCTACAGACACAGCAGTCATCAATGCCAAGAAATGGAATACAGAATAAAGTGCCTACAGACACTGTTAACATCAATGCCAAGAAATGGAATACAGAATAAAGTGCCTACAGATACTGTTAACATCAATGCCAAGAAATGGAATACAGAATAAAGTGCCTACAGATACTGCTGTCCCTTATTGAACATGTTGAAGGTAACTGACAGCTTAACCTACTCATTCTTTAACAAGCAGCTTTTTTTCATTATATCAGGTGCCCAAGAAATTCTGTTTTGTCACCCATTATGCACTCACATTAATAAATGCAAGCAAACATTCAAATCCAGAAGTACTGGTTATTTATGATATTTTATCCCACAGTTATATAATATATTATTTTTTACTATTCATTTACATTTTACAACAGTTATATATTTTTTTTTTCACTATTCATTTACATTTTATGCAATGTATACGATATTGAATGGATCTAGATGACTGATCATAAATACAACCACTGAACTATCAATAAAACTTGAGGTTAAAAACTAACTGCACTACATGATATGAATTTTTAAAAGTGACATTTAAAATATGAAAATATTTTACAATTATGAAATACACTGTACTTATTCAACTTATTCAAAATAGCAGACTTTTACTGAACCAAGTGCTCAGAAAATTTATTCAATGAATTTAATGTAACTGAAACATTATTTTCCTTTGTCTTAGGTGGTGTTTAAAGATTCTGCGACTAATTTCACAAAAAATTTTACGATTAAAATTGATTGTAAGTTATACTGAAATGTGTTTGACTTACAAGTATTTTTACTCAAGATTTTTTGTGGAAAGAGCTGCTGAAGCTTTTAGTTGTAGAGGTATTAATCAAAGCAGTCACTTATACATGAGATAATTTTCAAGATGACCTAATTTTTGGTATATAATTCCCCTATGACTTTGACTTACATATATCTGACCAGCAATGTTTTACAGTTCTCAAGATAACTTAATAAATTACTCCATCATGCTTAAAATGCAGGCTACTGTGACCCAAGTTTTGAATAAATATTCCTTATTATCAATAATCTGTTGACACAGAGATATGTCTCGCCTATCGGCATAAAATTCAGAAAAAGACAATCTGATGGACAGCAACATTGCTAATTAATTCAAAGTCGCTGGACCAACTAGTGGGTAGGGCCTCGAAATGGTTGACAAACTGAGATGTACAAACAGCAATGTAACTTTATAGAAAATATTGTCTACTGTAAGTAGTTCCTATCAAACTAATTTAATCATAAAACTTAACATTGAAAATTGTTAATTGATTGAAAGTAACTGGACCATGACCTAGGGGGCAGGGCCTTTAAATAGTTGTCAAACTGATATGTACTGATAATAAATAATGCAACTTTATAGAAAATATCATTGATCTATAGTAAGTAGTTCATATCAAACTAATTTAAGCAGAAAACTTATCATTGCAAATTTCTAATTAATTGAAAGTCACTGAACCATGGCCTAGGGGGCAGGGCCTCAAAATAGTCGTCAAACTGATATGTACTGATAGTAATGCATTTTCATTCAAAGTATCAACGATCTATCACAAGTAATTCCTATCAAACTAACTAAAGCAGAAAACTTAACAATTGTTGACGCCATCATCACAGCAGTTGTCAGAAAAGCAATCCCTATGTCTTGCTCGTCGCAAGCAGACAAAAATTACATCACTCTGCTTTGGCTAAGAATAATTCAGAACTAACTACATGGACATTAATGCAAAAGGTAAACAAGATGAATTAGATGTATTCAGCAACTATAGGTCACAGTAACACCTTCAACAATGAGAAAAAAACTCATACCATATAGTCAGTTATGAAAGTAAGCAACACGACTAAATGTGAAACAATTTAAACAAGAAAAAGAAACAGGCCCTTTAATGTCAAAACTATTAACGACAGACAGCAACCAATGACAACCTAGAGGCTCCTGACTAGGGACAGGCAAATAAAGAACGTGGCTTGGTTAAACATGTTATAGGACCATTTTGGTCTGGCAATAGGTTTGAAATCTTTTGTTTACCCTTTGAAGTCCTTTCACCAATTCTCATTACTAAGAACAGCACTAAAAAAACTTTTCCTTTATATTTGATGAAGTTTTTAATATCAATTCTTAATCTTTCAAACCTCATTCTATCTCCAAGAGGTCAACTCAGCTGATAAATCACATTTTGAGGACTTCTTCAAAGTTAATTTTTGAAGACTTTCAAATAATAGGTCAAATCTGGTGAGTTGTCTTAGTTTTGCAATGGTAAATTATCATTATATACAGGGTTGACTGTTTTTTTCTTTCTACAAAATGTTATCTAAGCTTAACACAGCATTCCAGGCCAAGATTTGCAATAAATAAATTAATAAACAGCTGCGCCACGAGCACATGATACGCCTGTCATCTTGTGTGTGAAGTTTTATGCAGTAATCATAAATAGTTTCTGAGATACGGCGCAACATGTGAAAAACCCCCCTTTTTTTTATTAAAAACTCAATAACTCTAAAATAAAATTTTGAATCATCACCAAAAAGTATACAGATCTTTAGATTAATATAACTAAGAAGTGTGTAAAGTTTTAAGCAATAATCATAAATCGTTTTTAAGATACGGAGCGACATGTGAAAACCATCCTTTTTTTTACAAAAAACTCAATAACTCTAAAATAAAATTTTGAATCATCACCAAAAAGTATAAAGATCTTTAGATTAATATAACTAAGAAGTGTGTAAAGTTTTAAGCAATAATTATAAATCGTTTTTGTGATACGGCACGACATGTGAAAAAAACACATCCCGGTTTTAGTTACAAAGTCCCGTAACTCAAAAAGTTTTAATCTTATTTTCACCAAAAAGTATACAGATCGTTTGACCATCATAAGAAACAACTATGATAAGTTTTATGAAATTTGGATAAGTTGTTCTCAAGTTATGGTGCAACATGTTTACGATGGACAGACGGACCGACGGACGCCAGACATTTGTTTAACATAATATGTCCCGTCAAAATTTTGACGGGCGTATAAAAACTTCATTTAGATAAACTGTATTATGGATTATTGTAAATAAATAAAGAGGGCAATGTGTAAACCTCTTGTATATAATAATATATGCTTAATTATAATATTTTTAAGTAATTAAATTTGTATTGTTATAAAATCTCTTCATTTCATAATCTGTAGTATAAATATTGGTGATAAACAATGTCAAGATCATATAATGTTTTCATGATTTAACTGAAATTAAATCATATTTCATGAAACCAAAATAAACAAGACCACAAAATATCTGCAAATAAACTATTGAATCTATCCAAAGTTTTGTTTTCATGTTTTTATTTTTTTGCCTACTGCTCCTTTGCAAAATTTAATGTTAGTATCCACATTTTCAGACAGCTCTGAAACAAGTAAAGGTTATCTATGTACTTTTGATATACAGTGTCATTAAAGGGAAACCCAGCAAAGATCAAAATGGTACTTGACAAAACAGGTTTGCTATAATGTGGTCTTCTTTTAAGTCCTAATATATAGAATAAACATAGTTTACAACTTCATTTAAAGCATTGCTTTTGTGACCTTAGCGTCAATGCCTTTGTTACCTTGGTGTTTACAGTTATATCAAAATGCTGAAGATTTACAAATTTATAAACAATATGGTTGTGCTGTAACTCACCAATCTTCCCCGCCCCCTGATCTTGGAGTGAAAGCAGAAGAAATTCTGGGAGATATATAGATGTCCCTGGAGTAGTATGTCTCCAATAAAGGCACAGGAAAAATCTGCCAAAATATAAATGTTAGTTAACAATGAACAATTTTATATCTTCTTAGACAATTGTAATAAAGGCTTTGGTGTTAAGGTTTCAGTTTACTTTACATATCACTTGTATCTACGTGTACTTTCTTTAATGTTTGATAAGAATGCGTATGGTATATTGCCATGTCTTCCTAAAGAATGTTGAAAGCCTTTTAAATGTATAATTCTAGAATAAATTATTGCATATTCATACTACAGTTAGATATGCTTGTATCTCCACTGAAATAAATGCCTATCAACAATATATCAATAATTATTCCATGAGTTCATTGAAATTTTTTAAAGCACCATATGTCAGCATTTGATAGTTCCAAAGTCTGAACTATTTTTGTTGAAAATTAAGAACTTTGGCATATATTTGGATATTTTTAAAAGAGTTCAAATCAATATATCCCCTCTGACTGTTTGGTATGTATATAGTTTCACTAGAAATACAAATCAATTAAAAATTTCAATAAATATTGAACATTTTTATGTCTATGATTGATCAACAACAATTTGAACTTGCAATTATATTTTCAAACTAAACTAAACTCTCTTATAAACTATATATATGCTTTCTTACAATATTGACATTTCATGTCTCTTTATATCTTTTGAAGTGGTTTTGGATTGTGTCAAATTTCAGAACCTAATTCATTTTGCCATTTAAATCATTTTAAAACCCATTAATCTATAAAATAAAAAGTATGAGATGAATTAATGGCCATTTCATTTCAAATAATTCTAGAAAAATCTTTAATTATAGAAAAGTACAATGGTATCACAAGAAATAATGCCACCAAATTCAATCACTTATTTACTAAGTTAAAAAATCAATGAAATATATTTTAACAATGAATTTAAACATTACAAGGCCATGAATAAATTAAACCTAAAAATAACATGTAGAAATTAACTTGATTAACTGATAGGGCTTAATGACTCTTAAAACATTTTAACTGGGATAATTTTCAATAATTGTTACAGATCATGTCAGGAACTTGCAACTGGTTGCATGCAAGGATGTTTTTTAATAAAGATAGCATTAAATGCAAATTAACCTTTGCTATTTTCTTACACTGTCACTTGTATGAATAATTTTTATGTCCATGAATCAAAAATTTTTAGACCCAGTGTGGTTCAAATTGGAGTAATGATTTCAAAGAATTACAAAAAATTGAACAGATAAACATAAATCTTAACTACCAGTGTTGGAAATGGCTCAAACTGGCTTTTCAAGCCAAGTCAGCTCAGTTCTTAGCATAAATGAGTGGGAAATCCAGAATTTTTGCATAAAATTAAAAGGATAGTAATAACAAAAAATGATTTCATAAAGTGTACTTGTAAGTTACCACAATGACACATGAGACAACAGTTTGACTATCCTTCTTTCTTTCTAAAATGGGTACAAGTTTAAAATTATTCTTGGGTTTTAATATTTCTGTGACAGCTGATTAAAAAACATACAACAAACATGCATGTAAGCATGTTAATTTGACAATGAGGTCATCAAAACACATACCCCCTCTAGGTGTAAACAATAATAGAATCTAAAAATAAATTTACCTAAAAATAAATTGACAGACTTAGATAGAAGATACATTGTGTCCTGTATAAACTATAATTTAATAAATCAAATTTCCTCAAGTTTAAAATTATTCTTGGGTTATACTATTTCTATGACATTTATCCAACAAGTCCCTTTTTCACATTTATTTTTTCCTACGAAGTACATTAATCAATATTCAAAAATAACACACCAATCTACTTACAATCAATGGGGGATTCCTCTGGTGGGACAGACTTGAACAACTTGTGAAACTTTTCATATCTTGAGTTCCTGCGAGTTGGTGAAGTTTCCTGAAATATAAACAAAGATCAATGAATTGAAAACTATTTAAAGTTTTAAAATAAGTACTTGTAATGGTCAACTGTAATGAAATAAGTTAATAATATTCCTATCCTATCCCCCAATACAAAAAAAATTAAAAAAAAAAAAACATTCAACCAGCACAAAGATACCAAAAACAAAAAGTAGGTGCCACAGGGAATAAATTACAGCTTGTTACTACAAGACTATTCAATTTTCAGTTGTTAACTAACATTGGCCATATTTAGAATTAATTTTAGGTAAGTACTACAGGAAAAGTCAATAACAAAGTAAGTATTTATTTTTATAACAAATGGGAGTGTAATGTAACAATCAAACAAACATTAAAAAGAGTCAAAAGTGTGAGCATTTAGGAAAAATATTCAGTAAAATTATAGTAAATTATCACTCCCTAAAACTCAAATATACCATGAGAGGCGTAAGGCTAAAAATTATACTTTTAAAATTTGTCAAAAGAAAGGTCAGTCATGGTAAGTGTAAGTCTTCAATTCTTGTGGCTAATTTATTTTTCTATTCTAGTCCTTAAATTCAATATTATCAATGGTCTTAGGTTTTCTTTTTTTCTTGGTTCAAAGTTCCAAATTGACTTGTTAAGGATTTTAAGTTTGCTTTAACTTTGTTTATTTCATGTAGATCCTTGTGGATCTAATATTTAATAATCTACCGGTATTCTTCTTGATTTTAGGTTTTCTAGTCTTGTGTGTCTTATGTCACTTAAGCTGGTTCTTATGTTTTTTTCCCTTGACCTAACATGTTTTTAGTTTTCATTATAGTAAAATAAGATCAGCAGAACTCAATTATAAAATTTTACTTGTAAACTAACCGATCCTATTCAGAACAAATCAATATTTTGATCAACTTTAAAAACTATAATCAATCAAACATGACAAAAGTTTCTAAAATTAACTTTAATATAAAAAAAAACTTCAATTACAAGACTTCTTAATGCTATGAAAAATCTGATAAAGCTGGACTGCACAATTATTATGTACATATAACACTCCAAAAGCATTTAGTGTTGTCAAATAAAAACCTTGGGCCAAATAATGTCAGTTTTTGAAAAGTCGATCTGTCTAAAAAAAAAACATGACAAAGACTGAATAAACAGACTGATATAGTTATAGCTCAATTTAGCTGACTTTTAATTGAAAGAGAATAGTGTTTATCTAATCTATGGGATTGCTAAAATAAGATTAATACAATCTTTTTCTGAAGGTCTTGATTTTTTCACAATCATCTCATTGAATACAACTGTTGAAAGAAAGAAAGACCAACTATTTTTTCACCCCATCCCAAAAGGGTCAATGCTGTTTGATTGATACATTGATTGCTTTCAGTCAGCAACCTGTCAGTCATATTTAGGACTACTGCATATTATTGGGAACACTTCTTTGAACTTGACCCACATGCTGACTTGTACTTGCTATCTTAAACATCAACGAAAAAACTTGATCAGCAGACACATCATCTCACAGTAACATATAACAGTGGGAAATCTAGTGAAAAAGAACAAAAGAAAATTACCTCTTCTTATGATAGAGTGGAGAAAATCAATAATAAATCAATGCCGGTGACGACACTGATCAAAAGTTATTTCTAATTACAATTGAACATTTTAAGGAAATTATTTGTTAAACTGTGTAGTTAGAAATATACATGCAATTAATACACTATGTTTTATGTTCAGTATTAATTGAGATAATTGTATTAGAAGCTTGTGAAACTGAAATTTAAAAAATGCCAATCTTTGCTGCATACTGATAAATAAAAAAAAAAAAAAATGGAAAAAATCATGTACATACAAAATCTAAAGATCTTTCGGGTCACCAATTTTTGGAGTGTTCCACAAAGTCCTTAACATGTTACAATTTCCCAAAATATACTTATTTTTCACATTGTAAGTTTTCGAGTATACCGGTCTCCTCTTGTCACATGGAAATTCAATATAGAAATATTGTCTTTTCATGAATATATTAATATAAAAGTCTGTCTGTGCAGGCAAAAATTAAAGATAAATATTCTTATAAAGACAGCATCTTTTTACTATTTTTTTTACAATTTTAAGAAAAGGTCATCTCAATTTTTGTACATGTATTTGCCGTCTTCTCGATCTATTCACATCAGGATAAGGTCCGTTTGAATTTGCTTAGTAACTTAATATTAAAAGTGCCAATCTTTGCTGCATATCAATCGATTCCCTTGGAATTTTTTCCCTGATCTAGGTGCATATATATAGACGGATAATTAGCATGTTCTAGAGAGGTTTACAGCCGGTAAAAAAAATAAATTGAAGTTGGTACTCCAGGAATTTATTCGCATAGCAACATTTTAAACTGACTCTGAGCTTACCAGACTTTGCTCTTTCTACAAACTTTTAAGTGCTTAATGACAAATACCAATTTCTAAGTCTTTAATTTGACTCAGCCAGGCAAGATCTTATCTGCACATGAAATGGACTCACTATCATAAGACACACAGATCTTCAATGCCGATTGAAGAATCTCTCACAGGTGAGGTTCCATCAGTTTTATTTAATAATAACAGTCCTTTTAATATCTTTGTATGTATTATATTGAACAATAAAAGTGAAATTTAAATAATCCCAAAGAACTTTTCTCCTGATGAAGTAGGCAGTCCTTTGCACAAATAATACATATTAGCTGCTTTGGTTTTAGACAAAGTGCCCCTCTTCTGGTTCAAAAATCATATAACAAATCTTTATTCACTATTTTTTTATTTAATGCCATGACATTGTCAGTTTGTTTTTCGACTTATAAGTTTGAAAGTCCCTTTAGTATCTTTCGCCTTTCTTTTACAAATGACATTCCAAAATGATCATTTCAACCAACGCTTGATATTAAAACCGTTCACGCTCTATTCTCAAAACGACAATATAAAATTGATTCTCTAAAACCTGTTAACTTTTAATGTCAAATTTTCTAGATTTCATAAACACAACTATGTTCAATGATAGAAAAGTTGCCACAAATATATTGTTATAATATCAGCAGATAATTGGAAGATTAAGGACCCATGATGAAATAGGAAGTGAAATATAATACAAATGGTTAATATCAAAACAATGAAAGCTGGAACTCTGAGCAACACAAACAACTACCCCCACAGTAACATTTATATAACATGACTTTTATTTCGTTTTTATGCCATGGTATTGTCAGTTTGTTTTCGACTTATGAGTTTGAATGTCCCTTTGGTATCTTTTGTCTCCCTTTTTATTTTTCTCAATGTCTGATATCACAAATTATGTAAAAAGATCTATCTACCGATTTTACAAGTGACGTACTTTTATACTAGTGAGTGCCATAAAGATGGAAAAAATTTATGTCCTCAGCTTTCCAGACAGTATTAAATTATAAATTTTAAGAAATTATCAATACGTTTCCAGCTCCTCATCAGTTTGTGTGACTTTTAAAATAATAATATCATCTCTGCAGACTTCTCTTTAAATGTCAATAATATTGTTATCTCCTTTGAGACTTCTGCTCGCCATTAGACTCTCAGTTTTTCCCCATCTACATGTTAATATTGACAACTCAACAAGGAATAAAATTCATGGTTTGAAATTGCAGATAAGTATCTGTCACGTTTTTCAAACAATGAATAATTCTCACTTACATTTCATGACACACAAACAAAAAGCTTGATATCTAACAGCATCATCAACAATGAGCACTATTTAAAAGTAATATGAATGACTAGTTCTTATAAAAAACAATCGATTGTTAATCTAATAGAATGTGGATAGTTTATTTACCTACAATGTGCCAATTGTTGCAATATTCTATAGCAGACTGCTTCCTTTTATGAAAAGTAGAACATATTCAAAATTTGAATTGATTGATTGTTGTCTGCTCCATATCCAGGGTTAAATATTTCATGCAAAATCAGGGTAAGAACAAATTAAAGATGAATGCAATAAGTAAGTTTGCAAAGTAGGTCAACCCAGGGATTCAAACAAGTATTCTAAAACACCAGCCATTAATCACATTTAAAAATGATTGCAATAGATCAATATTTTTTCTCTCTATCTCATTTGACTCACTCTAATTTGATTCTGATCAACTCATTAGATTTCATTACAGACTGAATAAAATTGCTTCCAATTAGTTTGGTTTATCTTATTAAGGCATCTCTGCTATAATGATGAGTGGTTTTTAAAGTCCCGTGGCAAATATTACATGTATATCAGGGAGAGAACATGTTAATGTGATTTGACGTTGAACCCTGTTTTGTATTCAACTAAAATGCTGAGCCCGATTTTTAACATGCAAGCTCACAAAATAGCGAGTAACAGCCTGCAGAAAATCTATCTAAACTAGTGATTTATCAATATAAAAAAAAAAAATACCTTGTGTGTATCTTTCTTGCTCATCACTATCCACCAAGATCTACCTGTAAAAATAATAAAAATCATGAGGTCAATATTGTCTCCTATACATCCTTTCTTTTGTCTTCGGCATAAAAGTTCACATCCATGCCATCATGAAATAAGGTTTTTTAAATATTTGTTTTTAATAATTCCTTCAGACTCTCTCAAGTAATTAAAATGATTCTAAAATTAACCATCTTTCCATTCTGTAGAAAAAGTTTGTGCTAATTCTAATCAACAACATTTCTAAAAATGGTCAGATATGACATATAGCTGGAGAAAAAATCCTAACTCCATTCATTTACCATTATTCTATCAAATAACAGAGGTCATTCTTACCACTTTCTTGACAGTGTTATAAATAACAATTTCAAAAAGTATTTTCTACAATAGAAGTTCAGTTGTCAAAAGTGGTATTTTGTATAAAAGAAGTACCTTTGTAAAGTGTTAACAAGTGGTAATTTAACCACTTGACAAAATATCCAGTAAGATTTTGTTTGGGCTTGTTATTTCCGTATCGATATTTTTTTTAATCAGGAGTGGGGCTTACTTGATAAGTAAGTTGAAGCTAATCTATTCAACAAATTACAAAAAATAAACTATTTTGTCTTAAAAACAACAAGCAAATTAACTAAGATTCCAGAATAAAAAAATAATTTGTTTGAAAAGCAGACTCGAACAAAAAAAACAACACTTTCTGATATATTTTCTTAAAAGGAGGCAGAGATAAAAAAAAATAAAAATAAATGGAGAATGTGTCTATGGGCTTCAGATGCCCCAGCTTGTAAATATGCATGAGTCAACTTCCACATACAGATGCAGGATTCACGTAGTTAAGACAGTTTTGTGATTATAAGCATAATAATGAATAAGTTTCATAACATTTGGTTCAGGCAAACTAAAGTTAGAGAACAGAAACCAATTTTGATCTCAAGCTGTAAATGTGATTTCTGAATTTGAAACCATACAAACTGATATTAAATGTTTTTCCTAGACTTGCTGAAAAGTTCAACAGATCTTTTAACACCATGATTTTAAAATTGATGGACAGTTTACAAAATATGGTACATTGCTTTTCTAATGATGTTCAGTGAGTATTTACATGTACGACATATAAGATTTAAAATGAAAAACATGTAATGAAAAGTTGAATTATAGATTATACTAAATTCTTCATCCTTTACATTTCAGTAATATAAAAGACTTTATATGGCTTGTCAATTTTGTAGTGCATCTTCTTCCGACTTTCTCATGCATATTGCCTGCCATCTTTGGTATTTGCATTCAATTTCAAAACCTAATTATACTCCATTCGTTAGGATTTCAAACAAATATTAAAGTAAATTCATGATATGTTTGTTACCTTTAAAAACTTGCTAAATAAGTCAAACAAACCAGTAAAATAAAGAACTTCAAAAATAGCTTTCATTTAATCAGTTATTATTTATCGAGGTTTTACAATAGTATTTTCCAACTAAAGTTCCTTGACAGTAAATGCTGATGTTTGTTTTTTTGTTTTTTTGTTTTTTTTTTGCTAAGATGAAGTTAGTCCAACCATGAGTAAAAAAAAAAATTGTCAAGTACAAAAAATTTGAAAGCATATATATAATATTACTTACATAAATAAGTTAAAATCCACTACAGCAAAATGAATGGAATTTAAACATTAATTTTATGCCATTTTAAATAAACCATTTAAAACTTGGTCAATTGCTTTGTTTTTTTTATTGTTAACCAATACAAAAGCCCTATATGAAGTTGAAAATCTAGTACTAACAATTGGTTTTCACAAATCAATTCAAAAACTTACAATTTTAACTGGGATATAATGACAGTGTTAATTAAATAGGAAATGAATAACATATTATAGTATTTATACAACAATGACCAGTAATTATAATATCAATAGTTTGTAACATGTTACCACTTGAGTTACCTGTCCATTTACACTCACCTGGTCAATGGACACATTTGTACTATATTTCAATCAGATTACCTTTTTTAAAATTATATCATATAAAGTACGAATTTATGGATATATGGGTATCCATCAATGAGACAGCAACCAAACACGACAATAAAACCAGTTAAGACAAAAGACCTCAACATATGAACTTCAACATTAATAGACAAGTGTCTAATACATAATTTGAGAAGCTCTTAACTATGGAATGGAGTATAGATAAATCGCAAATAAATTTTAACAGATGTTACCAAAAAATCTGCCATCAACATTAAAAGTCTGAAAGGATTATTACAAGCACTGATTAAGAATTCAAGATATCCACAAAGATGGACAAATTGACAAGTGTTCAAATAAAGGTACTAATTAATCTTATAAAATTATAAAAACAAATACTTAATATGTTTCTTAGGCCTTCCAAACTTGCAGCTGTAGAAATGGTCTTACTATAGAAACATTCACATGTTGCATGCATCCAAAAAAGAGAACTTCTACATTTTTTTCTGGTTTCTTCCAGTAACATAGTGAAATTGATGCTGTTGCTTCATACAAAATAAATTACTTTTCCTCCCTTTGATTTTCTGATTATATATGAATTATCTAATCTTTAAGGCTACATATTTCTACTAAATTTTCAAGGAATAAAATGCTGGTAATAGAAATATCTTACACAAGATCTAACAGTGCTGTACTGTGGACATGATATACTGCTCCTTTAACTTAAATAACTTGAACTAAAAACCTAAAGGAGCAAAAATTCTGAATGAAACATGTATACAAAACCAACAGAAATAGAATGTTAGAAGGATTTGAAATGTTTTTCAAAATATGCAGAAATTTTCAGTCCTTTTAGGAATTTGAAAAGTAGTTTCCAGACCATATACTTCACACAGATACTGATATATATTTTTCAACTTATATCAATGAAAACAGCATTTACTTGCTAAGAGTGTCTTGCTACTCAGTCAATCATAAATTGCAAATTGTATTTAAAAAAACAAACTGTTAACACAGAGATATGTCTCGCCTTTTTGTAATTTTGATAATGCAAATGTTGAAATTAAAATAGCAATACTTAAACATGAAAGTTATGCAAATATTCAAAGTCATTGAACCATGACTGAAGGTACATAGCTAAACAATCTCCATGGAAATGAGATGTGCCATTTCTTATACAACTACATACCAAATACCATTGACTTATCATAAGTCATTGTAAACTATGTAAAAGTTTCAAAGTCAATGAACCATGATGAGGGGGTGGGGCTATATAATCTCCATGGAAACGAGACTTGCAAATGCCAATAAATTTGCATACCAAATATCATTGACTTAACATTAGAGGTTCATCTTAAAACTGATCTTAAATCACAAACTAATTCATGTAAACTAAGCAAAAATTTCAAAGTCAATAGAACATGACAAAGGGGGCGGGACCAAATAATCTCCATGGAAATGAGATATGCTAATGCTTATACAACTGCATACCAATTAACATTGGCCTACCACTAATGCTTCCCCTTGAACTGACCTAATCACAAACTAATACATTTAAACTAAGCAGAAGTTTCAAAGTCAATAGACCATGACTGAGGGAGTGTAGCCAAATAATCTCCATCGAAATGAGATGTGCCAATGCTAATACAACTGCATACCAAATATCACTGACCTACCACTAGTGGTTCACCATAAACTTATACATCGTTGACGCCGCCGCTGCTGCCGCCAGAAACAGCATACCTATGTCTCACTTTTTGACACTGTCAAGGCAAGACAAAAATCATTCCATAAACTAACCTACTGCAACTAATCAAGCATATGACTATTGGTAATACAATCATTCTAATTATTTTAACAACAGTTATTTAAAATAACTCATAATCTTAAAATCTGCTTATATATATATATATTATGAAATTGCATGTCAGTCTGAAATAACATGGGATAATTTTTTTGTAGATTAAATAACCCAGTTCTTATTATTAGTGCATTGCCTAATATAGACTAACCTGGAACAATTTCCCATTTCCACCCATATAAGTCATATCCTATGTATATTCTAAACTTTTTTCAGTTCTGAAAGTGTGTATATAGAGTATGTTGTTTCACACTACAATTTCTTCATATATAAAGGATATATTTACAAATAAAACATGTCAATGAGAAAGCAAACAAACAACACAACGAAAAAACCAAAGACAACAAAAGGTCAAGTTCTTCAACAACAGAAACCTGTCTATGCAATACATGTATGTCAAACTCTAATTAATTCAAAATTTTCTCATTATTTCACATTATCTTTTGTGATAAAAATCACATCTTCACATCCCTAATGTTTTAGTATTTAAGCTAATGATATTTTACTGTTAGTTTTAATATACACTATGTTTTATATCTGGATACAAATGCTTTATGTTATACAAGTGGTGAGACTTTAATAAATATTGAATCTGAATTTGAATCCCCCTTTTTTTCCATCTGTTTAAAGGCATGTGTTTTTAAATATTCCAAATTTTATCAGTATGCATTGACAATTATGTCATATTGTAAACTCAATAAGCAAGAATTTTATGCACTTTAGTCAAAACACCTACCCTCAAGGCTGGTAATTTTGCTCGTCCATTATTTCTGTTAATTTTTGGTACAGTAACATAACAATAAATTAACTGACTTACAAGACAAATAAATTTCTGGCCAGTGTTGTTTGTGCACAACATATAAATTCACTAGTTTCCATTTCAAACAGCTTACATATGTAATAAACCCTAAGATGACACCTTCATAGGTACCATGTGATTGGCACTGTTTTGATATTTGACATCCAAAACAACTTTTCATAATATGTATCATTTAAATTAGATATGTTATATTTTTGCAACTAGTGTTTATCTGATTTAACAAATTCAGTGAAATTGGATCTATGTGGTTCCATGCACATTACAAATATAAATGCGACAGATCAATATCGAAATCTGTCAGATTGAAGTATAGCTTGTCTTGTTGTGTGTTGTTCACAAGTATAAAAAGTCTGCTTGGTATGTTGACATGATATAAAATATATCATACAATGTGTGGTTATCATGCAATGGTAGAAGTGTGGTCTGCCTAACCTTAAAAGTATCCAGACTATGTTATTAATATTGGAACAATTTTCATTTCAGAAAGATTATCAATTACATCAGTTGTATTGTAATATTGTACTTCTATATTTGGACAATTGCAGATAATTTCCTTGTTGTTATACTTAATTTATTTTATTTACTTCTCATTTAAATAACCACTTCCTATAATAGAGTTATGTCCATGAATGAATGAGGAAACAGGATAGGATTTCTATATTTTTTCCTAAGATATTAAGAGGAAACAGTTTCTCACCAATTACTTGCCTAATTTTTCTTGTAACAAATTATTATGATTTAAATATTTAAGTTCAGTTATTTTTGTGGGTACAACTTTTGGTGGATCAAAAAAACATTGTATTTTTTTGTGGATTTTTTTGTGGATTCTTGATTTCATTGTTTTCATCAATTTTATATACATGCAGTCAAAAGATAATTGGTATTTTGAAAACCTCAATTTATTGGTTCAAAAAACATATAGCCTCTTTCTTTTAATTGTTACATGTGTAACATGGCTAACAATACTAGACTACAGTGTCTCCAAAAAAAATGTCAATTAGATAGCATCAATTGTAAAAAAAAATTAAAAAAAAACACCATGAAATATTTGACACTGGATGCAACCAACAATCAATCAATCAAAACGAAAGAAGCCTTAAAAGAAATATACCTACCAAAGCCTTTTAAAATTGACTATCGAAATATATTATCATTCATGATCATTCCATTGAAATTTCTTTGCTTTTTATTTATTTTCTTAAAATGATTGTTAAAGCAGTTCTCTTATACCCAAACCTTGTTCCATGAGTAATTGCCTGGTCAGCTAACTTTGATCATTGCAGGAAACCATTGTTATTTCAGGGCAGATAGACTTTATATATTAAATCAACATTCATTCAAAATCTGATAGCCACACGAAATAAATTTATGTTTTTAAAGGAACATTTCCTTTTTCACATTCAAAAACAAAATTATAAATAAATACTTTATACAATACTTTTATGTCTTTTTAACCTGACTGTGAAAGGATTGTAAACAATATCATAAACATGGTAAATTGATTTATTAACCCTTAACAGTCTATCTGATGTACTTCTTTTTACTCCATATACATTTTTTTGTAGTCAAACACAGAAGCCATAAATACTGGGGATTATAATTTTACAACACCCAGGATTACTTAAATTAAGCCGATGAGGAACAAAACAGTTTTCATAATGAAAGATCAAGTTAAGAAAAACATGGTTCTGACATGCCAATTTCATCTGTTTACATTGTAATGGATTCATTTTCTTTTTTTTTTTTTTTTTGGTACACATTTTTCCTGTTTGGACAAAAAATGCTATTTTCAGGGTACCTAATAATTCATAGTCCTATCAGAGTAATTTAAATTTTGTATTCCCTAGAGTATTTAAGTTCATTAATTATCTTAACCGCAAAAATTAGTACCCAATTAATATTAATGAGTCAGCAGTAAATGAAAAAAATATCTGATAATTGTTTTTCTGTATATTTTCTTGATGAGTCAGACCTTACCCACATTTTAAAAGGAACGCAATTCCAGTAAAAGCTTGTGTCACATATATCGCTATCATAAGCAGAAAAGCAATAAAAATATGATGGAGAAAGACTTGTTGGATTGACGAGGCATACCAAACATAACATAAACATGAACTAATAAGAGAGATATCTGCTATAATTCACTTCATTGAATAAAATTGAGAATGGAAATGGGGAATGTGTCAAAGAAACAACAACCCAACCATAGATTAGAAAACAGCTGAAGGCCACCAATGGGTCTTCAATACAGCAAGAAAATCCCGCACTCGGAGGCAGGCTTCAGCTGGTCCCTAAACAAAAATGTGTACTAGTTCAATGAAAATGGACGTCACACTAAACTCCAAAACATATAAATGAACTAAAATTAAAAAACATACAAGACTAACAATTAAACTGATTGAAATATTATGTCTTCATCATAAGAAAATCAAGAACAATCCCTCCCGTTAGGGGTTTAGTATCATACCATCATAAAATATATGAGAGGACCATAACCCATAGCAAAGTTTGTTTATAAAAAATGGATGTGCACTTGTACACAGACTACACATGTGAGCTTTTGTATGGATGCAGCTACTGCTACAGTACAAAATACCTTAAGTAAAAACAATTTAGATTCCTTCCTACCTGCAAAACTTTTGACATTCGATAACAGTCATATGACAACAATTTCCAATTAGATTCAATCATTGACTATCTGAAAATAATTCAGAATTCAATTTTTTTAAGAAATTAGGTATACAAAAATACAAAGTGTCTAAAAGTATGCAAGCTATCAATTAATGTTTTAAAACAGGATCTTTCCTGGTTAGATTTAGAAAAAAATTCCAATAAAACTGCTGCTATAGAAATGGATTAAAAGTTTTATATTTTCTTTAATTTACATAATTAAATGTAAATAAGTATTTTTTTTATATGAAAATCTATTACTGCAATCCTATCTAATTCCAATCTAACTAATTGACATAAAGATTCTAATTAGATTCCTTGCTTTGCTTACCAATGTTACTCCTTTTCAAATTTGTAACATTTTTGTGGTTTATATATGTAACCTTAACAACTTTTACAAGTAATTTCAAAAACTCGACTTTGTTGAGGTAAAACAAAAATTGCCATAATAGACTACAACTCCTTAAGGGGTCATCCAATTATAATAGACTATAACTCCTTAAGGGGTCATCCAATTATAAGACTATAACTCCTTAAGGGGTCATCCAATTGTTTTGGTTGTATTGGTATTTTTGAGCAGGGTGAGCTAAAAAATCCATCATTCTTATTTCAGCCATTCCTTCTCATTTCGAATTAAATTTGCTTCGCTTTATAATAATCCCACATTTTTCCACAACATAATATGTATGAAATATTTACAAGGCCCTAATGCAAACGGAAACAAATCAATCAAAATATCTCCAGCATGTTTCCACCTACAGCAGCTACATACGGAACCAGTTTCTCAGGACATCAATAATTCAATCTATACATGTCATACATACAAAGTTATAATGTCCTCAACTCCAATAAAAACTAGTAATTTATCTCCTCTGATTGATCACCACATAAACCAAGATTTCCAGGGAAATAACAAAACTTTTATCCCTAAGTGCTGACCATTGAAAACTTTGTCCTATATACCACTTAAATAGGAAACAATTCTGAAATATGTATTTCCATTGTTATTTATGAAGTATGAGCCATTTCCTTTTGTATTCATGGTGTGATTTCAACAGAAATTGACATTAACATAGAATTATAGAATTATCAGCTTCAATCTACATTACAAAAATCTCTAGAAAGGCAGTGATTAAAAAGACTATGGGTCATTTTAGAAGTTATTATAGAAGTTCTCAATTTCAATGGACCATTAATTCTCAAAGATTCAAGTATCTATGATGGGTTTATTCTAAGCCAATTTTTTGTTTTCTTGCCAATGGGACAGTTTCCCCATCAATAGGACTTTCGATACCTTGTTCCTCTCATCAAAGTCACTACAAAAAGTATATACCAACAGTATCATTGCACTGTCATTGCACTATCATGCGTCAGTAGAAAAATCGCTAAAAGATATGTAAAAGGCTTTAATCCTAATTGTCAGACCTTTTCAATTTTGCTACGTTTTTGTGGTTTATATATGTGACCTTGGCATCGCAACAAGGAAATTCAAAAAACTGTGTTCCAATTGACAAAATATGAATACAAGAAGCTATGGGATATTACGTCAATGTTACAGTATCCTAACAATAGATAAGTTTCAGTTTACAATAAGTTAAAATCATCAGAAGGAATTGACAAATATGGTATTGTTTACAACATAAAATTTATTCTGAGTTCAAACAAACTTGTCCACCTTGAAAAGTTTTAAGATATGGCAGGACCTAGATATATAAGGTTATATGCATTGTGTGTTTGAAGAAAATGAACAAATTTTTTTAATTTTGAGATTCCATTATTTTTCATGGCTACAAAAGTTCTCAATTCTTGATTAATACATGAACACTGGTACCAACAAATATAAATGAATCTGCAATAACTGTAAAAAGTTGTCCACTGCTTAAATTGAGCAGGAAATAATTTACTTTTTTCAGAAATTTCTGTGATGTGTTTTTTTTACATGCATTGCAAAAATGTGACAATCCAAGTATTGCATTAATTGGGAATCAGATTTATAATATCTTATAGTATCATTTGTGTACAGCATCAATTTACCTAGCATTTTATGTTTGTTTATCAACAAATGCATTGATAGTTGTAGAGGCGCTTCATTTTTTCTTAGTAAATACTTAACCACCCCTCAATTAGCTGCACTAGTAAAGTACTCCTTTAGCTCAGTTGGTAGAGCCCTGATTTTTTAACTGAAATTTTTACTTTCTTTTACACATCCCCTGGCAAGGACCATTAGGAAACCACAATCTTTTAGAAAATGAGTTGTCTTTGGGTCTATCAACTCTTTTTAAGCTAAACAAAGGAAGCCAGCTTCATACCTTGGCCTTTTTGATACCAATAAAAACAATTAACTACGGTGTTAAATTGATAACCTTTAAGAATTAGTTAATTCAAAGGATCAATGAGTTCACATGGCTTGTATCTAAATTTACAGGCTCTATAAACAATATCACCCTAAAACTTAGGATGTGATATCTCCTTTTTGATAAGAATTTACCAGTTATACATAAATTACATTCTTTGAAATCTATATTGCAACAACAGACATGGTCACCCCATTTCTCATCATACCTCATCTATGGGCATAGTGAACAAGTTTCATTTTTTAAAGTACAGTACCTTTTTTTTTCATGTTCTTTTTCTGTTATCATCCATGACTTTACTTTACTGAGTCTACACAATTTTTTAAAACCATGCCTCATCTTAGGTCAAACAAGATCCATTAAGATAATGTCATCAAAATGAAACCCCAATGAAATGTTGGATAAATGTACTATTTCACATCAATTATCAATCAAGAAATATTGTATTTCATCAGATCAATGAACAATTGATAAATAAGTAATAAGAAATAACTAATTAATAGCAAAACATATAATTAAATAGATACTTTAAATCCCAACAGAACACTTTGTGTCACCTAATGTAACATTAATTAGTAATGACAGGCCTTACAGGTGTAATATGGTCATTTCAATTAATATAGTCTAATCATTTACATTTAATGAGTAATGATTTGATATTATTAAAAATGTTGTAAAAACTCATTTTCTGTTATTGTAAGATCTGAACAAGAATTACATGCCCAATGATTATAATTCACTTCCAAGTACTTCCTCTTACCTTCAATATGCAGCGTAAAGCAATAACCAATCAATCAATCAATCTTACCTTCAAATTCCACAAAAATTTGTTAACCTAGCTAACTCTGACAATTTTTGTCAAAAACTAAAAAAAGTTGACTCTTTTGTTCTATTATTGTTATAATTAAACCATTTTTTAACCATGTGTTCCATATGGGATTTTTGTTATAGTAAATGTGTATTTCATAATTCAACTTATACAGAGGGATATACAGTTTATGACCACACCAGCCATTCAATTGTCCTTAGCAGTACCATTTGATCAAATATTATTGAAAGATCATTGACCAAGATGATTTCCATTCATATCTAAATTAGTTTGTTTAGAATTATGAATATAATTTTGGCAGTCAATACATTCACTCCATCACCATTTATTTACCATGTTAAAGGTTTTGAACATTATACCTAAAGCAAAAACTTCTATCCTATATATATATATATATATATAGAATAAATGGGGAATGTGTCCATGGGACACAGATGATGCCCCCACTTGCATATAACGTTATAAAGGGACATAACTCAAGAACGGTAAAAGAAACACTACCCAAATTTGTACTTGATCTGAGTTTTGTGGTAATAAGCATTGTGAATAAGTTTCATAACATTTGGTTGAGGCAAACTTAAGTTAGAAAACAAAAACAAAAAATTCGACAATTTTTCCATTTGTAAAGGGGCATAACTCTAGAACATTAAAAGTGACGCCACTAAAATTCAAACTTGATCTGTGTTTTGTGGTAATAAGCATTGAACATAAGTTTTCATTACATTTGTTTCAGGCAAACTAAAGTAAGGGAAAGGAAACAAAATATTCAGCAATTTTTCCATTTGTAAAGGGGCATAACTCTAGAACGGAAAAAGTGACGCCACCAAATTTCAAACCCGATCTGTGTTTTGTGGTAATAAGTATTGTGTATAAGTTTCATAACATTTGGTTGAGGCAATCTAAAGTTAGAGAACAGAAACCAATTTTGGGACGTACGGACAGGTGTACAGACAGACAAGGGTAAAACTTAACTAGATATTATTGAGATGGGAGCCATCTCTATGGGCCCCGCTGTGTAAATGTGTGGTAAAAAATTTGTATCTTTATCATTGGACATGGGGTGTCAACTGAAACCAAAGTTTTTGACCTTGACCTTTGACCTAGGAAGTTGTACATAAATTATGACACACCCTCTGGTGTTGGTTTATATACATGTCAAGTATAAAGTTTGAATCATAACGGTTCTCAAGATATAGAGCATACACGATCTTTACCATAGGTTGTTAACTAAAACCAAAGTTTTTGACCTTGACCTTTGACCTAGGAAGTTGTACATACATTATGACACACCCCCTGGTGTTGGTTAATATACATGTCAATTATAAACTTTGAAATCATAACGGTTCTCTAGATATAGAGCGGACACAATTTGTTGTATCTTTATCATTGGACATAGGGTTGTCAACTGAAACCAAAGTTTATGACCTTGACCTTTGACCTACGAAGTTGTACGTAAACTATGACCCTCTGGTGTTGGTTTATATACATGTCAAGTATAAACTTTGAAATCATAACGGTTCTCAAGATATAGAGCGGACACGATCTTTACCATAGGACATGGGGTTGTCAACTAAAACCAAAGTTTTTGACCTTGACCTTTGACCTAGGAAGTTGTACATACATTATGACACACCCTCTGGTGTTGGTTAATATACATCTTAAGTATAAACTTTGAAATCATAACAGTTCTCTAGATATAGAGCGGACACAGTTTGTTACAGACGGACGGACGGACAAACTGACTACTATAGGGCGTCCTCCATTCGGCGGGGCCCTAATAAAAATATACATAGCACAAAGTCAATAGGCAACTTATTAAAAAAAAATAATCTGATTTTCAATTATTCATTTTTGAAGATTTATAGCACTCAAACAAAATATACAAAAAAGTCATATAAATCTGTGATACTGTGAGTTTGAGTTAAGATTAAAAGACTTTCAAAAATGACCCAGGTGCAAAATAAATTCAAATAGAAATTGGCCTAACCACTTTGTTCAAAATATTTAAAACTAACACATTTAGCTACAACAACAATTTTCTTGCAAAAATAAATCACTTGCTACACTTTAACATTTCAAATTTGTCCCAATATAAAAATAAAATGCTCCACAGGGCGCAGCTTGATACGACCGCAGAGGTCGAACCCTGAATAGTTGGGGCAAGTATGGACACAACATTCAAGCTTGATACAGCTCTGAATTTGGATTGTGATTAAATATTTGACACAGCATAGGTTTCTGACACAGAATGAATGTGGTCTAAGCTCTTAAAAATTTTAAATTGGACATTCACCTATTATGGTCCAATATCCAAAATCTAAATACATGGTTAGATTCAGCATATCAAAGAACTCCAAGAGTTCAATTTTTGATGAAATCAAACAAAGTTTAATTTTGGACCCTTTTGACCTCAATGTGGACAAAGTTGATAACGGGCCCAAAATCAAAAATCTAAATACATGGTTAGATTCAGCATATCAAAGAACCCCATATATTCAATTTTGTTGAAATCAAACAAAGTTTAATTTTGGACCCGATTTGGACCAACTTGAAAACTGGGCCCATAATCAAAATCTAAATACATGTTTAGATTCAGCATATCAAAGAACCCTAAGAATTCAATTTTGTTAAAATCAAACTAAGTTTAATTTTGGACCCTTTGGACCTTAATGTAGACCAATTTGAAAACGGGACCAAAAATTAAGAATCTAAATACACGGTTAGATTCGGCATATCAAAGAACCCCAATAATTCAATTTTTGATGAAATCAAACAAAGTTTAATTTTGGATCCTTTTGACCTCAATGTGGAAAAAATTGATAATGGGGCCCAAAAATCAAAAATCTAAATACATGGTTAGATTCAGCATAACAAAGAACCCCATGTATTCAATTTTTGTTGAAATCAAACAAAGTTTAATTTTGGACCCCAATTTAGACCAACTTGAAAACTGGGCCCATAATCAAAAATCTAAATACATGTTTAGATTCAGCATATCTAAGAACCCTAAGAATTCAATTTTTGTTAAAATCAAACTAAGTTTAATTTTGGACCCTTTGGACCTTAATGTAGACCAATTTGAAAACGGGACCAAAAATTAAGAATTTAAATACAAGGTTAGATTCGGCATATCAAAGAACCTCAATAATTCAATTTTTGATGAAATCAAACAAAGTTTAATTTTGGACCCTTTGGACCTCAATGCGGACCAATTTAAAAACGGGGCCCAAAATCCAAAAACTTAATACACGATTAGATTCAGCATATTAAAGAACCTCAAGAGTTCAAGAATAAAACCCCATTGAAATTGGTCAAGAAATAAGCAATTTATACAAAGTATCTTCTTTTGCACAATACTGTGCAATTGAATATTTCTTGCAATTGTGCAATACTGTGCAATTGAATATTTCTTGCTATTACGCAATACTGTACAATTGACAATTTCTTGCTATTGCGCAATATTGTGCTATTGGATATTTCTTGCTATTGCGCAATACTGTGCAATTGAAGATTTCTTGCTATTGCGCAATACTGTGCAATTGAAAATTTCTTGCTATTGCACAATACTTATTATATAATAATTTACACATCCTGTTAGGTGTGTATCTCCTGCCATATCATTATTATTTGCTTTTAAATATAAATCAGAAATAACCAACTTAAAATGGAAAATTTTAAAGAAAAAAAGGAAAAAAAGACCCCTGCTTATTTTGGCCCCTTTTGGCCCCTAATTCCTTAACTGTTGGTACCATAACCCCCAAAATCAATCCCAACCTTCCTTTTGTGATATTGAACCTTATGGTAAAATTTCATAGAGATCCATTCACTTAAACTAAAGTTAGAGTGCGAAAACCAATGCGTCTTCGGACGACGACGACGACGACGACGCCAACGTCATACCAATATACGACCACAAAAATTTTTTTGCGGTCGTATAATAACAGACAGACAACGGTATACCATAATACGTCCCGTAAACGGGGTATAATAAGGAGATGTGGTATGATTGCCAATGAGACAACTATCCACCAAAGATCAAATGAAGTAAATGTAAGAAGTGTTGTCAAGACTATTCTAATAATTTTATCAACAGAATTAAATCTATACAATGTTCTCCTAATTATTGTACTAATAACACAGCTTACCATAAGCGAAAGAAACTAATCATGTGTTTGTCTACACAGAATCAATTCACTCTTCCATTTACTCTTAAATCACATTTCATTTAATCCTTGACTTTCTGAAAGTCTTCTGATTTAGTTCTGACCAGTCAGAATGAAGTACTAGTTTTTAAACTTATAGAACTGAACACATTGGTAACGGCTGGCTGTGTCTATTTAATAATAATCTGATGTATGGCTTTTTGTTTGACCAAAAGAATCAATTGACATATAAAAAATAAATGAAGGCCATTTAAATATTAATAATCATCTTTAAATCAGTAATGTTAATTACAGTTCAGCTTGAGACCATTGCAGGCCTTTAGATTTAGATTTTAAAGATCTCTTTTTGGGATCTCAAAAATATTGACAAATAAAGATTGAATCCACTTAGTAATCAAGGTTGTTATGAAACATCAATCAGTTGACCTTAGAGACACCAAAACAGTCTCTGACAGGAAGCTCTAAATACTGACCTTTTAAATGTCTGTGCAGGCCAATTACATGAAATTCTTCTAAATAATGAAATAGCAAAAGAGTGTGGGAGGTTTTGAACTTAACAACCATCAAGATAACAATCTGAAAAGCCTTAATAAGGTAACTTCAATGCAAACAAAGAATCAAAAGCTAAGATTTCAAAAATTACCTCAAATAACCAAGGGTTTACAGTATTGCTGTTAAGGAAGATCAAAAATGAGTACTGTTACCATCTATATACTAACAAGTTGTTTATTTTCGCTGAGTTTCAATTTTCTGATTTCTACGGCCAAACCAACTCGTGAGGTTCTATTTTCTTGTTTTTCTTCTTAGTGTTTGTGATCTTTCTTAATATCATACAACAAATTTTGCTAAGTGTATATTTGTCCTAATTTTTCCTCAATCAAGAAATCATTAGAAATAAACTCCTCAAGGAAATTTCCCTAAACAGTAGTTAGACATTTACTTCTAGAACCTACCTTTTGTATAAATGTTTGTTTTCCACCTCAATATGCACGAAACATTTGTCACTGGACATTAAGCAAGCAACAATTCATCAATCAATCTATTAATAACCATTGTACTTACAGAATCATTATTTCATTGTAAAGTAATATATCATATGTATTCTAACAAATAAAATGATCCTGAATGACCAGTCTTGTCAAATTCTGGAGTTTGACAAATTTTGTCAACACAATCATCTCCAATAATTTGTCTAATGTAAACACCATACATTATGGATTTAGAAAAAAGCATGAAATAACCTCAGTGTGAGTTTTCAAAAAATGCATGTCACCTGCATAATTTGTTATAAAGTTACTGAAATATTTGTTTCTAATACTGAAAAGCCATGTAATCATAGAAATCTATATATCGAAAACAACAGGATGTGCACGAGGTGAAACTCCTTGTATTTTTAAAGCTGTGAATTTCTAATTTGATTTGATTCTGTTGCACATTTTAATGGGGGGATGCAAATATGAAATGTGCGCCACTCTGAACCAAATTGAACAAGTTGAACTGTGAGCAATTACTCACTACTGATACCACACTTGAAATTTTTGGTAAACAGGAATTTGCAAGAGCAATGGATGTGAAAACACATCAATAGGTATAGCATGTTCATGCACATACGTGTTGATACCAATCAAATCAGATTGAGCCATATATAGTTCATTAATTTATTCTCTCTCACCCCAAAATAGCCAAACCCTACACAAAGAATGAGAAAATTGAAATCAATCCTTTAAACCTTGTAAGGTCTTTCACTCATTTCCTGGACATCTTCAAATAGTTTAATAGTAACCTTCATAACCTTTTGACTTTAGTTTTATTAAAATAAATCAACAAACAATCTAACAGAAATTACACAGACAAAAAAATATTAGGTTCTAATGAATTTCAAACCAGAACATGACCCCAATCACAATCAAACTGACATAATTTCTGAATTTCTAACCAATAAAATTTATCCTTGAAAAGGTTAATCATAGGATGAAAACCAACTTCACATTGATTCTGGTTTTAAAATAGTTGCAAAAGTCAGAAAAGGTTGAATTTTATGGGTTTATGGGTGTAATTTCATCCAAATCAAAACAAAACCACAATTTCCTTCATAATGATATCCTTGTATTATGGGTTTTTGTGCTATTAAGAATGCATTGTGACGTCACAATTTCCATTGAAAAAGGATGCATAGTATGAAAACATATGACGTACGAAAACATATGATCTGACCATACTTTGGACATTTACAATTGGACTCACTGGTGCAGTCATGTACATAATACCATACAAATCAAACATGATTTATAATGGAAACCTAACAATAATTTTTGATAACGACACTGCTGCTTATAGAATGGATTTCATACTACAATTTTCAAGTTCATCTCTTCAGTGGATCTAGCATTATATTTACTTTAAAAGTTATCATTTAAACAACCTGTAGTTCATACATATTAAAAAAACTGACAGTAAAAAGTTCTTTAAATAAGTGACGAAAATTCAGAAGAAATATTTCATTAGAAATATATCAGAGTTCTTTAAATCTTTTTTCCCCAGGTGGTCCTTGAGGAAAATATGGTGGTCCTCACTATTATTTCTATTGCAAAATACTAAAATTGTGCCAGTCCTTTGCAAATTTTGGTGGTCAAATCCCTAGGACCACCACTTTTCCAGAACTCTGATATATACAACTTTCAAATACATTTTAAAGATGAAAGGCAAAATCTGTTTTCCCTAATTTTTGTAAGGCCAGACTTTATTTTATTTGAAGGTTCATGTTTTTCATTATTTCCTTTCCATCATAGGTAAAATGTTCTTTTCTAATAGTACCAATTTTCGGCTTTTATGACTCAATCTCGCATTACTAGCTATCAATTAAATTCCCTATGTAAATTACTTTGACTGCTTTCTGTGACCAACCTTTATAGACATAGCTTTTTTAACTGTACTCATACTAATTCTTAGAATAACTTATAGGTGTTGAGAATTAACTTTTCTAAATCAAGACACACATAAATTTAAATGTCTTCATATGCCAAAAACTAAAGAGTCTAGTTGCTGCCTTTCATATAAAAATAATGTGACAAAAATTTGATTGTATATATAATTTCTGAGGATACTGAAAGGGTCTGGTTGCTAGCTGTAACATTTCAAGTCAAATGTCCAATACAATAAACATATCAAATTAATTTGGCCAACAGGGTTGAAAATAAAGATGGAAAGATGAAAACTTTGAATCTGCCACTGCTTAGGGGAAACGTTTATACATTGATGAAGACCGTAATTATATCAGTCAAAATATGTTATGTAATCCCTATACTATCTTCCTGCAATCATTGACTTGCTTGCGGATGCATGCAGAAAATTACATTATCCTCTACTAGTTTGCTGTAAGCATCTTGCAATCAAAAATTAAGTTTTGTTTGCAGCATGCTTGCTGCAAGCTTGTGATGAGCATAATCTTAGTCTTGCATGCATGCTGTTGGCTTGAAGAAAGTGTCACAATCATCTGCTATCATGCAGGGAGCATCTTGTAATCATAAAAATATAATGTTTGCTTGCAGCATGCATGCAACAAGCTAGTGATGAGCATTCTGCAAGTATGCAGTTTGGTGTGGGTAGATACATGTCTTGCTATCTCATGTTCATGTTCTATCCATACTCCTATTTTCATAGCATTGTGATTGTATTTTCAAACTAGATTATAGAATACCAGTGAAAAACACAAACTTTAAATCAAATTTTATCAATGTTTTCATTGCAGTTTAATTATAAACCCATTTTCACAGAGTCAATAAATCTATTATTTACAATAATTTTAACAATAGCAAGCAATAGCTGATAATTCAGATATCTTGTAGAAGAGTAAATTGATTTTTTGAAATAAATCGAAAATAAATTCACATACCCCTTCAATCTGAATAGAATTTTGAATCAAAACAATTCAATACCTAAATTTTATTAGTTTTCCGCAAGTGTAATACTTTATTTTCAAATTCAATTCAAATAAATTTGCTTCTAATATTTTTTTTTTTACACAGATGACCATGGATATTTTTAAATTGTCATAGCAACTACCTGTCTACTTTTCCTCATTTAATTAAGGTAGCACAATACAAAGATTTTTTCACCCCCGATCAGACAACTTTAAACTGATGTAATGTCTTTCATCCAGCTTTAAATTTTTTAAATGAGGTACCAAAAGAAAGAAGAAAGATTAATCTTTCAAATGGTGATAATTTCATTATGACATAATTATTACATAATTAAATATTATGTAATTATTTGCTATATTGTGATGTTCACACTTGAATGAATTTAGCTTCTTTGTTATTCATACCAAACCAAAATATTTTATAGATTCTTGTACAACACAGTTTGACCTCCAAAAGGATGTCTCAGATTTTTCCTATTGTATTTCATTCTCTCATAAACCTTCGATGAAGTTTGCAACCTCAATTCATAAGAGATCGCTAAATTTAATTGGGTATAAAATTTGTTCTATTGATGTCTTGGGAATTCTGAGACACCCTTTTGAAGATAACTGGTCAAGGAACAACATGTGTGAAAATCAGGCATATAGGGGCACCCATCTTGGAGCTAATTTCATTTAAAACTTCATTTTCATGATAAAAATGAATGTGTCACAATTGAATAAATAAGGATTTTCCTTGTTCTTATTGCGTGAACCCCTGAGGGTTCACGTATATTAATTAGTTAGAAATATAGTCTATGGAGGAATATTCGGAACCTTAATTATTGTTCATTCGGAACATTTATTCTTCTTATCTGTATTAGCTTCCTGCAATTAAGAGCACCTCCATACGGAGCATTTAAGATATCTAAAACTTGGCAATTAAGAACTTTACACAGATCGCTAACTCACTTATATGCTATATGGTAATAAAAGATATAGTTGATAATCTATGTAGAAAAAAAAGAAATAGATTCCCATACGTATAATTTTTAAAGAATAATAATTATTCAAAACATAGTCTTCAAAAATTCATTAAATTAATCTAGAAATAATTAATGAGGCATTGCGAAATGGCCAACTAGTAGGAGACATTAATTAATGTTCCTTACAACTGATCATCAATAAGTGTAACTCTCCCACAAGCCACATTGAGAGATTAAATGATCTAATATAAAACCATTTTTGAAGAGGCATAACTTTTAAGTTCAAGATACAAAAGATTTCATTAATAAAACACACGAGTTAAAAAGGGAATGCATTCTTATTGCCTATGATGAAACGTAAATGTACACAAATATGATCATTGATAATTTAAAAGAAACAGCTATCAATGCAGAAGAATTAATAGACACAAAAGAATAGTGTTAGGGTTAGGGTTAGGGTTAGGGTTAGGGTTAGGGTTTAGGGTTAGGGTTAGAGTTAGGGAGATTTTTAACGAAAAAGATTAAACTGCATTTGTCTAATTAATTCTAAAAAACAATAAATTTGAGTTTAATGGAAAGTTATACAAACAAGTTATAGGAGTGCCCCACCTCCATAGGTGGTATATTTTCACCATCATGCACATATCTGCATCTGTGTGTCCTATTAATAAATATCTTAGATAAGTTCAAATGGAAAGAAAACATCAAATTACACTGTCAATATAGAGATGACGCTGTTCTGGTCTTTACAGGCAAAATAGAGCAAGTTGAAGATTTCTTTAACATAGTGAACAAAATTTCCCCTATACCTAAGTTCACATATGAGATAGTTGTTGGCTGACTTTTGAAAAGGGACCCATGCTTAAAAAGTTAATTTTTAGCAAAAAATCCTAAAACACTGTTAAATTTCTGAATTATAGGCAACAAACATGAGTTAGCAAAAAACAGTGTAAAGTTTGAGATTTATTACGTATGTTGATTGAAGGAACCGCATTTCATAATAATCGAATTATCCTGCGACTGATATGATTATAAAATATTTGGTAAACTATGCTTGCCAATGAGAGAACTTTTCAATAAACATAGCGTTGAATGTTGAGTCTTAGCAAAGCTACCTAAATGACATCAAATTGACTAGTGTTGTACAAGATATAAATCAATGGCAATATCTTTATACAAAAAAAAAAAAAAACAAAATGAAAAACAGACACGATAATAAGCAAACAAAAAAACAGGCTCTGGATTTGGACAGGTATATTAAGTATACATGTATAAGCAGCAAATCGAATGTATTGAGCTGGATCCAAACCCATTTCTAAGGTAGAACAGGATATAACGGCACAAAATAAAATGGTAAGCAAGTAGATTTTGTCTTATTTGGTAGGAATAAAACTTCCACATTTTATGAAACAAAATATCGTACTTGCTCTGTAATATGTATTTTAAAAAGAAAAATATATAAAATTACTGAGGGATTCTAGGTGAAATATTACCTCTTCCAATAAACACCCTAGAAGTGTCTTCCATTGGTAGTAGTTTGACCTTTCACACTGGTAAAAATGAAAGCTAACACCATCCAGAAATGAACTATTGCAATAAAAACATTCCTTATCTCCCTACTTTATATTTAACACCACTCTCAACATGCCATAATTGTCCTGATTTACAATAAAAAGAAAATATTATCCTCCACACACATGGTAATGAAAATACTGAGATATAATTTACAATTCAGTTGAAATAATAATTAGCATAAAAAAAGTTCTAAGGTCCACGTATTGACTTTTTTTTTTAAAAAAGCAACTTGTCTTATATCAGTAAGACACGTGCATTTGTTTATAAAACTAATTATCATCAACACTCATTAACAGTGCAAGATATGAAATTTTCTTCTGTGGTTTTGAAATATTAAGAAGTAACAAAAACAGCTGAAAATGAAATTTTGATAAAATTTAGTGGTTTGGTATTGTGCTACCTTAAGATAATTTAAGGCATCACTGGATGCCATTTACCACTAGATTTTTACTTGAAATAAGCAACACACCGGGTGCTACTAGTAGAACAGGAACTAAAGCTAAAGAACCTGTCTTTACCCCTAGTTTGTGTTGAAGTTTGTTTTGCTCAACGTTTTCTGTGTAGTGTTTTCAATTGTGAACTGTTGTCTTTCGTCTGTTTACTTTTGGTCATGGTGCAGTCTGTTTTACATTGATATTTCGTTTTTGTTTGCCCCGTTTGTATCTTCTCAGGAGTACTTCAGAGTAATTATTACCTACATCGACGTCGTGAAAAGAAAAAAAAAAAAAAATTTATAAAACACTGTAACTTTATTTTTTTTGCCAAGAATGATTAAAATTGCAGTCTGCAGTTTAGCGATGACAATTTTATGTTTAAAGTTAAAAGATGACAGCAGAAGGATAACAAATGCAAATGATGGCCATATCTAAGGTAACATGAGGCAGCATTTTTGTGCCAGGTTAGCTAAAAAAGATTGGTCTGCATAAATTTTAAAGCATGAAGGAGTGTTTTCAAATAGTACATAAAGCAATAAATAAATGGTAAAGCATTTTAATATCAGACTATATAACAAACACAGTTTTTATGCCAACTGGCAAACAGTTAATTAGTAAAAATCAAAGTATCCTTTTCCTCATTTGATTATTTTTAGATGACCCCTGCAAATCAATCTCACATGAATGGAACATGTCCTAAATAGAAATTATAACATGCATAACAATGCATATTACCATAAACAATTCAAGTTTTCATCTGACATTATTAAATTATTATTTACAAATATCAAAATAAATAGTTACCCTTATTGAGCATAGGTTTTCCACTAACCTTCACAACCTCATCAGGTTTTATTTTTTACCTGACTTAACACTCAATTGAATTTTCTTCCTGCTTCACGGGTAGACAAAATGGAAAGGGAAGTTACTCTGAAACTTTATATATTCATTTCTATTAAAAGTTACACTGGAATTGTGTGAGATAACATTTTTAATAGCATAGGCCTAAACTAATTTATGGGGAAATTTTATAAAATTTTGACACCTTCTGAAAAATAATAACATAAAGATATTCAATTGAAAAAATAATTGTGCTAATTTTTTTTCCATATTGAGGGGAACTGTAAATTCTAGATAATTTACCTCGATCAAAGCACATCCACTTGCCAAGAAGCAAGCAATTCCCAAAGACAATTATGATATTAAAAAAATAATAGAAAGATCTATTTTGATATACAGAAATGTATATAGATTTACAAGTCAGTTCATTCTTAATGTTCTATGTCTATAAATGTTTTATCATGACATTTATTCCAACATCGATTTTATTCACAAATCAAAATTCCTAAGGGAACAAATATTTCCAAAGCTTTATTGCAACATTATAGACACATTATATATTCACTCAGTATATATGTCATAAAATAATCCTAACATATAAAGATTACTAAATAAAATTGAAAGAAGTACCGGTATATTTGTTTTTGAATTGATCCTTCAAGACATAAAAATTGCCGATGTCAATATACCATATAAGTTTTAAAAACCATCAGGAATAATGTCAGTGGTAGTCTTATGTCATATCTTAACATTTGTTGTTATGAGGAGAGTTCGGTGTTGTTTGATTCACAAGTTTTGGGAATGATTAAGGGCGTGGTGATTTATTGTATAGACATTCTGTTTATTGTTGAAGAATGTATGTTGATCTCTATACTAGACATTTTTGGTTATTTGCGATGTTGGATTGCTTACTTATTGACATATTACCCATATCTCCTTTTTTATTCCAGTCAGTCAATATATACATTGAAAGTAACAACGGCAGCTAAATTATATACATGTACATGAAAACATTATAAAACAAGGATCAATATGAGTAAGAAATTCATAAAACCTCCAGCATTGGTATAGATATGCCAAAATCCATGATTTGTTCCACATTAACTAAATAAACAGCTGCACCATGAGCGTATGATACGCTCATCGCTTTTTTCAAAGAATAAAGTTCAATAACTTCTCAATGTCATATCAGAAATTTATGAAAAACTAAAGGGAGGTTATCTTAATAGATATAAACCTGCAGTCACCACAGTTTCAAGAAAATTGCTCACAGCACTTTAAAGATATTGTCCGAAAAATCACCCCTTTTTTATGAATAAAACCCCATAACTCGGAAACTTAAAATCTAAATTTTATAAATTAAGAAAGGGAGCTCACGTCAATAGATATAAACAATTCACCCAAGTTTCATGCAAATTGCTTAAAGCGTTTTTGAGTAATTGTCCGACATGTTGACGATGCATGGACAGACGGACGGACAACGGTATACCATAATACGTCCCGTAAACGGGTGTATAAAAATGCAACATGGCATTATATAAAAAGATTTCTGTGAAAGTTTCGTTTAAATTGAGTCAGTGGTTAAGAAGGTATTGTGGATACTAGAATTAACTACCCCCTTTTAATATACTAGTAGTTATATATCGTTAAGTCTATGTTTTGCTGTAACTAACTAGACAAATCATTGGAATAAAAATATAAGATAGGAAATGTACTATGAACAAGGAATTATTTGAATCTGGAATAATTTTGAATTCTGGAAGAAATGTATGATGAAAACGAACTCAATTTAGAAGGGTTAGCCATGCTAATAGCTCCTAAATTGAGTTAGTTTTCATCATACAAGCATGGCTAAGAGGGTTATTTAGTTCATACTAAAATATAAGTGAAAGTAAATTTAACCTTAGCAATGTGTGCATGGCTAATGGTTAGTTTTCATCATACATTTCTTATCAATTTTCCAGAATTAAAAAATTATTCCAGATTCAAATAATTCCTTGTTTATGCCATAAATTAAGCTAGATAAGACTGACAACGCATAAATTGAACAGACTGCCTTTATAAAGTGTTCATGAAATTTTCTATTCAAGTTACTAACCTTTTTGAGGCTGATTAACCTTAAATTTTTTCACATTCATATTTTTTTTAATCCAAATCATCGAGTATAACTAACATGCATGCCAAATTTGTCTTTTAACTATCTCTCAGCGACCATGACAAGTTGCATTTCAATATTCAAGTTTCTATAAGAGCTTAGATTGCATGCAGACAATCAAAATAAATATTTCAGATTATAAATTGCATGACTGTTGTACCAGACATGATAGATCTTAAATTATGAATGAAAAACAAAAAAATCTGAGCTTTCTTCTCAATTAATCTTGTATCAATGATCTATTGATGAATCATTGATGATGCAAATATCATGAAGTAAACAGACGCAGATTGACAGAAGGATCTTTTTATTATCATTTACTAGAACCAATTTGTAAATTAACTTCATACATGTATGCATTATCAAGAAAAACAAATTTTTTAAAAATTTTATTTTCTTGGAAAATGCCACCAAAATTTCTCCCTAAGACAATCCCAATAATATTTGACTTTAAAGCTATATATGCTCAAATTATAAACATTAAATTAATATACACAGCACAATAGCATTATAATACGTTATTCTTGAACAAATATCAATTATTCTAAATTGCAGTAGCAGGGAATATACAAGACAAAAAACCGAAGTACTAGTTTTTAGGCAAGATATAAATAGTTTTCTTTATCATTTACTTCTTTTTAATTACAAAAAGGCAATTTCTGTTCACTGTGCATATATAAAAGGTTTTTTCCTTTAATATTGCCATGTCATCAAATTGATCAATTTGTGGAAAAGTATCAGCCCATTTAGCCCTCTACACTTACACCATACTAACAACCTCTCGCAATATGGGCTAAAATTGTTTGAAGAAATAATTTAAAACTTTTACTTGGAAAAACATTTTAGCCAACTGATCATATGCAAGGCTAATACACGATAAAATAAGCTTAATCATACACGTGAAGATCAACTCCTTGTATGATCGGATTTACTTCTTATCAAAGAATATATAAATATAAAAAATAAGGAGATGTGGTATGATTGGCAACGAGACAACTATCTACCAATGTTGTACGGCCTTCAACATTGAGAAAAACCCATACCATATTGCTGGCTATAAATGGCTCCAACATGAAAAATATGAAACAATTCAATTGAGAAAACTAACTGCCTAATTTATAAGAAAACAATTTACGAAAAACAAATATGACAGACATGAACCAATGACCAGTACTGAACTACAGGCTTCTTTCTGACTTGGGACAGGCACATACAGAATGTTGCTGGGTTTAACATGTCTGTGAGTGCTAAACCCTCGTCCTAACCTGGGACAGTGGTATAATACATATTTATGATTTCACACATATATATCCATGCAGGTAATTAAAATCATAAATTGCAATACCTTTTCAATGCATACACATCTGAAATCAATGAATTGAAGTTTCTTCACAGTTTTATGGAGGTATTAGTCTGAGATAATATACAATATAAGTACATTGCAAAAAGTATGTAATTTATAGATATTTGTTTAAGAAACAGGAAGAAAAGTTAGGTGCAATAAGCTTTTCTCTTGGTTTGTATCAAGTACAAATAAATTTATATTCAGAAACAATGTACATATATTACGCTATAATATATTACGTTCAGTTTTAAATTCCCGGCCATTATCTTTTATTTTTCATAGAAACGGACATTGGACACGAACCCGGAAAAGGGCATCAAAGTGAACTGTGACATAAACAGTAATTTGAATATGATCACATATTTTCACCAATTACAAGTGACAAAAACAGGATGACAGAAGACCAGATTTGTCTACTTTACCAATATTGTTTGAGTTTATTTATATACCTTTTAAAAATCGGACAATTTACCATTACAAAAATCTCACGTTTCATTGCATGTATTGAGTATTCATAATTTTATAATCTGACTTTTCAAATGACAATAGGAATACTCTTTTCAAAAGAACATAATGATCAAGGAAGTCGTTTGGCTTACCGACAAACTAAATTTCTTCATTATGGAGGAAACAATCTAATTCAGTTTGAATTCTCTTCATACAAAAGATCATATAATACAAGATTCCAGGGCTTGTTTTTCCTATCATAATTTCCTAGTTTAGAAGGTCACTGCTAACATGGAGACCATTTAACCAGTGGTTCTCAATTAATTGTAATGTTAAAGTCTTTATAGATACAATAATAATTTGATTGCCCGTTATGGAATTTCCATGTCACATGAGACCATAAATATGTTCCTTTTCTTTTGCCATAATCCTGTTCACCTTTCCTTGTTCATGACATCACAGAATGAATTTAGACACCAGGGTTGAGTTCAATATCGTAGCAGCTACGTAGTGCTACGTAGATTTTGACTATTGAACATGTAGCTATAGACAAGTTACTACATAGATATTGATAGCAGCTACGTAGCCGCTACGTAGCTGCTATGATATTGAACTCAACCCGGATTATTATTTTTCATGAGCATCACGACAGGTGCCTATAGTGGAGCAGGAACAGTAGTTACCCTTCCTGAGCACCTGAGTTCATACCTGGTTTTTGGTTAGGTTTGTGTTCCTCACCTTCAGTTTCACCTTCAGTTTTTTGTGCATCAGGACTGTTTTTTTCTTTTGGTCATGTTGTGTGTCTTACTTAAATCTTACAGCCTTGGCATCTTCTTTCATTTTTTTATAATTTTTTTCTTGATTACAGTTAGTAGTTTTCAAGTAACATTCAGGATAAGCCCAACAGAATGGTAAAACTTAATATCTGTTACTTACAACTTACATAAAAACTTTTTACTTGCAAATGGATGGTTCCAAGACCTTTGGTGTACCAGTCAGAAACTAGTGCAGTAATAAAAAGAATGCATGCGATGTCGTGCTTTTATCAAGTACTTGTAATTTAAAGGATCGGAAAATAGAAAGTAAGTGTCTGACAGATTTCCACTTATATATCAAGAAAATTTAGTCAATATAATACATGTATGAACAGGTGCTGCATATATATTAACATTCATTACAGTGTGGCAGCTCATTCTGAGGTATGCTGTTGCAATTTAAAGATGTAGGGTATACTTTGTTTAACAATAAGACAAACAACACAAAAATCCAGATATGTACCTTAATTCAAATCAATTATGTTGCTTAATGACTAATAGTGGATTTTTTTGGTATAAAATCAATTGTTATATAATTACATGTACTTTATTGATTTCACATTGCAACAAAATACTTGAACCTAAATTATAGAGATGATGCATTTCTATTTGTGCTCAGCGTAAATCTTTCATGTAACTTTTGTATAGAATAATAATTACACCTAAAGACTCTATCAATGGCGAAAAGTTACAACCAATTATCTGACAATCAGCTTATTCCTTCTGTGTCACCAAGATCATGCAGTGATTTAATAACATTTCCTTAAAGAGATAAAAATCCAATTAGTGCAACACCAAGACCCAGATTTTCACCATAAAGGAGGGAATTAAGCATCCAACAACTATTTAAAAGAGTGGAAAGAGTCTACAATGTGAAAAAGATCTTTTAACAATTTTACTTATGAAAGATTATACATATATTCAAGATTTTTTGTATTCTTTTTTCTGACTGCTTTTTGAAAAATACCGGTAGATCAATTGGCAGTTATACCTTACACAAGAATTCATTGAAAGGAAAGTATTCACCTTATGGTAGATCAAGGGTCTATTAATCAAATAGATATTAAATAATTTGCCAAAATGTTATTTACATCATTATAAAAATAAGGAGCGGTGGCATCATGCTCATTTTCAAAAATATAATAAAAGTGTGGGGCACATAGCTTTTTTTCAAGCTACAGGTTGTCAGATTTTGCATAGATTATACATGGAAAAACCATTTTTTAATTTAAACGATAGCATTTTAAGATAAAATATGATAAGATAATTCCAACAATGTGTTTTCAGAAAATAAAAAGAAAATTAGGGTCAAGGGACTTGTTTTGTTGCTACAAAACCAAATAGGTAAAATTCTCTACACATTCCTTTATAAAAGTAAGGTTATCTGAGTTATCTCCCTTTATATGACAAAGTTGGAAAAACTGAATCAAACACTAATTAATGCTTTGTATTTTTTAAAAACAGTCCTTACAATAAGATAAAACACATTTTTTCTTCATTTAGATATTAGTGACAGCATTACAAATGAATAATAATTTCCTCTGTCAAAATTTGTATATTGTAATAAAAATCTAGACCAATGGTATTCTGCTATTTAACAATCAAAGATGCGAAAGACACCCTTTCTACCGTACACCTCAAACATACAATTCTTTTATCCAATGGAGATTGCTAAGAAACAAAGCAATATAATGTAGAGGAGCATAAATTTGCATGTTAGCTTGATTTATACATTGCTTTGTGTAGTCTGTTTGATTTATACATTGCTTTGTGTAGTCTGTAACTTTAGCCTTTGTCATAGCATATGAACATTTATAGCTCAGTTAACAGAATTGGACACTGCATTATATTCAGGATTTTATTTAATAATAAATAATATCAATATAAGTGAAAAATGGACATTTAAAAGCTGGGACTTTGCAAAACATAGGCATCTTATTACAGGAGACTGTTTAAGATTGCATGACAATAATGGATGGTTGTTTTTAGTCCAGTAGCAAATTAAATGCATATCAGGATGTTAACATGTTTATGTGATAAAATTATGAATTTTGTACAGACACGTTTTTAACATGCTAGTTCACAAGGTAACAGTCCACAGGAAGGCATGTCACCATACTCAGACACACAACTCCTACATGCCATGTGCTTACGGTACTAATTTTCAACTATTTTGGTTTGACAAAACAGATATTAAACCATAGGCCTCCCTCGCTGATTGTAAACATGCTTACACAAGGCCACTGAGGTGGTGAAACGTTGATAAACTGGTCGGTAAATTTACAAGACAAAAATCAACAGCAACTTTATGCTAGTTATTCATTTTTTATTTGTAGCAAGTACAAATTTCAAACCACAAAAAAATCAAAAGTTTACTGAGATTTTCAAGTTTTTAATCTCAAAGGAGCAGTATTAGGATTTGAACATGGTGAAACTAGAAACTGAACTATGACATATCTAAACAGCACTAAAAACTTAACTATCAGTATTTCATATCTGAACAGCACTAAAAACTGAACTATGTCATATCCTAACAGCACTAAAAACTTAACTATGTCATATCTGAACAGCACTTAAAAATGAACTATTTCATTTCCAAAACAGTACTAAAAACTGAACTATGTCATATCCTAACAGCATTAAAAAACTGAACTATGTCATGTCTGAACAACACTAAAAACTGAACTATGTCAGATCCTAACAGCACTAAAAACTAAGCTATGTCATTTTGGAATATGTCATATCCCAACAGCACTAAAAACTAAACTATCCAAACAGCATTAAAAACTGAACTATGTCATATCAGAACAAAACTAAAAATTGAGCTATGTCACATCCATATAACAAGATAAATTTACCTATTCTTGAACAAATCCAACACATTATATACATATTCAGTTCACAGTGGCAAGTCATTTTAGGCCGAAATAAAAATATATGTCTGTTTGAGGTTACATCATTAAAAAAAAATAGGATAGGTCTTTTTTTGGGGGACATAATTTTGAGTTGTGCAGTCCGTCTTGCCGTGGCTGAGTTGTTCATGGGCCAAGCTTACCCGTATTTTTAATGATTGGATTATTTCCTTTGGTTATTGGTTGGAAAAAATGGCGGAAAAAGGTTTATTTCATCACACTAGTTGTGAGTTTCCTTAAAACAGCTGTCATATTCACGATTGTGAACATTAAGATGTATCGGGCAATTGATTTATTTTATTGGCAACTATAACTTCGATTTTGACACAAGTTCAATTAATTTTTCACTTAACGACAGAAATAAAATAACTTAGGGTCTGTGCTCAAAAGTATGGTCGGTTGGGTAATTAAACAGACATATCTGTTTACTTTTACAAATTGTGACTTGGATGGAGAGTTGTCTCATTGGCACTCATACCACATCTTCTAATATCTATATATTATTTTTTGGGCCTTAGACAGTGCTGATAACTTCCATATATGAAATTCCAGCTGTTTTAATGACTTTTAAAAAACAGGAGTTTGTGGAATAGTTTACCTGAAGTGTTCTCAAGTTATTGCATGGAAACAACAAAGTTCCAATTTCCAATCAATCAAGGACCATAATTTGTAAATGGCAAAAGTGTAAATGGCCATATTCGAAAATAACCTCTATTTTGTCATTAGAAACAACATTCTAAAATTTATAAAGCTTTGGCTAAGCAGTACTTAAGTTTATTGCAAAGAAACCCCTAGAGCTGCCCACACACCCTCAATACTATCCCCAAATCAATAACCGATTTATGTCATATATCTTGGTTAATAAAAAAACATTCATTAATACTTTTTCCTGGTCAGTAGACACTCAATATGATTTTCCGATTTTTTTAAATTAACAAGACCTATAATCTTGATCAGTAATTAACCCTTACCTTAACTATTTGGTTCCTTTCTATATTTCAATTAACCAAGAAAAATCAGAACCCAAATCCTTCACTTGTTATTCAAAAATTTGTCTATCTTCAATTTCATTGAATAACAGTGTCTTTTTTACCATCAATACAACGAAAGTGCAAAAAATTGATGAATTGTCGAGAATAATTAATAATAATAATCATATAGGCCATGCAAAGATATAAAATATCAAAACTTGACGTCACAAATAATATTTTTGTATATGTAATATCTGAGCAATGTATTTTGAGACATGAACTTTCATTTTAATGACTCTTCATTAATAACTTAAATCTTAACCATCAGGTTTCGTTTCTTCTCTTCAATTTTTTTTTATCCATTTAAGTGACAGAATGTACATTATCATTGGTGAGTTTACTAGCTTGAATATGGTGGGAAATTAACTATATTTCCAAAAGAAGTTTTCTTTCTTAACTCAAGATTACGATTAACATATTCTAGAAATCTCCAAAAATGAGATCAGAAGTCTGTCAGACTCACAGGTATGATATATAAAAAAAAAATGCATTATATATTATAGAACATTCTATTGAAATGAGAAATCCATAAATTACCAGAGAAAACTTTGTAATATTTACACAATGTAGTACCCACAACTGCAAAAACCATTTGGTTCTTAAAATTGACCTAGATACTTAAAACTTTCCACCTTAGGAATAGATCCATGATTAATCTTCAAGCAAAGTCAATTAAAAGTTGTTTTTTTGTTGATATACAATGTAAGGATTTAAAAAGGATGTCCTGAATAAAAACCAATACTATGGCAATGGGTGGTGCGTTTATATATAATAACAATAGTACAAGAAACTTAATTTTATTTTTTTTTTCCCCATTTGAAAGTGTTTTTTATGATGTAGTTTTGAATAAATCTACAAATGTTCTAAAATACACAAACTGGATTTACTATGTGATCTTTCATCTTTTAAATATGAAATAGTATTTTTTTCTTGACAAGATATTTTAGGGGCAATCACTACTGAACAGCTGAAAACAACCATCTACTACAATTCGCTTTCCCATTCCTAAGGACCATAACTCCTGAAGGTATCAATTATCATGGTGTTAGACGGATCATAATGAAACTTAACTTGGCTTGAACTAGCTTCCACTCAAGAAACTGAGAAACTCCTTGATTGGCATCTTGTGTGTTTTATTTTTGATTAGTTTTGTGCCTAATACCAATCTGTTGAGTCAAGTACAATGTACATGTCTACATGGAATCTGATGTTCAGTAGTTGTCGTTTGTTGATGTGGTTCATAAGTGTTTCTCGTTTCTCGTTTTTATACAGATTAGACTGTTGGTTTTCCCGTTTGAATGGTTTCACACTAGTAATTTTTGGGGCCCTTTATAGCTTACTGTTCGGTGTGAGCCTAGGCTCCGTGTTGAAGACCGTACTTTGACCTATAATGGTTTACATTTATAAATTTTGACTTGGATGGAGAGTTGTCTCATTGGCACTCATACCACATCTTCTTATATCTACTTTTAGTCTTTTACTGTATAGTTGTTTATTTACAATCATTCCACAACTTATTATTTCTATATCGGTCTATATTTATATGGTTTATTGTCTTTAATTATTCCGAGAATTGAGTGTTGACAGTAGATCTATGATCGTTCCTTTTTAATTTATTTACTACTTTTGTTTAGATTGGGGTCATTCAAGAACCTGATATATTAAATAGATAAAGTTCTGTCTATAGTTGAAGGCTGTATAGAAAATGAAAGGATATGGAGTAAATGTACATGGGACAAAATCACACACAATACATAGAAAACATATAGAAAATTATCAATGAACAGGGCTTTTATTCCTGTTCTTAGTATGTTGACTTCTAGAAATATTTTGGTTATTTGTATTGTTGGGTTTAGGACTCATTGGACTATACCTTAATCTCTTTTTATACAATTTTTCTTCAAAACCTATAACAATTATCATCCAGAAACCACCAAATTTGCTGATTACCTTATTCCCAAGGGACATAACTCCTCATAAGTATCAGCCAAACTCCCAATAGATTTAATGGGACTTGTGCTGTATCTTTTAGTCATTATTACTATTGCTAAAATGAATAGAATAGCTGGGGATAATCATAGTAAGCTAAAATCTAGTGTTTGCAGTGATAGCAATCGATCAAAGGTGGCTCAACATTACACCCAAAGAGGAACGCTACACATCAATATTTTCTTCCAGAAGTCAATGATGATCACCAGAAGTTGAACATAACTGACTAGTTTGCTCACTTTCTACAATAGACCTTGAGTTGAAAGAAAACTATGAAGACTTTCTAAAAATGTACATTTTCTCACCATTACTAAACATTATATATGTCTCACAACGTCAAAAAAAAAAAAGAAAAATTTTTTCTTTGTAATTTTGATCATCAAAAGAGGTAACAGCTACTATATTGCCTACACTTACACAAATGTACTGCTAATAAATGCATTTGATTTTGCAAGAAAAAACTACCGCTGCCATCATCAAAACCAGATGCGTCAATTTCAGAGCTGTTGCAAGTGAAATCGACTAGCCATTAAGTAATAAATTTACAAGCTTTGTATAAACATTTGTAAAAAATTTGGTACAAAATTGGTTTTTGTTTTGACTTTTACATAAATGTCTTTTCTTTTCAATCATACCTGTTAGGCTAAACTGCTAAAATTAACAATCTGATAACGTTGCAACAACAAAAATGCTCAGCTACCACACATTTAGTGAAATTATTAACAAATATTATAATTAGGAATAATTGAAACTGACAATGTTTAGTCATCTATCTATTTTATCAAATGATTTGATATAAGTATAAATATACTACTCTCTCGACAGTTTTCTTCATCCAATAGTTCCTAACATCAATCTTTCCAGCCTTCCTTTGTTCAATAATATTTCAAAGACAAAACTACAGCTTTTTACTGCTAATTCAATGTCTTTTCTTTATTGACTTTATATTTTCAATATTCATTTCATAAAGTAAACAGTAACATTCACAGTGTTACTGTAATATAACATGTTTTTGTATGTGATATTTCCCTTAAAACAGCCGACTTTAAAGCTTGCCACTTAATTTGACAATTGGAACAACAAAGTATGTATAAAGCATTAAAGATTTTGCCATGTGACTTTAACATACACTGATAAAACATGCAACAACTTACTAACTTTTCTTGCTAAATATGATTCCAACACTTATATTCAAGTCGTAAGTTTTTACAAAATTTTTAAAATTGAGTATATCATTAGATAATCACGAGTATACAAACAAACAGTTTAATTTTTTTGCAAATACCCAAACAAATACTGTAATTTTATCAACTTGGTACTCACCTATGTGAAAATGTTGTACAATACTGGTCTTGTCATCTTACTACAAAAAAATCAAAGACATCATACCATTACAAACATTACAAACATATTTGAACATCACTCTTTATACCCTTATCAATATTTATAGGTCTGCAAAATGTGAATGCTCTGTACATGTCTAACAAGGAACTAGAATATATCAATTTTCCAGACACACCTGTCAGTTAAAGATTAGCCCCATGTAAGCCTTAAAGTTTGTCAACCTCCTTGTTTAAGGTTAAGTTTAAAATTTTCTACTGAGAATAACCTAATAAGTAAAACAGCTTGAAAATTCATTTTATTATAGCTGTCTCACCTTTCATCATGATTTTAAAAATTCAGATAAATAAAACTCATTAAAAATATCAATTCCACCTTTTTTTTGCAAAGCTTTTTTGTTTTTTTACCTTCATTTCTATTCACAGTAAGAACACGGCATGAAAAATGACCAAGTTGAAATCATGATCACCTGATCAAATCACCTGATCAGACCATTACAGTAATGTAGTTGTTGTAGTTGTTGTAGTGTTAGGAGAAATATCTTGACACCTGAAGACCTTTAAACACATACTGGATGTGATTATAAAGTTTGGTAAAGATCAGATGTCTGACTACAGATTAAAATCAAATTTCAAAAATCTAATTGGAAATGAAAGAAAATTTTAAAAATAAGCATTAAAAGCTGGTTTCCGTCTTGAGTTACTAGAAGGTCTTGAGTTTTGTAATGAAGAACTCAACCCCTACAGCAAGATCAAAAGGGCTCCAAAATTTATGTCTGTTTACAGCTGTTGTGACTTGGAACTTTGAGCTAGTAATACCTCAAAAATCAAAAGACATCTTCCTATCCATTCATTATCATACCTCACTTATCCTACCCCAGATTTGTATTGTAATTCTTCATGTAATGAGACAACTATCCATTTAAGACCAATGGACAAAGACAATAACAAGTTACAGTTATTGCACAGCCTTCAACAATGAGAAAAACCTATACAGACTAATAGGCTATAAAAGTCCCAGGGTGACAATATGTGAAACAATTCAAAAGAGAAAAACAATGGCATATAAAAAACAGCTATCTGCACTTTGTGTCTTTAGTGTTTTTTAGTTGCTTTTGTGCTTTGTATCTTTCATCTTTCTGATGAGTTAAGCCTTATTTGTCAATATTTTACACCTCCCTAATGCTAAGTATAAAGATATCAGCAAATATAATGCCTACCCATGTTAAAATGAGCATAGAGCATGACGGAAAAGAATTATTTCTTAAAAAGATATAAATCACTTTTGTTGAAAAATTTACAAAAGATACTGACAATTACAGAGAGGAAAGTTTGAGGTAGACATCTTTATATGGAAGGAATTCCAGAAGCAACTTTGACATAAAACAAGTACTACTGTCAAATAACTTTTTTCATATTTCTATCTTTTTTTGCTAAAAAACACAAAACAGCTTGTCAAAAGTTCAATTATACAACAGTGTAAAATTCCGAAAACATTTTCCAAAGAAAGATCGTGGGGTTGCTTTGAAACTGCTCTACTGTTATTAAATTGTTATATGTATAAAAAGTAGCAATAATCTTCATGATACTTATTTGTTCTAACTTCTTCATTAATTTTATAAATGGAAAAAATATGATGATTTTGGCAATGCTATTAATGCAATACTAATTAGTTGACAAAACCTTATATGTCAGTGCAACCTTTTTTTTTAGGAATTGAATTTGAAACATTTTAGTCTGTTTATACACGCGAATGAGCCTGATGTAGGGAAGAGGTACCATAGGTACTTGTTGACAAGATTTCCCTCCCCTTTTTTTGGTTTAAGTAAGAACAAAATCATTAGCCATTGGGTCACTTATTCTTCTGTCTCCTGTAGTATTGTTCAAACTTTTCACAAGACAAAGCAACCCTCTCCTCCACTCCTCTTCTGAGATATAAGGAAGAAAATCAATTCCATGTCATTTAGCATGTATACCTTATCAAACAATTTGGTGATGACAACAGAACTATTCTGAGCTTTCTTATGTTTGTAAACAGAAAAATAAACTGGAATTATTGTGACATTGGATGATTGATCAAATTATGGCAGACAATTTCACCGCTTGCTACAATGATGTCACTGCAGACAACTCAAAATTGCACTTTGTCACACACATACAACATATATAACATGCATTTAGAAAGCATTAAATATTGATGTAAAATAATCTATTACCTATGTCAACACGAAGCATCACTTACAGGCAGATGTGAAACAATGCCATTCCTCTATTGTTACTTTCTACACTATGATAATCACAATTTCCTGAATTTAAAAATCCTTGTTGGCGGTCAATATACAATTATGAGTTGATAAAACATGCTGTTCTCTCCACCTTTCTTCTCCAACTGAAATAAAGACAACATTGTATTGATTCTTTGCACAGAGATTATCGCTTCAGGCCCTTTTATAAATTCACTATTTGTATTTGATTACGCTTTTAATTAAAACACGGCAATACATTTGTTTGACTGATTCTAACACCTAATGCATTGTATAAATGGTAAACATTGAAGTTCATTCGTTTTTTTTATTTCAAATAAATTGATTCTGTCAAAACAATGAAGGCCATTTAAATGAATGTGTGATGTGGGTGTATAAAAAATATCTTGGGAATAAATATTTATCCCTTTTTACCCAAGAGTTTAAGTATTATATTTAAAGTATTTTGTTAATAATCACAACGTACTTCTACTTTGCATGATATTCTGTCTCCATAATATGCCCACCATTCATTTTAAGACCACATTTCTTTCACTTTTTGTTTATTTGATTTTCTGCTATTCTTCACTTATATATATCTAAGACCAAGATAATACTTTAAGGGCTGTTTTTGGCTAAGAAACAAAGGTACAATGTAGTCAGTTGGTCAGTGTATACAGACATAGCAAAGTGGTTTTTAGGATTTTAATACCTCTTTTGTATATATCATAGAGGTAAAAGTGACGCCAGCCAAATTCCAACTTGATCTGAGTTTTTTGTGGTAATAAGCATTGTGTATAAATTCATAACATTTGTTTGAGGCACACTTGTTAGATTAGAAACTAATTTTTGGACATACGTATGGACGGACGTACATATGTAGATTTACGTATAGATGGACGTACACATGGACAAGGGTAACACCTAAAGCCCCTCAGCTGCAGCGGGGACATAAAAATAAAGAATAGAGAGTTAAATGGGCAAAATTAATATAGAATTGAGAAAAAAGGCTTAAAAAGAATTAAAGAATACGGAACTGAAACCCACCCTCTCCCCCCTAGGCCCTCAAACCACATTTCCTAATTTTCATACTGGTATTGATTTAATTGATGAACATACACATGTACAGAAAATATATACTGTCATATATATACATATATAGTGGTAACCAACTATCTGTTGGGGCAAACAGCTATAATATAATGGGATGATACTAACATCTTAAACAGTCAATAGATTATTACAATAGTTTATAGTTTGAAATCATAATCCACTAGTATGCTAGGTCTATACATCCAGTAATCTCTTCAGCCCACAAATACTTCTGGTAATTTGCACTTTAGTGGACATGTGGAATTATCTTGTCTGCTTAATCATGTTAATTGACAATAGTTAAGGTGAATATATTGATAGTCTTTGAAATAAAGATCTTACTACATGCATCAATAAAGCTTAATGTTGATCAGTGAATGAAACCTAAAAAAGTTCAAGGTCAATAAACACTGTCAGACAGACATGAAGAAAAGATCTATAGACAATGAAAACTGTAATTAACCTATTACTCAGAGTAAATAAGAAACAGATCTAATCTTGAAAACTTTACTGTGACTCTTTTATATCACTCAAATAGGAAAACTAGAGGCTCTAAAGAGCCTATGTAGAGGCTCTAAAGAGCCTATGTAGCTCACCTAGGTGTAGTTGCATTTTCAACAATTGACACTCTCCAACATTGTAGAATAAGTCTAGAATAGAATTCATGATGAAAATATTCTGTTTATCTTGTACTGATGATATTTTTTTTCTTTTTACAGTTTCTCTCTATTTTCTTTAGTTTTTGCCCATATAACAAAAAAGGGTAAACAAATTGTCATTTAAAGGCAATCACTCCTACAAAGAGTCTACTAACTCTTTCAGCAAAATTTGCTTATAATAGTTAATAATAATATAAAAAGGCTTATAATAATTTGTACGCCAGATAAGCATTTCTTCTAAAAAAAGACTCAAAAAAGTTTATAAAGTAAGCAAGTAGTTTATACAATTGTTGTGGCAGATTGTTCATGTCATGAAGGAAAAAGTTTGCAACATAACTGCTGCTACTGGAATAATATACCCATGTCATGCATTCTGCAACTGCCATTGACAAAGTCTCACCTTTCATCATGATTTTAAAATTCAGATAAATAAAACTCATTAAAAATATCAATTCCATCTTTTTTGCAAAGCTTTTTGTTTTTACCTTCATTTCTATTCACAGTAAGAACACGGCATGAAAAATGACCAAGTTGAAATCATGATCACCTGATCAAATCACCTGATCAGACCATTACAGTAATGTAGTTGTTGTAGTTGTTGTAGTGTTAGGAGAAATATCTTGACACCTGAAGACCTTTAAACACATACTGGATGTGATTATAAAGTTTGGTAAAGATCAGATGTCTGACTACAGATTAAAATCAAATTTCCAAAAATCTAATTGGAAATGAAAGAAAATTTTAAAAAATAAGCATTAAAAGCTGGTTTCCGTCTTGAGTTACTAGAAGGTCTTGGAGTTTTGTAATGAAGAACTCAACCCCTACAGCAAGATCAAAAGGGGCTCCAAAATTTATGTCTGTTTACAGCTGTTGTGACTTGGAACTTTGAGCTAGTAATACCTCAAAAATCAAAAGACATCTTCCTATCCATTCATTATCATACCTCACTTATCCTACCCCAGATTTGTATTGTAATTCTTCATGTAATGAGACAACTATCCATTTAAGACCAATGGACAAAGACAATAACAAGTTACAGTTATTGCACAGCCTTCAACAATGAGAAAAACCTATACAGACTAATAGGCTATAAAAGTCCCAGGGTGACAATATGTGAAACAATTCAAAAGAGAAAAACAATGGCATATAAAAAACAGCTATCTGCACTTTGTGTCTTTAGTGTTTTTTAGTTGCTTTTGTGCTTTGTATCTTTCATCTTTCTGATGAGTTAAGCCTTATTTGTCAATATTTTACACCTCCCTAATGCTAAGTATAAAGATATCAGCAAATATAATGCCTACCCATGTTAAAATGAGCATAGAGCATGACGGAAAGAATTATTTCTTAAAAGATATAAATCACTTTTGTTGAAAAATTTACAAAAGATACTGACAATTACAGAGAGGAAAGTTTGAGGTAGACATCTTTATATGGAAGGAATTCCAGAAGCAACTTTGACATAAAACAAGTACTACTGTCAAATAACTTTTTTCATATTTCTATCTTTTTTTGCTAAAAAACACAAAACAGCTTGTCAAAAGTTCAATTATACAACAGTGTAAAATTCAAAACATTTTCCAAAGAAAGATCGTGGGGTTGCTTTGAAACTGCTCTACTGTTATTAAATTGTTATATGTATAAAAGTAGCAATAATCTTCATGATACTTATTTGTTCTAACTTCTTCATTAATTTTATAAATGGAAAAATATGATGATTTTGGCAATGCTATTAATGCAATACTAATTAGTTGACAAAACCTTATATGTCAGTGCAACCTTTTTTTTTAGGAATTGAATTTGAAACATTTTAGTCTGTTTATACACGCGAATGAGCCTGATGTAGGGAAGAGGTACCATAGGTACTTGTTGACAAGATTTCCCTCCCCTTTTTTTGGTTTAAGTAAGAACAAAATCATTAGCCATTGGGTCACTTATTCTTCTGTCTCCTGTAGTATTGTTCAAACTTTTCACAAGACAAAGCAACCCTCTCCTCCACTCCTCTTCTGAGATATAAGGAAGAAAATCAATTCCATGTCATTTAGCATGTATACCTTATCAAACAATTTGGTGATGACAACAGAACTATTCTGAGCTTTCTTATGTTTGTAAACAGAAAAATAAACTGGAATTATTGTGACATTGGATGATTGATCAAATTATGGCAGACAATTTCACCGCTTGCTACAATGATGTCACTGCAGACAACTCAAAATTGCACTTTGTCACACACATACAACATATATAACATGCACTTAGAAAGCATTAAATATTGATGTAAAATAATCTATTACCTATGTCAACACGAAGCATCACTTACAGGCAGATGTGAAACAATGCCATTCCTCTATTGTTACTTTCTACACTATGATAATCACAATTTCCTGAATTTAAAAATCCTTGTTGGCGGTCAATATACAATTATGAGTTGATAAAACATGCTGTTCTCTCCACCTTTCTTCTCCAACTGAAATAAAGACAACATTGTATTGATTCTTTGCACAGAGATTATCGCTTCAGGCCCTTTTATAAATTCACTATTTGTATTTGATTACGCTTTTAATTAAAACACGGCAATACATTTGTTTGACTGATTCTAACACCTAATGCATTGTATAAATGGTAAACATTGAAGTTCATTCGTTTTTTATTTCAAATATGAAATAAATTGATTCTGTCAAAACAATGAAGGCCATTTAAATGAATGTGTGATGTGGGTGTATAAAAAATATCTTGGGAATAAATATTTATCCCTTTTTACCCAAGAGTTTAAGTATTATATTTAAAGTATTTTGTTAATAATCACAACGTACTTCTACTTTGCATGATATTCTGTCTCCATAATATGCCCACCATTCATTTTAAGACCACATTTCTTTCACTTTTTGTTTATTTGATTTTCTGCTATTCTTCACTTATATATATCTAAGACCAAGATAATACTTTAAGGGCTGTTTTTGGCTAAGAAACAAAGGTACAATGTAGTCAGTTGGTCAGTGTATACAGACATAGCAAAGTGGTTTTTAGGATTTTAATACCTCTTTTGTATATATCATAGAGGTAAAAGTGACGCCAGCCAAATTCCAACTTGATCTGAGTTTTTTGTGGTAATAAGCATTGTGTATAAATTCATAACATTTGTTTGAGGCACACTTGTTAGATTAGAAACTAATTTTGGACATACGTATGGACGGACGTACATATGTAGATTTCACGATAGATGGACGTACACATGGACAAGGGTAACACCTAAAGCCCCTCAGCTGCAGCGGGGACATAAAAATAAAGAATAGAGAGTTAAATGGGCAAAATTAATATAGAATTGAGAAAAAAGGCTTAAAAAGAATTAAAGAATACGGAACTGAAACCCACCCTCTCCCCCCTAGGCCCTCAAACCACATTTCCTAATTTTCATACTGGTATTGATTTAATTGATGAACATACACATGTACAGAAAATATATACTGTCATATATATACATATATAGTGGTAACCAACTATCTGTTGGGGCAAACAGCTATAATATAATGGGATGATACTAACATCTTAAACAGTCAATAGATTATTACAATAGTTTATAGTTTGAAATCATAATCCATTAGTATGCTAGGTCTATACATCCAGTAATCTCTTCAGCCCACAAATACTTCTGGTAATTTGCACTTTAGTGGACATGTGGAATTATCTTGTCTGCTTAATCATGTTAATTGACAATAGTTAAGGTGAATATATTGATAGTCTTTGAAATAAAGATCTTACTACATGTACATGCATCAATAAAGCTTAATGTTGATCAGCGAATGAAACCTAAAAAGTTCAAGGTCAATAAACACTGTCAGACAGACATGAAGAAAAGATCTATAGACAATGAAAACTGTAATTAACCTATTACTCAGAGTAAATAAGAAACAGATCTAATCTTGAAAACTTTACTGTGACTCTTTTATATCACTCAAATAGGAAAACTAGAGGCTCTAAAGAGCCTATGTAGAGGCTCTAAAGAGCCTATGTAGCTCACCTAGGTGTAGTTGCATTTTCAACAATTGACACTCTCCAACATTGTAGAATAAGTCTAGAATAGAATTCATGATGAAAATATTCTGTTTATCTTGTACTGATGATATTTTTTTTCCTTTTACAGTTTCTCTCTATTTTCTTTAGTTTTTGCCCATATAACAAAAAGGGTAAACAAATTGTCATTTAAAGGCAATCACTCCTACAAAGAGTCTACTAACTCTTTCAGCAAAATTTGCTTATAATAGTTAATAATAATATAATAAAATGCTCCAGGGCGCAGCTTGATACGACCGCAGAGGTCGAACCCTGAACAGTTGGGGCAAGTATGGACACAACATTCAAGCTTGATACAGCTCTGAATTTGGATTGTGATTGACTATTTGACACAGCACAGGTTTCTGACACAGAATGAATGTGGTCTAAGAACTTAAAAATTTTAAATTGGACATTCACCTATAATGGTCCAATATCCAAAATCTAAATACATGGTTAGATTCAGCATATCAAAGAACCCTAAGAGTTCAATTTTTGATGAAATCAAACAAAGTTTAATTTTGGACCCTTTGACCTCAATGTGGACAAAGTTGATAACGGGCCCAAAAATCAAAATCTAAATACATGGTTAGATTCAGCATATCAAAGAACCCCATATATTCAATTTTTCTTGAAATCAAACAAAGTTTAATTTTGGACCCTTTTGACCTCAATGTGGACAAAGTTGATAACGGGCCCCAAAATCAAAAATCTAAATACATGGTTAGATTCAGCATATCAAAGAACCCCATATATTCAATTTTGTTGAAATCAAACAAAGTTTAATTTTGGACCCGATTTGGACCAACTTGAAAACTGGGCCCATAATCAAAATTTAAAGACATGTTTAGACTCAGCATATCAAAGAACCCTAAGAATTCAATTTTGTTAAAATCAAATTAAGTTTAATTTTGGACCCTTTGGACCTTAATGTAGACCAATTTGAAAACGGGACCAAAAATTAAGAATCTAAATACATGGTTAGATTCAGCATATCAAAGAACCCCATATATTCAATTTTGTTGAAATCAAACAAAGTTTAATTTTGGACCCCAATTTGGACCAACTTGAAAACTGGGCCCATAATCAAAAATCTAAATACATGATTAGATTCAGCATATCAAAGAACCCTAAGAATTCAATTTTGTTAAAATCAAACTAAGTTTAATTTTGGACCCTTTGGACCTTAATGTATACCAATTTGAAAACGGGACCAAAATTAAGAATCTAAATACACGGTTAGATTCAGCATATCAAAGAACCCCATAAATTCAATTTTGTTGAAATCAAACAAAGTTTAATTTTGGACCCTTTGACCTCAATGTGGACAAAGTTGATAATGGGGCCCAAAATCAAAAATCTAAATACATGGTTAGATTCAGCATATCAAAGAACCCAATATATTCAATTTTGTTGAAATCAAACAAAGTTTAATTTTGGACCCGATTTGGACCAACTTGAAAACTGGGCCCATAATCAAAAATTTAAAGACATGTTTAGACTCAGCATATCAAAGAACCCTAAGAATTCAATTTTGTTAAAATCAAATTAAGTTTAATTTTGGACCCTTTGGACCTTAATGTATACCAATTTGAAAACGGGACCAAAATTAAGAATCTAAATACACGGTTAGATTCAGCATATCAAAGAACCCCATATATTCAATTTTTGTTGAAATCAAACAAAGTTTAATTTTGGACCCTTTTGACCTCAATGTGGACAAAGTTGATAATGGGGCCCAAAAATCAAAAATCTAAATACATGGTTAGATTCAGCATATCAAAGAACCCCATATATTCAATTTTTGTTGAAATCAAACAAAGTTTAATTTTGGACCCTTTTGACCTCAATGTGGACAAAGTTGATAATGGGGCCCAAAAATCAAAAATCTAAATACATGGTTAGATTCAGCATATCAAAGAACCCAATATATTCAATTTTTGTTGAAATCAAACAAAGTTTAATTTTGGACCCCGATTTGGACCAACTTGAAAACTGGGCCCATAATCAAAAATTTAAAGACATGTTTAGACTCAGCATATCAAAGAACCCTAAGAATTCAATTTTTGTTAAAATCAAATTAAGTTTAATTTTGGACCCTTTGGACCTTAATGTAGACCAATTTGAAAACGGGACCAAAAATTAAGAATCTAAATACATGGTTAGATTCAGCATATCAAAGAACCCCATATATTCAATTTTTGTTGAAATCAAACAAAGTTTAATTTTGGACTCCAATTTGGACCAACTTGAAAACTGGGCCCATAATCAAAAATCTAAATACATGATTAGATTCAGCATATCAAAGAACCCTAAAAATTCAATTTTGTTAAAATCAAACTAAGTTTAATTTTGGACCCTTTGGACCTTAATGTATACCAATTTGAAAACGGGACCAAAAATTAAGAATCTAAATACACGGTTAGATTCAGCATATCAAAAACCCCATATATTCAATTTTGTTGAAATCAAACAAAGTTTAATTTTGGACCCTTTGACCTCAATGTGGACAAAGTTGATAATGGGGCCCAAAATCAAAAATCTAAATACATGGTTAGATTCAGCATATCAAAGAACCCCATATATTCAGTTTTTGGTTGAAATCAAACAAAGTTTAATTTTGGGCCCCGATTTGGACCAACTTGAAAACTGGGCCCATAATCAAAAATCTAAATACATGTTTAGATTCAGCATATCAAAGAACCCTAAGAATTCAATTTTGTTAAAATCAAACTAAGTTTAATTTTGGACCCTTTGGACCTTAATGTAGACCAATTTGAAAACGGGACCAAAATTAAGAATCTACATACACGGTTAGATTCGTATCAAAGAACCCCAATAATTCAATTTTGATGAAATCAAACAAAGTTTAATTTTGGACCCTTTGGACCTCAATGTGGACCAATTTAAAACGGGCCCAAAATCCAAAAACTTAATACACGGTTAGATTCAGCATATTAAAGAACCCCAAGAATTCAAGAATAAAACCCCATTGAAATTGGTCAAGAAATAAGCAATTTATACAAAGAATCTTCTTTTGCACAATACTGTGCAATTAAATATTTCTTGCAATTGCGCAATACTTGTGCAATTGAATATTTCTTGCTATTGTGCAATACTGTACAATTGACAATTTCTTCCTATTGTGCAATATTGTGCTATTGGATATTTCTTGCTATTGCGCAATACTGTGCAATTGAAGATTTCTTGCTATTGCGCAATACTGTGCAATTGAAAATTTCTTGCTATTGCACAATACTTATTATATAATAATTTACATATCCTGTTTGGTGTGTATCTCCTGCCATATCATTATTATTTGCTTTTAAATATAAATCAGAAATAACCAACTTAAAATGGAAAATTTTAAAGAAAAAAAAAAGGAAAAAAGGAAGAAAAAGGGGAAAAAATCCCCCAATTTTGAACCCCTTATGATTCATCACCCCAAACTCAATCCCAGCCTTCAATGAGGTATGGTACCTTGCAGTACAATTTCAGAGATCCATACACTTAAACACAAGTTATTGTCTGGAAACTAGAAAATGCTTATTTTTGACCCCTTTTGGCCCCTAATTCCTAAACGTTTAGGGCAATTACCCCAAACTCAATTCCAGCTTTCCTTTGTGATATGGAACCTTGTAGTACAATTTCAGAAAGATCCATACACTTACACACAAGCTATTGTCCTGAAACTAGAAAATGCTTATATTTTGCCCTTTTTGGCCCCTAATTCCTAAAATTTTGAGGCAATTACCCCAAAATCAATCCCAGCATTCCTTTGTGATATGGAACCTTGTGGTACAATGTCAGAGAGATCCATACACTTACACACAAGTTATTGTCTGGAAGTTACAAAATGCTTATTTTTGGCCCCTTTTGGCCCCTAATTCCTTAACTGTTGGTACCATAACCCCAAAATCAATCCCAACCTTCCTTTTGTGGTATTGAACCTTATGGTAAAATTTCCTAGAGATCCATTTACTTAAACTAAAGTTAGAGTGCGAAAACCAATGTGTTCGGACGACGACGGCGACGGCGACGACGACGACGGCGACGACGGCGACGACGACGACGCCAACGTCATACCAATATCGACCACAAAAATTTTTGCGGTCGTATAAAAAGGCTTATAATAATTTGTACGCCAGATAAGCATTTCTTCTAAAAAAAGACTCAAAAAGTTTATAAAGTAAGCAAGTAGTTTATACAATTGTTGTGGCAGATTGTTCATGTCATGAAGGAAAAAAGTTTGCAACATAACTGCTGCTACTGGAATAATATACCCATGTCATGCATTCTGCAACTGCCATTGACAAAACTTAAGACAAGGTGAAGTCAATCTACCGACTATCTGATAAACTAATAAAGTTATCCAACATGATTAGTAGTTTACTGTGAAAATTCACATTCATAAAGACTGATATGAAATGGATAAATGAATTCTGGAGTAGTCAAATTTTAATTGCTGTTTCCAATTCTAAAATGTTTGGCAAAGGTTGCAACTTTGAAGTAGGACAGGGTTCCCTGTCAATGTACACTTATGGAAGAAGCATGTTTTAATGTTCATTTTTAAGTATCTGCAGCAAAACACTAATGTAACAATGATATACATCATGTAACATGTACAAGGTGAAATTTAAAGACACAAGAATCTGTATGTTAATAAATTAAATTGTTATGGTCTGTGTTCAAATTTTTAAAGATTTGTTCCATTTGTACATTAATCATCACAGCAAACTAAATTTTTGAGGGAGTTATGAACAGATATGGGCATTACTAAATACACACTTTTAGGTGGGGGTATAAAAAAAAAGAAAAGATAACTAACTACCTGCTTTTTCATTAATAACACAAAAAAATACCAATAAAACAGTTTAAAATCTTATGTAAAACTCATCTCCATAGACCTTGAAGGAGGGGGTGGGTCTTTTACGGTAATTTCTTTTTTTACTTGCATGAAAATCCTAGACAAAAAACTAAATTTAAGAAGCAGATTGACTTTAAATCAGTGTTAATATGCCCTGCTTAGGTAAGATTTAGCTTCTATTCAGTAAAACAATCAAAACTATATTCTTTTGTTTGCTTAAGGTTTTGTAGAAAAGTTTTCAACTAAAATCAATACACTTGTGGGTAAAAACCAATAATTACAAACATCTAAAAGTAAAATTACTGTCCAGAACTGATCAGACTTAAAGTAAAGGTAAAATCAGGAATGTCAATAAGACATTAAGTACATATACAAGACTCATTAAGGCGTCCTGGATTTCCAAAATCATTTCTTTAAACAAACTAACAAATACAATGCCAAGTTATTGACTTAACAGCAGCAGTTGTTTATAAAAATAGATTACAGTAAGCAGAGTTTCTTAAGGATATATTGTTTGAAATATCAGTATTGAAGATTTATGTTTTTTGTTCTTTTTCAGTCTTTGAAAAAATCCTATTGCTTTTGTAATTTAGTAAATTCTTCGTCTAATTAAAGTCTTTCTTGATGATAAATTTCATACTTACAAATGTACGTACAAACTGGACATTACATTAACAATCAATCAATCACACTTACATACCTGTCACTCACAAACTATAAAAAAAAAAGACTTAGGGATTTAGTTTTTACAGGACAAAAAAGCTCACATTACTCTAGTCATTTCTCTATCAATTCATGATGTTCCCAGGGGTAATGGTCTATTTTCTGAGTCAGAAAATGTTTTTTTTATTTAGTTTTTCGACGCTATCAATCAAATTATTTTTTTCTAAATTTAACACTTTTAAGGTAAGGAGAAAATCTGGATTCAGAATGTTTTTTTTTTGTCATGACTCTGCTTGACCGGAATAATTTTTTTTCATCCAATTGATTAGAATATTTTTTTAGGAAAAAATCATAACCACCCCCTTTTGAAGTTAAATGGTCATTCCCTTATTGCTGCTGTGAGCCTGCCGTTTGACAAAGTGACTTCAAATTAACCAGCATCTTTCCGCCCCACAGTGTGTTATCCACCAAAAAATACTGGCCTGAAATGAAATTTTCCAAAATTTCAGTTTATTTAACAGTGACCTTTAACTTTGACCTACAGACCAAAATCAATAGGGGTATTTCTTTACAACATGCAACTTCAAGCTAAATTTAGTGAAGATTGTACATATGGTGTAAAACTAACATCTAGAAACCAAAAGTTTGGCCAAATTTCAGTTTACATGTACAAAAGCTGCTGTCACTATGACCTTTGACCTGTATTGTAGTGATCTGTAGTGTACCTATATTGTACAGACCTCAAAATCAATAGAAGCCTTCTCCATACCATGGGTTGTTATTAAAATAAATATGATAACTGTATATACATTTATGTTCAAAAGATATTGTAGGGAAACCAAGTTTTGGCAAAAATTTGGAAAAATTTTCAAAAACTGTGGATGTTCATGCAGTATTAATTCTGCAGAATTTGAAAATTTACATGTTTTCCTTAATAAATGTCTGATCAGTCTGCCTAAGCTAGCCCCCACTTTCCACCTGCGTTGTCTTCTGATCTTTATCAGTTAAAAAGGTCAAAAAGGTTTTCCCCACCTGTGCCCTATACATTGTGTACTAAAACATTTATTCTTCTTAAACGTAATTAACCTTTTATTGTAGCAGAGACCTTTACCTAAAAAAAAAATACAAATAAACAAATTTACAAGTATAACAATTCTGGTTTTACTATCACTTATTTATTATTTATTTATCACTGATAAAGACTATTTAAGAATAAAATGCTTCGCTGAGCGCAGCCTGATACGACCGCAGTGGTTGAACCCTGAACAGTTGGGGCAAATTTGGACACAATATTCAAGCCTGATACTGTCTGAATTTGGATTTTGATCAAATTTTTGACATAATATAGGTTTCTGACACAAAATAAATGTGGTCAAAGATCTTATAAATCCATTGCACAATACTGTGCAATTGAAGATTTCTTCTTGAAACTTTACAAAAATTCGAAATTTTAAAAATTTTGAAAAAAAATATGAATCCCTTTAAAAAATTGGGAAAAAAATTCCCCCCCCCCAACTTTTTGAAACCCCCCTTGGAGCAATAACCCCAAAACTCAATCCCAGCCTTTTTCCTTTGTAGTATGGAACCTTGTAGTACAATTTCAGAGAGATCCATACACTTACACACAAGTTTTTGTCTGGAAACTAGAAAAATGCTTGTTTTTGGCCCCTTATTCCTAAATTTTTGGGGCAATTAACCCCAAACTCAATCCCAGCCTTCCCTTTGTTATATGGAACCTTGTGGTACAATGTCAGAGAGATCCATACACTTACACACAAGTTATTGTCTGGAAACTAGAAAAATGCTTGTTTTTGGCCCCTTTTTGGCCCTCAATTCCTAACCTGTTGGTCCCATAACCCCTAAAATGAATCCTAACCTTCTACTTGTGGTATTAAACATTGTGGTACAATTTCAGAGCAATTGAAATACTTATACACAAGTTATTATCCTGAAACTAGAAAAATGCGTGTTTTGGGCCCCTTTTTGGGCCCTTAATTCCTAAAGGGTTTGGACCATCATCCCCAAAATCAATCCCAACCTTCCTTTTGTGGTATTGAACCTTCTTAAAAAATTTCATATAGATCCATTCACTTAAACTAAAGTTATTGTCTGGAAACCAATGTGTCTTTGGACAACGATGCACACGTCAACATCATACCATTATACGATCCCAAAAAATTTTTTGCAGTCGTATAAAATAATAGATTGATTGTTGGTTACTTATTGTCCAGTGGCAAATTGTTCATGCATGTTCAGGAAGATAAATAACAAAAACAAGCAACAGAAATCACTAGTTGTTGCTAGTTTATAGGCTTGGAGTGAAGAAATTCAAACTGCATAATGTTTTATCCTGTTTTACCCAGATTTTTATAGTAGTAATTAAACATGTGGTAACGATCTGAGATCTATATCTTAAATTAAAACAAAATGCTTTGTGTTGGGTACAAAAATGTTGGTTAGCAAAACACATTCAATATTTTAATGAAGATTCTTAATACTGAATGTTATTGGCTTATAATTTTAGATGTATTACTAGTATCAATTCCTTAAAATCTTTCCATGAGTGTTATTATAAACCACTTCAAACACTAGTAATATGAACTATGTTTTATATCAATAGATTATAACACATTCTGACAACTGTTTTATATTCTATGTCAGTGATCAATGTAAATTAAACAAAGGGCTATTTTCACTTCGCTTGATAGTTGTTCAAAGGTTTAACATTAAAAGAAAAAAAATCAGCAATTTTATTTACAAACATGCGGCATGGATGACTGAGTCCTTTATAAGGTTCATTTCAGTTCTCCTCAGATAACAATACTTTGTATTCTTGTATATACATTTGGGTTATTAAGGAGATGTGACATGATTTTTTTATTTTTTTTTATTTTCCATAAATGTTTATTTATACATAATTACCCCCAAGGATGAAAAATTTTGCCCTGCATTTTTTTTAGTTGTAATCTCTGTCCTGCCTTTTTTTTTCACTCTATTGCCTTTTTCTTTTTTTTTTTTTTTTTTTTGCTAATTCTGCCTTTTGCCAATTAATAGATACAAGAAATAAAAGAAAACAAGACTTTTCAGTGTTCTTCCCAGGCCGATATGACGCTGCAGTCCCCAGCGCCTTCAAAATATTTTCGTTGATCTCGCAGCGCCTTAATTGGCCGCTGTCCCTTAATACTTGATCCCGCAGCATGTTAATTTTCACATTTTAATTATAAATGTTGGTTAAAATTGTCAAATTGCTCATCACCGCTGAGAGGTCGGTCAATGTTGCGCAATACCTGATAACTAGGAAAAGTCTCTGATTTACCTGTTCCAGCCTTATCAGACCATGTAATCCAGTTATAGCGTAAATGATCATCAAGAAGAAAGATATTGTTAGTAGAAAATAAAAGTTTTTAAAAACTTCAGTGCAAAAATTGAAGAAATAGATCGCAAATACAATGTATTTACGCATCGTCTGTGTGCGATCACTGGCCATTTAAGTAACGATTTTTTTCATTGGTCGAGAAGAAGAATCTATTTAAACATGACCAATGAACATGATGAATATACATGATAAATTGGAATACATTACTAATGAAATTTACGATGAAATTTATGAATGAGAGTATTTGTACATCAAAAAAGTAAAATAAACTTTTATTAAAGATAACGAGGAGTGATTTATTTTATTAGAAAGTGAAAATTGTTGCTTGCAAGTAAAATTCGTCTGTCAACTGTCACGTTTTTAGAAATAAAATAATTTTTTAACATCGATCGTTAATTCGTCCATCGGGAGATATATGTTTTGCTGCAGCATTTGTATAATGTCACTAGTAAAGAATTTCACTGATCTAAACATTGACGAATTTGTCAAGTTTCGTTTATATCTACCTGCCAAAGAAACGTTTTGACAATTATACACACGGAAGCATAATGTCGAACTACGGACACTGGTCAGCTGGTTCATTACATTTTTTTTTTTTTTAAAGTTGTACATGTATACCAAACATCTTAAACATAATCAATTTTAATGCTGAATCAACATGTTCTTTGCAAAGAAGAAATGGGTTAAGCGAAAGGCAGATAACGTTTTCAACCCTAATGAGAATAAAGACTGAGGAACAGGCTGTCCAACAAAATTACAAACTGTCTTGTTACTATATCTCTAGAAAGAACAGAGAGTAAAGAAATAAATATTTCTGAAGCTGTTCAGCATTGGAAGGCCCAGAACAACATGAGGATTTTTCTTGAACTATATATACATTTTGACTGTGATATAAATGCTTTTTGTGTTTATAATGAATTTATTTCATATATATATTTTTATTCTTTGTCATGTATATTAATACTGTGCATTATTGCATGTAATGATTTATGACCGATTGCTTCAGGTCACAATAGTTCACTCTAAAATAGAGTTACGTGCCCTTGAAATTTTGCGCCTTAAAAAAATTCTGGGGAGAACACTGCTTTTTAGCTCATCATCTGTATACCAAAAGAAATAAAGAAGAGATATGAGTAAAAAAACAGTGCACGCAGAAATGCCACAAAAATTGAAACCCTTAAAAATCTGATCGTGCACTAAAACAATATGGGGATTTTCAAAAGTTGGCAGGTCTATGTCAACATAATGAAAGGTGTTGAATAGACTAACCAAATGACAGAATGATTTTTAGATGATGCCAAAATTGACTAGAAGCTCATTTGACTTTATCTATACAATTTATACTATCATATATAATAAAATAGGTGCCGATATGACATGTAATTTGTTGTAGACCGTAGGGCAACCTGCAAGTAATTTACATCCTCGTCCTAAGCCTGTCACTGATGGATAGTTGTGTTATTTTCAAACACACTTCATCTATACATGTTTATATGTGTACCCGGTCGATCATTGATTATCCGGAAGGCGAAAGGTATAGATTCAAGATTTTATTTTCCAATCATGGGCCCTAAAGGGGCACATAACACAAAATACAACAATATATACCGTACAGTTACCGGTAGTATGTATTGTGTGCAATTTTGTCCCATGTACATTTACTCCATATCCTTTCACTTTCTAAACATTCTATAGTGTATGTCAATCATGCAACATTCAGTTAATGTCATTTATAATAGAGTTGTCATCACAAAGCATCTTATGACCTGATCACTAAGTTGTTTACCTTTTACCCAGCGCTGGATTACACACCCGGTAGAGTGGCGTCTCTGACCGGAAGTATCAGCTGATTCAATGGTTATTGTAGGTAAAGTGTTAATTTGACGCGCGGACGTCTTTGAAGACACCTACAGTTTATTATGCGAGGCTGACTTCGTACATGATTTATACCAAAAAAAAAAAAAAAAACTTTAAATTTCAACATGGAATATTAATGGTTATATCAGTAAAGGAATTAACAAATTTGAAGATGATATTTTTGTTGACAATCTTTTACAGCAAATACATGTTCGCACCCTACACTTTCGCACCCTTTTTTTTTATTCAAAAACCTGATGAATTTTTAGATGTTTATATCAAAATATTTTTCATAAATAAGATTTCGGGAAATTTTGTTGAAACTGATTTGATGATTAATTATTATATGTTAATTATGTATGATTACTGTTCATATGGTGTTGACGCAGCTAAACTTGGTGTTATTATTATGTGTTTGAAAATCGTAATTGTTGTTTTAACTAGCTTTGGTGTGAATTCTGCATGTAGTTAGCATGAATTTAGCTTGGTATGAGTAATAAATTGCGTCGCTGAGCACAGCTGGATACGAATGCAGAGGTCCAACCCTGAACAGTTAGGGCAAAAATGGACACAATATTCGCGCTTGATACAGGTCTGAATTTGGATTGTGATTAAATATTTGACACAGAATAACTGTAGCCAAAGAACTTAGAATTGGTCATATGATTTGAATTTATATTCAATTTTTTGCTTTTGTGCAATACACTATGCTGTTGCGTATTGACCCCCCCCCCCCTTTTCCGCCCTTTTTTTTGCAAAAAAAAAATATTTGAAAAAAATTTTTTTAATTTCTGAAATCTGAAATGAGCAAAAAATTGTCCCCCACAATTTCTTATTTAACCACCCCCTAAATTATGGTATGGAAACTTGTGGTATAATTTCAGAGAGACATACACTTAAACACAAGTTATTGTCTGGAAACTACAAAAATGCTTATTTGGGCCCCTTTTTTGGCCCCTAATTCCTAAACTGTTGGGACCATAACCCCCAAAATCAATCCCAACCTTCCTTTTGTGGTTATTAATCTTGTGTTTAAATTTCATAGATTTCTATTTTTACTTATACTAAAGTTATTGTCTGGAAACCAACTGTTTTTCGGACAACGACGATGACGTGATACTGATATACGACCGCAAAAATTTTTTGCAGTTGTATAAAAACAATGAAGATTCAAAATAATTGTTGTTGAGTGTTATAGCGGTTTGGTATCTTAACATTAAAATAATTCAACACAAAAACCTTTTTAGAAAGTCACTTAATTTTGAAACAATAAATAAAAAATTTATAGCAATACATTAACCAAAACACGATTTAAAAAAATATTCAACACAAAAAACGTTACCTTATCATGAAACAATGAAAAAAAACTTATTTATAGCAATACACTAACCAAAACACGATTAAAAAAATATTCAACACAAAAAACGTCACTTTATTTTGAAACAATGAAAAAAAACTTATTTATAGCAATACAATAACCAAAACATTAAGATTAAAAAAATATTTTAAAAACACAAAAATCAATTTTAGAAAGTCACTTCATTTTAAAACAATGAACCAAAAAATATTTATAGCAATACACTAATCAAAAAATGATTGAAAAATGATATAACACAAAACCAATAAAAAGGGTGTGAACATGTAGGGTGCGAACGTGAAAGAGGGCAAACTTGAATGGGAGCGAACATGTTTTTGAAAATTGGATTATAATATTCTTGAAACTGAAAATGATATAGTAAAATATTCCCAATTAGGAAAAATCATGATAGCAGGGGATTTAAATGCAAGAACTGCTTGTGAAATGGATCATATCCAAATGGATTCAGACAAACATATTCCATTATTTGACAATTACAAATCTGATTCTAGTTTAATTCAAAGAAAAAGTAAAGATAGCTCTATTAACACTAGGGGCAGACAACTATCTCTATGTATATCTTCATCATTCGTATCCTTAATGGCAGAACAATGGGTGATTTAATGGGTGCATACACTTGCTTCCAACCTTTAGGAAGCAGTATTGTCGATTATTTTTTAGCATTTAAAGAACTCTGACCAAATTTCACATATTTTCACACACCAGGGGCGGGTCCAGGTGAGGGCGTAATGGGCATACGCCCCCCTTTAAAAAATTTTAAAAAAAATGTCAAACCCTGACACTTTAACTATAAAATATACATGCTCCAAGTCAGGAACCATTACATTAGTGCATTTCACAATTATTTTATGTTTTTTAGCAAAAAAAAGGTCAAAAAAAATTTTCATCTCGCTCCGCTCAGCAATAGATTTGTTTCTATGCCCCCTCTTTCAAATATCTTAGAAACGCTCGTGCACTCATAATTTTTTACCTGATTTTTCAGATCATTGTCAGATCTCATGCATGTTAAAATGCAACACAAAAGTATATGAAAGAAACTCAAATCTAGCTTTAATGCCAAATAAATATATATGGGATGATAACTCAGTCTCAGCATTTCAAGATGCTATAAATTCAAATGAAATCAAAAATTTTATTAGACAGTATAAATATAAAATTTACGACCAAGATTCAATTAGTAATGCAGCAGAAGATTTAAATAAAATTTTCCTAAAAACCGCAGATTTATCACAAAGAAAATTATTAGAAAACAAAAAAAAAGCAAGAAGAAGATTAAAAAGAAAAGAGAATGGCAAGATCAAGATATAATAAATTTAAAACAAAACTTTTATCGAAAATACAGATTAATGCAAAATCACAACAGATCTTTATATACGAGGGTCCTTTTTTAAATGCCTGAAATCGTATCGAAAGCAAAGAAGAGCAAAAATAAGAAAATTCAAACAAGACATCATGAATAAACTTGATAATTTATATGATCAAAAACCCAAAGCCTATTGGCAACTATTAGATAAAATTAAAAATATCTCAAATAATAGTAAAACAACTCTGAGAATACTATCAACCCATCTGAATGGCAAGAATACTTTCAAAAATTGAAGAAGAATGAACAATATAGAGATGATTTGATTAAGAAGAAACTTGATTCATTTCATAATAATAATATTTTTAATGAACTTGACTACTTGATAAGACCTTAGGAAATAGAAAAGGCAATAAAAGGTCTTAAGAATTCTAAATCAAGTGGATTTAGCATGATCTCGAATGAAATGATAAAAAATAGCAAAGCTGTTTGTATCCCTTTAATACAAAAACTCTTTAATTTAGTATTTTCAAGTAGTATTTACCCAAAATTATGGCGCCATGACTTTATCACCCCCATACACAAGTCTGGCTCTAAACATGATCCAGCAAACTACAGGGGCATAACCATTGCATATAACATAGGCAAGTTATTTAATCTAATTCTAACAGGTTGACAAAATTTTTAAAAACTAGATATATAATTAGAAGTGAGCAAATTGGTTTTACTAAAGGATGTCGCACAACAGATCCTATGTTTGTGTTAAATACCATCATTCAAAAATTTATGAAAAATAATTTGAAGCCTCTGTATGCATGTTTTGTAGATTTTAAGCATGCATTTGATTCAGTCTCACATCTCCACCTCTTTTATGAACTTAAATGTATAGGTGTAGGAACAAAGTTTTATGACATTATAAAATGTATGTATGGAAACACAGAAACCTGTGTAAAAAAAAACCAACACAGGACAAACCTATTTAAATCATATATAGGAGTAAGACAAGGGGATAATCTTAGTCCCTGCGTCTTTGACATATATATAAATGATTTGCCAACCTATTTTGACCAAACATGTGATCCAATCCCATTGAACACACACCCCTTAAATATTTTAATGTATGCTGATGATGTAGTTCTTTTATCATCATCAGAGCAAGGACTTCAAAATTGTGTTAATAAATTATTTGAATTTACAGTTGATTGTAAAATGACAGTTAACACCAAAAACCAAGGTTCTTGTATTTAACAAATCAGGACGACATAAAAATATTAAAATATCCTTAGGAAACCAGATTTTAGAATGTGTACAGAACTACACATACTTCGGAATAAATTTTTCAGCATCTGGGAGCTTCCAAATAGCAAAGAAAGAACTTTATAATAAAGGAATGAAAGCTTATTTCAAATTAAGAAAAGACCTTTTCAGTGGAAAGCCCAAAACCTAGCCTAGTATTTTATTACATAATTATAACCATGCAATCTGACCCATCTTGTTGTATGGATCTGAAATTTGGGGTTATATACCACATAAGAAACAAAAACATTTGGATAACTTTGTATCAAAAGAAACTGATCATCTTGTTCTAGAAAAAATTCATACCGGTACTAAGCTTTGTAAATATTCACTTGGAGTTAATATAAAAACATCAAATATGGCATGTACAGGGGAACTAGGTTCACTCCCTACACTTTATTATGTTATTATCAATAAAATAAAATATTGGATTCATCTGATGAAAGAAATTGAACCTTCAAATATCCTATGGGAGATCATAAATCTATCCCATTCTATGAACAAACCTAACCAGGAATCTTGGATAGGAAATATTAAACGTATATTTAAATTCCTAGATTTAGAACAAAACCATATATTAATAAAAGTAAAAAATTCTGTGACAATAAAATTTAAAGAAATTTGGGTAGATAGTTTAGAAAGCAATTCTGGGAAGTGTACCAATATACACTCTGGCAATAAATTAAGAACTTACAGAAAATTTTAAAATATTTTTATGTTTGAACCATATTTAACAATAAATAAAAAAAAAGACAGGCAAATAATTACAAGATTTAGAACTAGCTGACATGACCTTGAAATCGAAAGAAGGAGGTATATTGGTATAAAAGCTGAAGACAGAAAGTGTAAGCTATTTAGGAATGCAGATGAAGGTGAACTACATTTTCTTTTAAAATGTCCTGATCTAAAAGATACAAAACCTCAACATCTGTCTAATTTAAATTCTAAATTCAAAATTTTTCAAAGTTATCTGATGAAATGAAATTTGTTTGGATTCTTTCATCTGAAGATTTGTTTGTTACTTCAAACTTATCTAAATTATTGCACTCCCTTTTTGAAGAACGAAAGAAACTCTCAGAAAATATCAATGTTGTTTGAAACAAGAGTGCACACGCTGAAATGTCTCGCCTACTATACTGACCATTGATTTTATGTTGATAGTCCTACATATAAAGTTTTACTGCAGGTATCACATTAACATTTATGAAAAAAAAAAAAAGGGTCAATGGCAGATAAACCAAGCCGGAAGTACATGTACACCTTTAATACAATCACTATCCCTATGTCGAGCTTTCTGCGACAAAAGTCCCAGGCTTGACAAAAATAGAAAAAAATATAATAAAAAATCATTCAGGAGTTGTCTCCCATAGGCTTAGGGCTATAAATTGATTAAGAAATATAATTTCTCCAGGTCACAGTGGCTTCCAAAATAACTTAATGTTTTGTCAATAACATGGTTTATAATTATGTTACTTTGTTTAAATGTGTATACATGTTTTTGTTTAAATGTACTTTAATCATTCTAATCATTCTAATCATTTACTGTGCTTTATTTTATAACTCATTTGATTGTATAGCTCAAATTTTGGTCACCATGATTGGTTAATTATCTCATCTCATAAGGAACTTCTTAAGAAGAAAGAAAAGAAGTTAGCAGTCACTCCTTTAACTTTACTTTCCGCTACATATATTATGTTCTCTCACTTAATAATTCAAAATTTGGTGACTATTTTGAACGCATCTATCCCATCGAACTTAAGATAAAGCATACAACAGATACAGTTAAGTCTGCCTCATATCTTGACTTGCATCTAGAAATTGACAATGAGGGTCGGTTGAAAACAAAACTTTATGACAAAAGAGATGATTTCAGCTTCCCAATTGTGAATTTTCCATTTTTATGTAGCAACATTCCAGCAGCGCCTGCATATGTAGTTTATATCTCCCAGTTAATACGATACTATAGGGCTTGTATTTCCTATCATGATTTCCTTGATAGAGGGTTGCTGCTCAAGAAAGCTATTAAACCAAGAGTTCCAAGTGGTGAAGTTGAAATCATCCCTTCTTAAATTTTACAGACGCCATCACGAGTTGGTTGACCGTTACAGAATATTCGTTTCACAGATGATAGCAGACATGTTCCTAATGTTGTAACTACAATCCCTTTTTTCTTTTTTTTTTCTCAGTATTTTACTAATAAAAGGACTTATTTTTAGGCGGTCAACATTACACTTTCATTCCGTCAACAGCAGTCCAGACAAGACAAAGGGTTCAGCAGAACCTTTTTCATTTTTTTTTTTATATATTTACAGACCAAAAATTCCTTCTTTCATAGATTTTTTACTTAATTTTTTATTTATGAAAGTTGAAAATTCCGTACTACAATCCCTTTTTTCTTTTTTTTTCTTAGTATTTTACTAATAAAAGGACTTATTTTTAGGCGGTCAACATTACACTTTTACTCTGTCAACAGCAGTCTAGACAAGACAAAGGGTTCAGCAGAACCTTTTTCTTTTTTTTTTATATTTACAGGCCCAAAATTCCTTCTTTCATAGATTTTTTACTCAATTTTTTATTTATGAAAGTTGAAAATTCCTACAAAATTTGTTGAGTTTTCAGTTCTTCAATACCACAATTATGGGACTTTTTCTAGTATTGCACAAAAGATAAGTTTGCTTTGATAGAATCCTTTGGCAAATCTTAGAGATAATAAACATTGGTTACTTTTTTATTTTGGTGTTTTTTTTTTTTCATTGAAAACAATATAACCTAATTCAAGACATATTTTGATGACGTGTGTAATTGCTCTTGTAAAAATAATTCATGCATTTCTAGGTAAACATAGGATAACAAATTATATTTTACGCTTTATACTGAAAGATATTTTTCTCTTTTTAGGAAGCCATTTTGATTACATTATCATCACTACTACCACAACTTCACAGAAACAGATCTCCAGATTCATGACAAAAATAAATTGTTTGTTTTATTATTCTTCATTTTATTTGATCTTCCTTTTAGATATGATTCCATAGTTGTGCTGGATGATATTCTACTTTCACTTGACACCTGGTCTTATGGGCCATGTTAGCTGTTGTAATCATTCAGTGTCAGTTGTCTTCTCTTTTTTCATTGGAAACTTTAAAAAAAAATGTTTACTGGTATCCTATGAAACTGCTGGTCCAATTTCAACCAAATCGGCCTGAACTAACTATTAGTGTATCTAGTTTAAACTTTTTGTTTGTTGTTTCTGCCAATTAACCATCATGGTTACCTTGACAAACGCTAGCAGTTTAAGTTTCTTGTCGGTTATCTTGTAAACTGCCTAAGTGGTCTTTTGGTAGAGTGATGGCCTCCAGTGAGGAAGATTTTTGGTTTGATCCCCAGCTGCATCAAAACAAAAGACTTGAAAATAGATATTTGCTACTTCTACGTTAAGCACACAGGATTTAGGAGTAAGAGCAAACACTGGTTGGCCTGGAGACAGAATAATCTTCCTGTGGACTTGTGAAATAGCATGTTAAAATCTGGCTCAGCATGTTGGTCTTGTACAAACTAGGGTTCATCTTCATTTCACATTAACATGTTCTTATCCTGAATATGCAACTAGTTTGCCACTTGATGTTGAACAGCCACCCATCATAACCATCATAACCATAACATGGAAACCATAATAGATAGAATATATACATAATTGCCAATTTTAATGAAACCATTATTAACTTCTTATTTGAGTTGCTGTCCGTACATGACCATATTTTGTTTACCAAATGTAACGTTTTTACCAATTATTTTGAAAACGTATAAATAGAGACTATATAAACAGCAAAAAAATCAGCAATAAAGGATGCAAGCTAATTAACTTTTGAGTTTGTTGCCGAAGGTTACCACATCGTTACATTGGTAAACAATCAACACAGAGCATGTGGAGCCATAATATTGTTTTTTTTCAGTGGCGGATCCAGAGGGGGTTCCGGGGGTTGGAACCCCCCCTTTTTTTTGGACGATCAATGCTTTTGAATGGGGACATAAAGTTGGAACCCCCCCTTTATCCTGGGTTGGGAACCCCCCCTTTTTAAAATGGCTGGATCCGCCCCTGTTTTTCTTCCTTTTCCATGAGTTCCCATTTGTAAATTAAACTTTTCCTTAAGGTAGATTATATCATAGCCACAAAAATAGCTTTCTAAAATTAGATATGATGCTATAATTATTTTCAACTATGACCTTTTTCAAATATATGTTATAATAGCATAGTGTCTGACACAGAATGAATGTGGTATAAGTTCTTAAATAATTTTAAAATTAGACATTTACCAATTATGGTCCACTATTCAAATTCTAAGTACATGGTTGGATTCAGCATATCAAATAACCACATTGTTTCATATTTGTTTAAATCAAACTAAATTTTATTTTGGATAGTTTGGACCTTTGTGGGTCCAGTTTAAAAATGGACCAAAAATCAAAAATTTACAACACTGTTAGATTGCACACATTAAAGAACACCAATGGTTTAAATTTTGAAGAAATCAAACAAAGTTTAATTTTGGACCCAAACTTAAGACCAACTTTGAAAAACAAGCACAAAATCAAAAAATCTAAAACACTGTTGGATTGACCATATCAAATAACACAAACACTTTAATTTTTGATGAAATCAAGCAATGTTCAATTTTGGACCCCAATTTAGTCCATCTTGAATACTGTGCCCAAAATCAAACATCTATATACACGATTAGATTCAGCATATCAAAGCACCCCAACCATTCTTTTTTCTTTAAAATCAAACAAAGTTTAATTTTGGACCCTTTAGACCTTAATGTAGGCCGACCATGCCCCAAATCAAAAACCTAAATACACACTTAGATTCAGTATATCAAAGAACCCCAAGGATTCATTTTCTTTCAAATCAAAAAAAGTTGTATTTTGGACCCTTTGGACCTTAATCTGGACCAATTTGAAGACAGGCCTCAAAATTAAAAAAATCTAAATACACAATTAGACCCCCAAAATAAATCCCAACCTTCCTATTGTGGTATGGAACCTTGTGCTAAAATTTAATAGAGATCCATACACTTATACTCAAGTTATTGTCTGTGAACCTGACAAAAAAATGTTTTTGTTCGACCCTTTTTGGCCCCTAATTCCTTAACAGCTATGAAAATAACCCCCAAAATTAATCCCAACCTTCCTATTGTGGTGTGGAACCTTGTGCTAAAATATTGACCAAATAAATATCTCTTATACTCAAGTTATTGTCTTAAAAACAGACAACTGTCCTAAGTCAGGAATCTGATGTACAGTAGTTGTCTGTTTATGTAGTTCATACGTGTTTCTCGTTTCTCGTTTTTATATATATTAGACCGTTGGTTTTCCCGTTTTACACTTGTAATTTTTGGGGCCCTTTATAGCTTGCTGTTCGGTGTGAGCCAATGCTCTGTGTTGAATGCCGTACCTTGACCTATAATGGTTTACTTTTATAAATTGTTACATGGATAGAGAGTTCTCATTGGCACTCATACCACATCTTCTATATCTAAATAATTGTTTTTGGCCCTTTCTGGCCCCTAATTACCAAACTGCTAAGACAATAACCCCCAAAATCAATCCCAACCCTCCTATTGTGGATTGGAACCTTATACTAAAATTTGTTACACATCCATACACTTACACTAAAGTTATTGTCTGTGAACCGATTTATTTTCCATGAACCAGTAAAACTGACGTTTTTTGGCCCTAATTACAAAACCACAAGTACAATAGCCCCCTCCCCAAAAAAAAAAAAAAACAATCCCAACCATCCTTTAGTGGTATGGAACCTTGTGCTAAAATTTCATAGAGATCCATGAACTAATACTCAAGTTATTGTCTGTGAACCAAAATGTCTTCAGACGCAGATGCAGACAACATCATAACATAATACTACCGCTTTGCGGTCGTATAAAAATGAAGAAGTAAATGTCTAATAATGGCCAGCACTGAAGAAACTTCAAGTATGAGGAGTTAAATAGGGGTTTTACCTCCCCTTGACCATGTTAGACTTCCCATCCTTTACAACTGAGCAGAGTACCTGTAGTGATAGGCTTGACATTTAGTCAGTGACATGTCGGACAGTATTGCTGCAATATAGCCTTTTTGTACTATGGCGGTGTAAAGCAACCACCAATCAAGCAATCTATCAATCTGTGACGGTTGGTAATTGAAGATTACTTCAAGAATGTAATCACATGTAATCTTGTGACTGTATCATCTTTTTCCAATTTTGACCAAAAATATTTTTAATTTTCATATAAAACATTTTTTTTAAAGAATCATAACTTTTCTTTGATTTTTTTTCACCTCTCTGTCTTTTAACAAAAACATAAAATACAATTTTAAAAAGTACCAAATCATTTAATAAAAATATCCATTACACAAATTTCAATAAAACTTTCAGAACTTTCTATTTTACCTCCACCCCCTTTCCCCCCCAAGATGTTCTTCAACTTTGATTCTTGTTTACTATACTAAAAATATTTACAATATTTATCTTAATTTTAGATTCTTCAGTTTTTACCAATTAAAATGTTTACTACAATGTATAACAATTGTATCCATCAGACAAAAGTTAAGGACTACAAGTAAAAAGATTTCCATGCCATTTAATAGTAGGGAGAAAACAAAAGTTTAGTAATAAATCGAAACAAAAGATAACCGGTAATTAGACCCTCCACTCTTGTTTAAAATCGACAATCTTTACACCACAAATTTTAAAAAGTCTCAAATATATTCTCCAGAGAAGCCTGCTCACATCTTGGTAGGCTAAAAGGCTCAATCAACAAAAACCAACATTTCCCATCAAATTTCTATACAATTTAGGTCTATAAATTTCAAAACAATATCTGGAAAATATTTACATATTTACAATATAAAATACAAGAATCTATAATGCAAGGAACCAATATAATATACAAGAAACTATGCAAGGAACAGTAACTCTTTGCAAACCCACTGTCTACTGATATGCTATTGAATCTTTATTCTAACAATTCTTTCACAGTTACAGAATTATTCACACAATTATTTTATGCAGCCACAGCAATTGTTATCTGAAAAAGAAATTGACACTTTTCAATATTTCTGTCATTTTATGAAATTGAAATAGGAAAACAATAATTAACTTGGAATTACAATTAAAGATTAACTTCTTTTAATATTTTTATTCAAGTGATTCATTGTCATACATTTTAAACTGCAAACAAGGATTTATTTGAATCTGGAATAGATTTGAATTTTGGAAGAAATGCACAATGAAAATTAACCAAATAAAGAGGGTTAGCCATGAGCCATGCATGCATGGTTAGTAGATATAGGAAGATGTGGTGTGAGTGCCAATGAGACAACTCTCCATCCAAATAACAATTTATAAAAGTAACCCATTATAGGTCAATGTACGGCCTTCAACACGGAGCCTTGGCTCACACCGAACAACAAGCTATAAAGGGCCCCAAAATTACTAGTGTAAAACCATTCAAACGGGAAAACCAACGGTCTAGTCTATATAAAAGACGAGAAACGAGAAACACGTATAAATTACATAAACAAACGACAACTACTGTACATCAGATTCCTGACTTAGGACAGGTGCAAACATTTGCAGCGGGATTAAACGTTTTAATGGTACCAAACCTTCTCCCTTTTTCTGAAACAATAGTATAACATCACAACATAGAAAAACACACGATAAAATATCAATTGGAAGGCTTAACTCAATCAATAGGTTCATTTTACTTTCACCAATATTTCAGTATATATGGACTAACTAAGCCTACTTAGCCATGCATGCATGGCCAACCCTCCTTAATAGGGTAGTTTTCATCATATATTTCTTATCAATTTTGCAGAATTCAAAACTATCCTTCCACAACTTTAAATTGTAAAAAAGATCATAAAAACCCAGGGCATTTACAACACCTTAAATTAAAAAGTTTATAAATCTATTTAATAGATGTGCTATGTGTTATGGGTTTGCTTATTGTTGGAGGCCATATGGTGACCTATAGTTTCTAGCTTCTACGTCATTTGGTCTCTGGTGGAGAGTTGTCATATGTTATAGTTCTTTCTTCATTACCTTAAAAGTCAGCTCCAATAGTCGCTCCCAACATTAATCCATATGGACAAGCTGTAATGCTAACCTGAAATATAAATGCTTAGTTATTTAAAATAGTTACAAAGAATCATAAAGAGAAATCAGTAGCTTTCAGACACAGTGACATTTTCTTTGTGCAGTCATAGATCTGATTCCATTTTATCAGCTTTCCTGCAAAAAAACAAACAATGAAATATTCTTGTTCATTTACAAACAGATATTTATATATATTAAGGCCAATTAAAATTAATTGATAGATTTTCATCCCCGCCCACCCCTCTGAAATCGTCCCGCCCCGATTTTTTTAATTTTTAAAAAATTTACAATTTTGTTCATTTGCGTTACCAGTAAGCGCCGATAATTTCTTTTCATTCAAAACTTCCTGTTTCAAATTTCGGTTTTCATATTTCATCGAGTGATATAAGTCTGGGACTATATATACTAACTATATAGTATAATAGTCCCAGTATGCTATTTACTAAAATAGGTTTCTAAAGCACATGCAATTAATATTGATTTAAGAATTTGAAAAATAATGTAGAATTCCATATATATACATGATATAAGCTTTTTATTACCCTTGTATATGAACAAAACGTCACATAAGGGTTTAGGAGGAAATAAAAATTAAAAAAAAAAATCCTCCCACTCATCCCATTTTTTCAAAAGTCTGGATGAAAATCTACTAATTAATTTTAGTTGGCCTAAAGTAAAAGATATCAACGTATATGCCCATATATACATCATCCAAGGTAAGGCTAAAATAAAAAAAAAAAATGTGGGTGTTTCCTACCTTAATAACTAGTTTTCCTTTTTATTCTTCAAAATGACTACACTAAACTTTTGTCACCTAAGATTGTGAATCATGACAGAATTGCAGGTATTCCCTTAACTTGAGGTAAAAATATTGAGCAAAACGAAAATGAATTCCTTCCTATCTACCCTATTTTTCTTTAGACGGAAGATCTAAACTAATTATTATTTTGTTTTGCCTAATGATTGAGAACTTGCAAACATATTAAACCCAAATACATTCTATATATATGTGAAGCTAGGAGCCTGTAATCCATTGTTTGTTGTTGTTACTGTAATTGCTGTCGGCAACAAGTGTTCATTTAATTGATTGAGTATAAACTTCTCCTCTCTTTTGAATTGTTTTACATTTTGTAATCTACAGGCCTTTTATATCTTACTATATGATTATGCACATTGTCCAAGGCTGTAAAAGTAACCTTTAGTTGTTTAAAATAACTCCTTGTTATTTGGTCTTTGGTATATCAAATGTAGAAGTTTTTCTTGATGATAGAATCAACAGAACATAGTTGTTATCAATAATAACCTTTTCCAATCCCATATGCTTACCAAACTGTCAATCCAGGTATATCAAATGTAAGGACATTTACATCAATTTCAACAATTTTACATTTGTAATTTTGGTTTTTTTTGCATTCGTTGTCTGAAACAGAAATTTGTTTTATATGTACATTGGCTATGGTGGTTGAATGTTTGCAAAATTGACAACAACACTTCAAATGGTCTGCAATTGTATTTACTATGGTCTACATGTTTCAAGATAAGATAATTATAGAAAAATATCTATTGCTACTTTCACTTTTCATTGTTTCTCTGCCCTTGACAACACACGTACATTGTGACATCAAATGCAAGATACCAGTTTGGGTACTTCAGTAAATAATTTCTGTAAGTAAATTGTCCTGATGACGCCTGCCGTGCAGGCGAAACATGTAGACCATAGTAAATAAAATTGCAGACCATTTGAAGTGTTGTTGTCAATTTTGATTATTATATAAGTGTTGATTCATTTGCATTATTTGACAACCTGGCATACCAAGGTATCCACTTCATGGACTCTACCGAAAGGATTCACACAGGCGTTGGTTCACCAGAAGGAGTTTAAAATTAATAAAAATCGAAAGGGACCTCACATCAATAGATATAAAACAATTAACCAAAGTTTCATGCAAATTGGTTAAAGCGTTTTTGAGTTATTGTCCGACACGTTGACGACGGACGGACAACGGTATACCATAATAGTCCCATAAACAGGCGTATAAAAATTTGCAGAATGTAGAAATATTGCATCATAGTACTAAGAAGTATAGGGAGATAGTTCATTGCACCTTGATCTAAAAAAGGCAACAGTAGTATACTGCTGTTCAATAGTCATAAATCGATCAAGTGAAAACAAATCCAGGTTACAAATATAATAAAATATCCTATTTGTTTTCTAATCAAAAGTGGATATAAAGCACAAGACTCGCACGAAGTAATGTCTACAGATCTATAGGTGATTTTTGATAAGTCACTGAATCAAACCTATAAATAAAGGTAACCCTCTGGAAAAAGAATAAATGACCTTATAACAGAGGTGACCTTTGAAATGAGGTCCAAAATGCACAGGTATTACTACAGCAGGCAGAGAATCAGGTGTCATGACAGGTATTACTACAGCAGGCAGAGAATCAGGTGTCCTGACAGACAGGTATTACTACAGCAGGCAGAGAATCAGGTGTCCTGACAGACAGGTATTACTACAGCAGGAAGAGAATCAGGTGTCCTGACAGACAGGTTTTACTACAGCAGGCAGAGAATCAAGTGTCCTGACACATAGGTATTACTACAGCAGGCAGAGAATCAGGCGTCCTGACAGACAGGTATTACTACAGCGGGCAGAGAATCAGTTGTTCTGACAGACAGGTATTACTACAGCAGGCAGAGAATCAGGTGTCCTGACAAGACAGGTTTTTTGCTTCAGGATGTTTGCTCCTTTTGTTTTTGAATTTCTGCCAGATTTTTGGAATCCTCTGGTCTTATCCATTTGAATGCCTTAAAAAATTTTGCCCATTGACCCTCATTTTTCTTTTTATAAATCTATTACATGTATATTTATAAGCCATCTGTAAAAGTCTTATAAAATCCTTGTTATTTTTCAATTGTTTTGGAGCACTTAAACTTGTCAATGATAAAGCTATGAAAAATCAAGAGAGAACATTTTTCCGCTAAAATTTCAATGGCTAATATCTCAAAAAAAACAAGCACATTGACCTTTATTTTTTTTTTGCTCTTTTGGTTCCTTTAATAATCCCCTATCATTATATACTATTGTTACGAAAAGCTTGTTATTTTGAAACTGAGTAGCGACCCTCCTTAAGTAAGGTGACCTTTATAGCAGGTTTGACTGTACACGATGAGGATTTAAGGATTGAGTTTGCACATTGTTCCAGAAGACTATGTTTATGTGATGCAGTTTCAAACTAGGCATTAATATAGTACCTCTAAATTTTAGTTTTTGTGTTGTTGAGTTGCTGTCTTATTGGCATATTACCCTACTGTACAATCTTCTTTTAATACATAACTCATTAAGCAAATTACATTTACCTTTTTCATGTCATTTGCATCCAACACATTGAGTCCCTCATTTACATATCTCTTAATTTCAGCCTTCATATGAGATGCTTTCCTGTCGCAGGCCCCTTTTCCATCCTGGGCTTCTGAGAAATTATAGGATGATAATATAGGTCCCATGATTGGCATAGATCATTGCCAGTATGAGTGCGCTCTTATAACACCCAGCATTGTCTGACCAAAAGCTAATGTCTTTAATTTCAGGCTTGACAGATGATAAATCAGAAACGATACATGTATCATATAAAATTGATGCTGTGGTAAAGGCATCCTGAGCAACTGGACTTGGGAACAAATGAACATATGTCATTGTTTTGTAGACCACTTTCACCATTTATCAAACATAAACCAATGTGCCAATTGATCCAACGTTTACCAAACCAGTCAGTTAGTCCTTCTCTAAATTTTCAGGGCAGGAATTTCATTGCTCAATCTAACATGACAATTGCTTTGGATCCATTGAGCGAAGAAATTATGATTGTTTTGCATGTAGTTGACTTTTTGATTGGACAATGTGTTTTTTCCATTCCACAATATTATCAATAGCATTAGAAGTTTTGAACAATATTTCATCATACAGATCTTCACTATTTTCAGATTCCAGTAATTGAACCCTTTTCATTATTTCCTCCAGCAAATCTGACAGCTGCAAACACTAAGACAACCACTTAAATGTTGATGATCACAGCATTCATTTTTAAAATGAAGATCTTTGTCATTCAGGGAGAAGGTCATGCAATGGTCTTTGATTTCAGTTTTCTCTTCATGGTGTATCTAAAGAAAAGAAAACATTTGGCAATTTTAAATCTGCTGTTTTGAATCCTTAATTTAAGAAAAAGAGTGATTGCAAAAAATAGTGTTTTCATATAATCTGATGAGAAAAGTATACTTTCATATTTTAGGGGGTCTCTGACATCTTTATAAAATTTCCTTCATGTCAGATGATTACATTTTAACAGCTTTTTCAAACTGTTTTGTTTTAGAGTTTTTTGTGGGGTTCATAGTGCTAAATTTATAGTGTTTTGTGAACTGTTGTCTGTTCATCTTTTTCATATTGCAATACATAGTGTTATCTGTCCTTTTTCAAACTATGATATTGATAACTGTTTTGTTTATACCTTTTTTTATACAGGGAATGTGATTTCAGGACTTTTTTTTCACTTGTGCATTGAAGATATATATCATTTCAAATAATAATAAAAAATGAGGGGCTGATGGGTTAACTTTTTTAATTCATAGTTTAAGATAATTCCAGAAGATAGCCATCCTGAACCAAAAGTCTAAATTGTAAACTGCAGTTATCCCTAACAATTCTTCAAGGCATACTTTCAATAAAAGGAGAATGTGTACATGAGATACAGATGCCCCTGCTTGTTAATAAATGGCAAATTCAGCAAATTTTTCATTTATAAAGGGACATAACTCAAGAACAGTGAAAGTGAAATCACTAATATTTAAACTTGATCTGTGTTTGTGGTAAAAAGCACTGTGTGTTAGTTTCATAACATTTGGTTGAGGCAAACTAAAGTTATATATAGTGCTGAAATGGCAAATTCAGCAGTTTCCATTTCTAAAGGGACATAGACTGAAGAACGGTGAAAAATGTGGCACCCAAATTCGAACTATATCCGTGTTTGGTGATAATAAGCATTATGTATAAGTTCCATAGCATTTGGTTGAGGCAAACTAAAGTTAGGGAATGGAAACCAAATTAGGGACGTACAGATGGACAAGAGTAAACTGAATGCCCTTGTTGCCTAGGGTGCATAAAAAATGTCTAGATAGTGGGTTAATGATGATGTTTTATTGTTATGAATATCAAGAGACAAGAGGTGAATTATGTGTTTACCTTAAAATCATGCTTCAAGTACTGCTTGCATTTAGAAAGATCTTTTATCATTTGGTCCATTTCTTCTTTACATAGATGAAGCTGATTTACAACCCAAAGTAGGTCCTCAAACGCTCAAACGCCCTCTACCACAAAATAGTCTAAACCTTCCATGGATTTCTGTACTGAAGCTGGACAGACTTGATTTATTCTGTACATAGTACTGTGACCTGTAAAACATTATATATTTTCGAATAAGTCAAATTAAATGTACCGCGAAGGGAACAAAACCAGTATATAAATCTAATAAAATGTACATATATATTTATCAAAATCAAGTTAAAACACTGTCCTTTAGCGTCCTTTTTTCTGGATAGGTTGGGGGCCTCAGTGGCCAAGTGGTCTAAGCAGTTGAACTACTGTATCATTAGCCAGTCAACACTGAGGTTGTGAGTTCGAATCCCACAAGTGGCAGGTGCACTCGACTCCAATCTTAATTGACTAGGGTTGTCAGTTTTCCTACTGAAGGTAGGTGGTTCTCTCCGGGCACTCTGACATTCTCCACCAATAAAAACTGTCCGCCACTAAGTAGCACAATAGTGTTGAAAGCGGCGTTAAACACCAATCAATCAAACAATCAATCTGGATGGGTTGAGTCATAATTCTCAACAGCCTAGAAACCTATAAGCAATAGACTCATCTAACAGGGGTTCAAATTAGCAGTGGTTCGAGGTCCGTGACCTTCCATTTACAGGTTCGGACCTTCCCACTGGTAGTTAGTTACACCCGACGGACTTTCGTAATTTTGCAGGTTAAAAAAGTTACAAAAGCATTTTGAACAAAAAATTAAAAAAACCTAGTATAAAAATAATCTGAAGATATGCAAATTTATTGAAAGGAAACTTATGCGTTTGCTAAAATTCTTCACAATTGATTTGATGCGTAGTCACATGACGGGTCGTTGTACAAGATACCAGGAAACACGAGAATATAACATTAAAACATAACTAGTGAACGGTATGAGTCTGTATGGTTTTGGGATGACCTCTTCCAAAAGAAAACCTGATGAAATGGGGGATACAGCTGGGGTGATTGATAAAAGGGCTTACGCAGCCAGAAAGACAGGATCTGACTAAAGACCAAAAATTTACAGGGAAAAACATGAACAATTTTTTTTCCAACATGACACAGTGAAAGAGAAAGTGTCCTGGTTCGTTGGACAAAAAAACTTAAAACTTAAAACTTAAAACTTCATCCCATCTGACACAATGTTAGGCTAGTGTGTTCTTAAGCAGCAATTGAAACCAAAACAATTAGAAAGGTACAAAGTGTTATATAACACAGCGTTTAGTGTTGGGGGAAAGAGGAAGCCTTTTTCTGACTGAATTTATTTAAGAAATTCAGAAGAAAAAAATGTGGTTGATGTAGTAAGATATGATGAGTGCTTTGGAATGGTAAGCATTTTCTGCTTTGATAAATTGAATTTTCAATAAAAATTGGATCTTTTAAGAATAAAGGAGGACCTTTAAGTATTTTGGTCAAAGGTCCTGGACCTTCCATTACCTAAAGTAAATTTGAACCCCTAATCTAAACTTGTTTAAATATCATTTTTGAGAAAAAGATCAGCATGCAGATACAAGGAGATCATTGTGACCTACATTTAACTCATCATTGACTTTGGTAAATGTGTATATAGATGTATCTTTGGATCTTTGGAGTTTGGTGGTGGGTCATGTTGGAAAAAGTAGTACTTTTCAATTTATATTTTTAAATTAAATCAATTAAAACATATTGTACAGAATGACACAAAATTTGTATTCTTACATTATCTATGTTTTAAAGTAATTTTATACAATCTTCTAAGATGTATAAAAAATTATAATATTAATGACAGAAACAAAAGCAATCCCTTATATGCATATTAATATATGATATGTTAGTGATAAACAACTACCTAATTTTTCGATGTCATTTTCTTCACAATACTGATTATACTGCCTCATGATAACTGCTGAGGCTATACAACATATCACATTTGGAGTTTGAATAATTTTTCCTGATGACAGTTTCATCTTCTTCTCTCCAAATGGCACGTCTTTTATTACTTCAGAGGAAGTAATAAAGTCAACAAAGCTTTCAATTTTTTTCATTTTCAACTGATTGCCAATACTTTGAGTCAGAAGGTATTGGACAACTCGCTCCATATTTGAGACCATGTCTTTTTGCGACTTTATGTCTGTAATAGGTTACACTTGGAATGAGTTTTTTAATGAAATTGTACGATTTCTTTGTGGCAATGACTGATAGTATTTGTCTTTGTAATGTCCAAGTGTCAGAATTTTCATATGTTTGTTTAATTGCTTCTTCAAGATCCTCATCAACTACTGTTTCTGTTGAAACTAGGTTTTTATAAAGCTCATTTTCTTCTCCTGGGCAAATTGTATTAACAACAGCAGATAGACATGCTTTTGCTTTGGAGATGTAACGTCGTCTTAATGTGCGGTCACCAGCCTTTAGAAATGAAACACGCATTCGATGAACAAGACTCATATTCACAGCAGTAATGAAAGCATTTAAAGATTTCAGTAGACTATTATTTTCTTCATTGCCATTTTTGACTGTTTATTTCTTGTGAAAAATCCTCTGGATTGAATAAACTACCTTGAGCTTGTTGGCTTCTGAAGTCTCTTCATCTGATAACAATGTTTCAGTCTGAAGAAGAAATGTACATGTATCAATACTTTTTTTAATGTAAATTCAGAGCTCTTAAAATCATAAAATTATCTGTCATTGACCTTGTTTTTAAATCTACAAAATGTATACAATACTGTTCAAACACTTAGAGAGAATTGAAGAGTGGGAAAAAACTCCCTCTTTTAATCAAACTCTATAAATGTTTATCATTTATGTAAGATTATAACCAGACACTGCAAGAAAACTGCATAGCACACTTGATATCAATGCATAACATTTACTAATGTTGTTAAATTGTTAAATTGTGTTAATAAATTATTTGAATTTACAGTTGATTGTAAAATGACAGTTAACACCAAAAAAACCAAGGTTCTTGTATTTAACAAATCAGGACGACATAAAAATATTAAAATATCCTTAGGAAACCAGATTTTAGAATGTGTACAGAACTACACATACTTAGAAATAAATTTTTCAGCATCTGTGAGCTTCCAAATAGCAAAGAAAGAACTTTATAACAAAGGAATGAAAGCTTATTTCAAATTAAGAAAGACCTTTTCAGTAGTAAGCCCAAAACCTAGTACTTTATTACATATTTATAACCATACAATCTGACCCATCTTGTTGTATGGATCTGAAATTTGGGGTTATATACCACATAAGAAACAAAAACATTTGGATAACTTTATATCAAAAGAAACTGATTATCTTGCTCTAGAGAAAATTCATAATAAACTTTGTAAATTTTCACTTGGAGTTAATGTAAAAACATCAAATATGGCATGTAGAGGGGAACTAGGTTCACTCCCTACACTTTATTATGTAATTATCAATATGATAAAATATTAGATTCATCTTATGAAAGCAGTGTGTGAAACCTCCGCTCGCCAATTCGCCAAATGCAAGTAAGAATTGTATTTGGCGAGTCCAGATTCAATAGAACTCGCCCTTGTGGCAAGTGACTCTTCTGCAGTGACTGAATAATGCAAGCAAAAAGATCGTTTTCACGCAAAATCTATACTGTTATCCATGACTTCTGTTTAAACAGGAACCCAGATGATACATATTATGTTACATGTGTTCTGATTGGCTAGATGACAGTTGTATGAAAAAACTTAAACTAATCAAAACATATTTTATAGACATAGAAATTTACTTTCACTTTCATTTTGAATTTTGTCAATGTAATTCTAAAATATGTTTTGAAGATTGAATCGAGAGTAAATTTCCTATAAACAGTAAACAAAAACTTAATTCTAATAATGGATATTTAATAGAACAGCATGGAAAAATAAGAAGCCTATTTATTCAGCTTTTAAATAACACGAAAGGAAGGAAAAGGTCACCAAAATAATCTTTCAAAATTTTGGAAACTCGCCAAGCTGGCAAGTGGGATTTCAATTTGGCGAGTTGAAATGAAAAGCTGCTCGCCAAATTGGCGAGTTCTAAGAAAAAAAAGGTTTCACACACTGTGAAAGATATTGACCTTCAACATTATCCTACATGTATGGGAGGCCATAAATCTATCCCATTCTATGAACAAACCTAACCAGGAAACTTGGATAAGAAAACATTAAACATATATTTAGACAAAACCATATATTAAAAAAAGTAAAAAATTCTCTAACAATAAAATTTAAAGAAATTTGGGCAGCTAGTTATGAAAGCAATTCTGGGAAGTGTACCAATATACAGTCTGGCAATAAATTAAGAACTTACAGAAAATTTTAAAATATTTTTATGTTTGAACCATATTTAACAATAAATTCAAAAAAGGACAGGCATATAATTACAAGATTTTAATAGAACTAGCTGTCATGATCTTGAAATCGAAAGAGGGAGATATATTGGTATTAAAGTTGAAGACAGAAAATGTAAGCTTTTAAGAACGCAGTTGAAGACGAACTACATTTTCTTTTAAAATGTCCTGTTCTAAAAGATACTAGATCTCAATATCTGTCCAATTTAAATTCTAAATTCAAAAATTTTTCAAAGTTATCTGATGAAATGAAATTTGTTTGGATTCTTTCATCTGAAGATTTGTTTGTAACTTCAAACTTATCTAAGTTATTGCACTCCCTTTTTGAAAACGAAAGAAACTCTTAGAAAATATCAATGTAGTTAGAAAAAATAGAAAGAAAAAAATATATAATAAAATTGATCAGGAGTTGTCTCCCATAGACCTAGGACTATAAAATTATGGAATTTCTCCAGGTCACAGTGGCTTCCAAAATAACTTTATGTTTTATTTATAACATGGTTTATAATCATGCTACTTTGTTTGAATGTGTATTCATGTTTTTAGTTTAAATGTACCTTAATCATTCTAATCATTTACTGTGCTTTATTTTGTAATTCATTTGATTGTATAGCTCAAATTTTGGGCACGATTGGTTAATAAAATTAAAATTATCTTTACTAATGCTCCAGTAAGATTTTATTGGTGTGTCAATGCTAATACAACACCAAATTTGACTTGCCATAATTGAATCCCCTTAAACAATGTAGACTTACTGCTTGATATGTAAAATTATGTCTTCTCTTTCTCTCTAACCACTACAGGCTGATATTTCAGGTTCATCTTTAGACTCTTGGAGAGGCATCAGTCCTTTCTGAAAAATCATTTATATTGTATACATAATTTATATTTTGTGCTTACAAATGAATGCAAGTTACATATTTGTACAATCAAAATATTAAGGCTTCTTTATCTTTCATCAATACAAGTATTGTTCCAATTAAGGTATCTATCATGTGTCTTTTTCTGAGCATCCCTTCTTGGCATGTTGCAAAAATACTTTTTTGGTTTAAAAAATTTTACCAAGTATAATTCAATAAACAACTGAAACATCTAAAACTTGAAATTTAAAGATTAACCAATCAAAATATTAAGTGTAGTTGTATATTTAAAATTAAAAAAAAAAAAAAAATCCTTTTAAAATCAAGGGCCATTGAAATATTTAAAATGTGTAATACTTTGTCATTTCAAGCCAAGCCATACCCCCTCTTCTTGCTTCATTCATAGCTTTCTATCAATTCAGAAGCTATCGGCCCTGTCTTGCACCTTTTTGGGCATTTAAATAATTTATGTTTACCTTAAGGTAATTGATATAATTTTGAGTGACAAAAGGTAAAAAAAAAAACAATAACATGAATTAATAGTAAATTGAACAATAATTTGATAGATAAAAATAATAAAATAAATTGATGAATAAAAATAAAAGATAAAAATACATAGAACAATTAAATAAAAAGAAAATGAAAATGAACATGGAAATTTTAGTTAAGAACAAAAAATATAATAAAAAAAAATTAAGCATTTAAAGGAAGTAGAGATAAAAAAATTAATTTTCAAAATAATTTTTAATTGTCCTAAGATAGAAAAATAAAAGAATGCAATATTCTGATATGTATTGGCATTCAATTTGTTTTAGATTTAATATTTTTACAAAAAAACCAACAAAAAAAACCAACATAAAATTCAGGAGTATATTGTGAAAGATAACAAAAAAGAGGAAGTAACTCATAGTCAAACAACTTTGAAATAGACAAATTATTAATGACCTTAAGCTAAGGTAATTGGTGTTAATTAACAGTGTGTTTGACACCAAAGCTGTCAAGTAATGCCATCCACTTAATAGGTCACTTATTATTTGACAGTTAACACAGCTAGTTGAACTTCCTGTCCAGGAAGAATTACTAATTTGCAAGTATTTCAAAAGAAAATCACTTCTGAAAGCAGTCTAAATGCTCAAGAATCTGGTTGATAACATGTCATTTTTTCGAATTCCCATACTATTTAATGACATCGCGGGTATTTAAATAATCCCGGGTATCGGTGAAATTCACTTCAAATAAAAATATACTTAACTTTAAATGTGCTGCTGAATCTGCGTTCGTCCTGGGGGTCATGTCTCTGTAAGAAAAACAAAAAGTATATATTAGTATAATATTGATGAAAGTCTATGGGTCATTTCAAATAAAAATATACTTAACTTAAAATGTGCTCCTGAATCTGTGTTTGTCCTGGGGGCTCCTGTCTCTGTAAGAAAAACAAAAAGTATATATTAGTATAATATTAATGAAAATCTATGGGTCACTTTAAAGAAAAATATACTTAACTTAAAATGTGCTCCTGAATCCAAATTGGTCCAGGGGGCTCCTGTCTCTGTAAGAAAAACAAAAAGTATAAATTAGTATAATATTGATGAAAGTCCATGGGTCACTTCAAATAAAAATATACTTGACTTAAAATGTGCTCCTGAATCTGCGTTTGTCCTGTCTCTGTAAGAAAAACAAAAATTATAAATTAGTATAATATTGATGAAAGTCTATAGGTCACTTTAAATAAAAATATACTTAACTTAAAATGTGCTGCTGAATCGCATTCGTCCTGGGGGCTCCTGTCTCTGTAAGAAAAAAAAAAAGTATCAATTAGTTTGATATTCACAAAACAAATCTATAGGTCACTTTAAATAAAAATATACTTAACTTAAAATGTGCTGCTGAATCGCATTCATCCTGGGGGCTCCTGTCTCTGTAAGAAAAACAAAAAGTATAAATTAGTTTGATATTCATAAGACAAGTCTATGGGTCACTTTAAATAAAAATATACTTAACTTAAAAGTGCTGCTGAATCTGCTTTTGTCCTGGGGGCTCCTATCTCTGTAAGAAAAACAAAAAGATTAAATTAGTTTAATATTGATGACAGTCTATGTATGGGTCATTTCAAATAAAAATATACTTAACTTTAAATGTGCTATTAAATCTGCGTTTGTCCTTGGGCTCCTGTCTCTGTAAGAAAAGCAAAAAGTATAAATTAGTATAATATTGATGAAAGTCTATGGGTCACTTTAAATAAAAATATACTTAACTTAAAATGTGCTGCTGAATCAGCATTCGTCCTGGGGGCTCCTGTCTCTGTAATAAAAACAAAAAGTATAAATTAGTTTGATATTCATAAGACAAGTCTATGGGTCACTTTAAATAAAATATACTTAACTTAAAATGTGCTGCTGAATCGCATTCGTCCTGGGGGCTCCTGTCTCTGTAAGAAAAACAAAAACTATAAATTAGTTTGATATTCATAAGACAAGTCTATGGGTCACTTTAAATAAAAATATACTTAACTTAAAATGTGCTGCTGAATCGCATTCGTCCTGGGGGCTCCTGTCTCTGTAAGAAAAACAAAAAGTATAAATTAGTTTGATATTCACAAGACAAATCTATAGGTCACTTTAAATAAAAATATACTTAACTTAAAATGTGCTGCTGAATCTGCTTTCGTCCTGGGGGATCCTGTCTCTGTAAGAAAAACAAAAAGTATAAATTAGTTTGATATTCACAAGACAAATCTATAGGTCACTTTAAATAAAAATATACTTAACTCAAAATGTGCTGTTGAATCAGCATTCGTCCAGGGGGCTCCTATCTCTGTAAGAAAAATAAAAAGATTAAATTAGTTTAATATTGATGACAGTCTATGTATGGGTCACTTCAAATAAAAAAATACTTAACTTTAAATGTGCTATTAAATCTGCGTTTCTCCTTGGGCTCCTGTCTCTGTAAGAAAAGCAAAAAGTTTAAATTAGTATAATATTCATGAAAGTCTATGGGTCACTTCAAATAATAATATACTTAACTTAAAATGTGCTGCTGAATCTGCGTTTGTCCTGGGGGTCATGTCTCTATAAGAAAAACAAAAAGTATAAATTAGTACAATATTGATGAAAGTCTATGGGTCACTTCAAATAAAAATATACTTAACTTAAAATGTGCTGCTGAATCGCATTCGTCCTGGGGCTCCTGTCTCTGTAAGAAAAACAAAAAGTATAAATTAGTTTGATATTCATAAGACAAGTCCATGGGTCACTTTAAATAAAAATATACTTAACTTAAAATGTGCTGCTGAATCGGCATTCATCCTGGGGCTCATGTCTCTGTAAGAAAAACAAAAAGTATAAATTAGTACAATATTGATGAAAGTCTATGGGTCACTTCAAATAAAAATATACTTAACTTAAAATGTGCTGCTGAATCGGCATTCGTCCTGGGGAAACCTGTCTCTGTAAGAAAAACAAAAAGGATACATTAGTTTAATATTGATGACAGTCTATGGGTCACTTCGAATAAAAATATACTTAACTTAAAATGTGCTGCTGAATCAGCATTCGTCCTGGGGGCTCCTGTCTCTGTAAGAAAAACAAAAAGTATAAATTAGTTTGATATTCATAAGACAAGTCTATGGGTCACTTTAAATAAAAATATACTTAACTTAAAATGTGCTGCTGAATCTGCTTTCGTCCAGGGGGATCCTGTTTCTGTAAGAAAAACAAAAAGTATAAATTAGTTTGATATTCATAAGACAAGTCTATGGGTCACTTTAAATAAAAATATACTTAACTTAAAATGTGCTGCTGAATCGCATTTGTCCTGGGGGCTCCTGTCTCTGTAAGAAAAACAAGAAGTATAAATTAGTTTGATATTCACAAGACAAATCTATAGGTCACTTTAAATAAAAATATACTTAACTTAAAATGTGCTGTTGAATCAGCATTCGTCCTGGGGGCTCCTATCTCTGTAAGAAAAATAAAAAGATTAAATTAGTTTAATATTGATGACAGTCTATGTATGGGTCACTTCAAATAAAAATATACTTAACTTTAAATGTGCTATTAAATCTGCGTTTGTCCTTGGGCTCCTGTCTCTGTATGAAAAGCAAAAAGTTTAAATTAGTATAATATTCATGAAAGTCTATGGGTCACTTCAAATAATAATATACTTAACTTAAAATGTGCTGCTGAATCTGCATTTGTCCTGGGGGTCATGTCTCTATAAGAAAAACAAAAAGTATAAATTAGTACAATATTGATGAAAGTCTATGGGTCACTTCAAATAAAAATATACTTAACTTAAAATGTGCTGCTGAATCGGCATTCGTCCTGGGGAAACCTGTCTCTGTAAGAAAAACAAAAAGGATACATTAGTTTAATATTGATGACAGTCTATGGGTCACTTCGAATAAAAATATACTTAATTTAAAATGTGCTGCTGAATCAGCATTCATCCTGGGGGCTCCTGTCTCTGTAAGAAAAACAAAAAGTATAAATTAGTTTGATATTCATAAGACAAGTCTATGGGTCACTTTAAATAAAAATTTACTTAACTTAAAATGTGCTGCTGAATCTGCATTTGTCCTGGGGGTCATGTCTCTATAAGAAAAACAAAAAGTATAAATTAGTACAATATTGATGAAAGTCTATGGGTCACTTCAAATAAAAATATACTTAACTTAAAATGTGCTGCTGAATCGCATTCGTCCTGGGGCTTCTGTCTCTGTAAGAAAAGCAAAAAGTTTAAATTAGTATAATATTCATGAAAGTCTATGGGTCACTTCAAATAATAATATACTTAACTTAAAATGTGCTGCTGAATCTGCGTTTGTCCTGGGGGTCATGTCTCTATAAGAAAAACAAAAAGTATAAATTAGTACAATATTGATGAAAGTCTATGGGTCACTTCAAATAAAAATATACTTAACTTAAAATGTGCTGCTGAATCGCATTCGTCCTGGGGGCTCCTGTCTCTGTAAGAAAAACAAAAAGTATAAATTAGTTTGATATTCACAAGACAAATCTATAGGTCACTTTAAATAAAAATATACTTAACTTAAAATGTGCTGCTGAATCTGCTTTCGTCCTGGGGGATCCTGTCTCTGTAAGAAAAACAAAAAGTATAAATTAGTTTGATATTCACAAGACAAATCTATAGGTCACTTTAAATAAAAATATACTTAACTTAAAATGTGCTGTTGAATCAGCATTCGTCCAGGGGGCTCCTATCTCTGTAAGAAAAATAAAAAGATTAAACTAGTTTAATATTGATGACAGTCTATGTATGGGTCACTTCAAATAAAAATATACTTAACTTTAAATGTGCTATTAAATCTGCGTTTCTCCTTGGGCTCCTGTCTCTGTAAGAAAAGCAAAAAGTTTAAATTAGTATAATATTCATGAAAGTCTATGGGTCACTTCAAATAATAATATACTTAACTTAAAATGTGCTGCTGAATCTGCGTTTGTCCTGGGGGTCATGTCTCTATAAGAAAAACAAAAAGTATAAATTAGTACAATATTGATGAAAGTCTATGGGTCACTTCAAATAAAAATATACTTAACTTTAAATGTGCTGCTGAATCGCATTCGTCCTGGGGCTCCTGTCTCTGTAAGAAAAACAAAAAGTATAAATTAGTTTGATATTCATAAGACAAGTCCATGGGTCACTTTAAATAAAAATATACTTAACTTAAAATGTGCTGCTGCATCTGCGTTTGTCCTGGGGGTCATGTCTCTATAAGAAAAACAAAAAGTATAAATTAGTACAATACTGATGAAAGTCTATGGGTCACTTCAAATAAAAATATACTTAACTTAAAATGTGCTGCTGAATCGGCATTCGTCCTGGGGACACCTGTCTCTGTAAGAAAAACAAAAAGGATACATTAGTTTAATATTGATGACAGTCTATGGGTCACTTCAAATACAAATATACTTAACTTAAAATGTGCTGCTGAATCAGGATTCGTCCTGGGGGCTCCTGTCTGTAAGAAAAACAAAAAATATAAATTAGTTTGATATTCATAAGACAAGTCTATGGGTCACTTTAAATAAAAATATACTTAACTTAAATGTGCTGCTGAATCTGCTTTCGTCCTGGGGGCTCCTATCTCTGTAAGAAAAACAAAAAGATTAAATTAGTTTAATATTGATGACAGTCTATGTATGGGTCACTTCAAATAAAATATACTTAACTTTAAATGTGCTATTAAATCGCATTTGTCCTTGGGCTCCTGTCTCTGTAAGAAAAACAAAAGTATAAATTAGTACAATATTGATGAAAGTCTATAGGTCACTTTAAATAAAAATATACTTAACTTAAAATGTGCTGCTGAATCGCATTCATCCTGGGGCTCATGTCTCTGTAAGAAAAACAAAAGTATAAATTAGTTTGATATTGATGAAAGTCTATGGGTCACTTCAAATAAAAATATACTTAACTTAAAAGTGCTGCTGAATCTGCATTTGTCCTGGGGAAACCTGTCTCTGTAAGAAAAACAAAAGGATACATTAGTTTAATATTGATGACAGTCTATGGGTCACTTCAAATAAAAATATACTTAACTTTAAATGTGCTATTGAATCGCATTTGTCCTGGGGCTCCTGTCTCTGTAAGAAAAACAAAAGTATAAATTAGTTTGATATTCATAAGACAAGTCTATGGGTCACTTTAAATAAAATATACTTAACTTAAAATGTGCTGCTGAATCAGCATTCGTCCTGGGGCTCCTGTCTCTGTAAGAAAAACAAAAGTATAAATTAGTTTGATATTCATAAGACAAATCTATAGGTCACTTTAAATAAAAATATACTTAACTTAAAATGTGCTGCTGAATCAGCATTCGTCCTGGGGCTCCTATCTCTGTAAGAAAAACAAAAAGATTAAATTAGTTTAATATTGATAAGACAAGTCTATGGGTCACTTTAAATAAAAATATACTTAACTTTAAATGTGCTATTAAATCGCATTTGTCCTGGGCTCCTGTCTCTGTATGAAAAACAAAAGTTTAAATTAGTTTAATATTCATGACAAATCTATGGGTCACTTTAAATAAAAATATACTTAACTTAAAATGTGCTGCTGAATCTGCATTTGTCCTGGGGGTCCTGTCTCTATAAGAAAAACAAAAAGTATAAATTAGTTTGATATTCACATGACAAATCTATAGGTCACTTCAAATAAAAATATACTTAACTCAAAATGTGCTGTTGAATCAGCATTCATCCTGGGGAAACCTGTCTCTGTAAGAAAAACAAAAGGATAAATTAGTTTAATATTGATGACAGTCTATGGGTCACTTCAAATAAAAATATACTTAATTTAAATGTGCTGCTGAATCAGCATTCATCCTTGGGCTCCTGTCTCTGTAAGAAAAACAAAAGTATAAATTAGTTTGATATTCATAAGACAAGTCTATGGGTCACTTTAAATAATAATATACTTAACTTAAAATGTGCTGCTGAATCTGCATTTGTCCTGGGGTCATGTCTCTATAAGAAAAACAAAAGTATAAATTAGTACAATATTGATGAAAGTCTATGGGTCACTTCAAATAAAAATATATTTAACTTAAAATGTGCTGCTGAATCGCATTCGTCCTGGGGCTCCTGTCTCTGTAAGAAAAACAAAAGTTTAAATTAGTATAATATTCATAAGACAAGTCCATGGGTCACTTTAAATAATAATATACTTAACTTAAAATGTGCTGCTGAATCTGCATTTGTCCTGGGGCTCATGTCTCTATAAGAAAAACAAAAGTATAAATTAGTACAATATTGATGAGTCTATGGGTCACTTCAAATAAAAATATACTTAACTTAAAATGTGCTGCTGAATTGGCATTCGTCCTGGGGACACCTGTCTCTGTAAGAAAAACAAAAGGATACATTAGTTTAATATTGATGACAGTCTATGGGTCACTTCAAATACAAATATACTTAACTTAAAATGTGCTGCTGAATCAGGATTCGTCCTGGGGCTCCTGTCTCTGTAAGAAAAACAAAAATATAAATTAGTTTGATATTCATAAGACAAGTCTATGGGTCACTTTAAATAAAAATATACTTAACTTAAATGTGCTGCTGAATCTGCTTTCGTCCTGGGGCTCCTGTCTCTGTAAGAAAAACAAAAGTATAAATTAGTTTGATATTCATGAAGACAAGTCTATGGGTCACTTTAAATAAAAATATACTTAACTTAAAATGTGCTGCTGAATCGCATTTGTCCTGGGGCTCCTGTCTCTGTAAGAAAAACAAAAAGTATAAATTAGTTTGATATTGACAAGACAAGTCTATGGGTCACTTTAAATAAAATATACTTAACTTAAAATGTGCTGTTGAATCAGCATTCGTCCTGGGGCTCCTGTCTCTGTAAGAAAAAAAAAAGATTAAATTAGTTTGATATTCATGACAGTCTATGGGTCACTTCAAATAAAATATACTTAACTTTAAATGTGCTATTAAATCTGCATTTGTCCTGGGGCTCCTGTCTCTGTAAGAAAAACAAAAGTATAAATTAGTTTGATATTCATAAGACAAGTCTATGGGTCACTTTAAATAAAAATATACTTAACTTAAAATGTGCTGCTGAATCTGCATTTGTCCTGGGGCTCCTGTCTCTATAAGAAAAACAAAAGTATAAATTAGTTTAATATTGATGAAAGTCTATGGGTCACTTCAAATAAAAATATACTTAACTTAAAATGTGCTGCTGAATCAGCATTCATCCTGGGGCTCCTGTCTCTGTAAGAAAAACAAAAGGATAAATTAGTTTAATATTGATGACAGTCTATGGGTCACTTAAATAAAAATATACTTAACTTAAAATGTGCTGCTGAATCAGCATTCATCCTGGGGCTCCTGTCTCTGTAAGAAAAACAAAAGTATAAATTAGTTTGATATTCATAAGACAAGTCTATGGGTCACTTTAAATAAAATTTACTTAACTTAAAATGTGCTGCTGAATCTGCATTTGTCCTGGGGCTCCTGTCTCTATAAGAAAAACAAAAGTATAAATTAGTACAATATTGATGAAAGTCTATGGGTCACTTCAAATAAAAATATACTTAACTTAAAATGTGCTGCTGAATCGCATCGTCCTGGGGCTCCTGTCTCTGTAAGAAAAACAAAAGTTTAAATTAGTTTAATATTCATGACAAGTCTATGGGTCACTTTAAATAAAAATATACTTAACTTAAAATGTGCTGCTGAATCTGCGTTTGTCCTGGGGCTCCTGTCTCTATAAGAAAAACAAAAGTATAAATTAGTACAATATTGATGACAAGTCTATGGGTCACTTTAAATAAAAATATACTTAACTTAAAATCTGCTGCTGAATCGCATTAGTCCTGGGGCTCCTGTCTCTGTAAGAAAAACAAAAGTATAAATTAGTTTGATATTCATAAGACAAATCTATAGGTCACTTTAAATAAAAATATACTTAACTTAAAATGTGCTGCTGAATCTGCTTTCGTCCTGGGGCTCCTGTCTCTGTAAGAAAAACAAAAAGTATAAATTAGTTTGATATTCACAAGACAAGTCTGGGGGTCACTTTAAATAAAAATATACTTAACTTAAAATGTGCTGCTGAATCAGCATTCGTCCAGGGGCTCCTGTCTCTGTAAGAAAAACAAAAAGATTAAATTAGTTTAATATTGATGAAGACAAAGTCTATGGGTCACTTTAAATAAAAATATACTTAACTTTAAATGTGCTAAATCTGCGTTTCTCCTGGGGCTCCTGTCTCTGTAAGAAAAACAAAAAGTTTAAATTAGTATAATATTCATGACAAGTCTATGGGTCACTTCAAATAAAAATATACTTAACTTAAATGTGCTGCTGAATCTGCGTTTGTCCTGGGGTCTCCTGTCTCTGTAAGAAAAACAAAAAGTATAAATTAGTTTAATATTGATGAAAGTCTATGGGTCACTTCAAATAAAAATATACTTAACTTAAAATGTGCTGCTGAATCGCATTTGTCCTGGGGCTCCTGTCTCTGTAAGAAAAACAAAAGTATAAATTAGTTTGATATTCATAAGACAAGTCTATGGGTCACTTTAAATAAAAATATACTTAACTTAAAATGTGCTGCTGAATCTGCGTTTGTCCTGGGACTCCTGTCTCTGTAAGAAAAACAAAAAGTATAAATTAGTTTGATATTCATAAGACAAGTCTATGGGTCACTTTAAATAAAAATATACTTAACTTAAAATGTGCTGCTGAATCGCATTCGTCCTGGGGCTCCTGTCTCTGTAAGAAAAACAAAAGGATAAATTAGTTTAATATTGATGACAGTCTATGGGTCACTTCAAATAAAATATACTTAACTTAAAATGTGCTGCTGAATCAGGATTCGTCCTGGGGCTCCTGTCTGTAAGAAAAACAAAAATATAAATTAGTTTGAAATTCATCAGACAAGTCTATGGGTCACTTTAAATAAAAATATACTTAACTTAAATGTGCTGCTGAATCTGCTTTTGTCCTGGGGCTCCTATCTCTGTAAGAAAAACAAAAGATTAAATTAGTTTAATATTGATGACAGTCTATGTATGGGTCACTTCAAATAAAAATATACTTAACTTTAAATGTGCTGCTGAATCGCGTTTCATCCTGGGGCTCCTGTCTCTGTAAGAAAAACAAAAGTATAAATTAGTTTGATATTGAAGACAAGTCTATGGGTCACTTTAAATAAAAATATACTTAACTTAAAATGTGCTGCTGAATCGGCATTCGTCCTGGGGCTCCTGTCTCTGTAAGAAAAACAAAAGTATAAATTAGTATGATATTCATAAGACAAGTCTATGGGTCACTTTAAATAAAAATTTACTTAACTTAAAATGTGCTGCTGAATCTGCATTCGTCCTGGGGCTCCTGTCTCTGTAAGAAAAACAAAAGGATTAAATTAGTTTAATATTGATGACAGTCTATGGGTCACTTCAAATAAAAATATACTTAACTTAAAATATGCTGCTGAATCAGCATTCGTCCTGGGGCTCCTGTCTCTGTAAGAAAAAACAAAAGTATAAATTAGTTTGATATTGATGACAAGTCTATGGGTCACTTTAAATAAAAATATACTTAACTTAAAATGTGCTGCTGAATCTGCGTTTGTCCTGGGGACTCCTGTCTCTGTAAGAAAAACAAAAAGTATAAATTAGTTTGATATTCATAAGACAAGTCTATGGGTCACTTTAAATAAAAATATACTTAACTTAAAATGTGCTGCTGAATCGCATTGTCCTGGGGCTCCTGTCTCTGTAAGAAAAACAAAAGTATAAATTAGTTTGATATTCATAAGACAAGTCTATGGGTCACTTTAAATAAAATATACTTAACTTAAATGTGCTGCTGAATCTGCTTTCGTCCTGGGGCTCCTGTCTCTGTAAGAAAAACAAAAGATTAAATTAGTTTAATATTGATGACAGTCTATGGGTCACTTCAAATAAAAATATACTTAACTTAAAATGTGCTGCTAAATCAGCATTTGTCCTTGGGCTCCTGTCTCTGTAAGAAAAGCAAAAGTATAAATTAGTATAATATTCATGAAAGTCTATGGGTCACTTTAAATAAAAATATACTTAACTTAAAATGTGCTGCTGAATCTGCATTGTCCTGGGGCTCCTGTCTCTATAAGAAAAACAAAAAGTATAAATTAGTTTGATATTCACAAGACAAGTCTATGGGTCACTTCAAATAAAAATTTACTTAACTTAAATGTGCTGCTGAATCGCATTCGTCCTGGGGCTCCTGTCTCTGTAAGAAAAACAAAAGTTTAAATTAGTTTAATATTCATGAAAGTCTATGGGTCACTTCAAATAAAAATATACTTAACTTTAAATGTGCTGCTGAATCTGCATTTGTCCTGGGCTCCTGTCTCTGTAAGAAAAACAAAAGTATAAATTAGTACAATATTGATGAAAGTCTATGGGTCACTTCAAATAAAAATATACTTAACTTAAAATGTGCTGCTGAATCGGCATTTGTCCTGGGGACACCTGTCTCTGTAAGAAAAACAAAAAGTATAAATTAGTTTAATATTGATGACAGTCTATGGGTCACTTCAAATAAAAATATACTTAACTTAAAATGTGCTGCTGAATCAGCATTCGTCCTGGGGGCTCCTGTCTGTAAGAAAAACAAAAAATATAAATTAGTTTGATATTCATAAGACAAGTCTATGGGTCACTTTAAATAAAAATATACTTAACTTAAATGTGCTGCTGAATCTGCTTTCGTCCTGGGGGCTCCTATCTCTGTAAGAAAAACAAAAAGATTAAATTAGTTTAATATTGATGACAGTCTATGTATGGGTCACTTCAATTAAAAATATACTTAACTTTAAATGTGCTATTAAATCTGCGTTTGTCCTTGGGCTCCTGTCTCTGTAAGAAAAACAAAAAGTATAAATTAGTACAATATTGATGAAAGTCTATGGGTCACTTCAAATAAAAATATACTTAACTTAAAATGTGCTGCTGAATCGGCATTCGTCCTGGGGACACCTGTCTCTGTAAGAAAAAAAAAATATAAATTAGTTTGATATTCATAAGACAAGTCTATGGGTCACTTTAAATAAAAATATACTTAACTTAAAATGTGCTCCTGAATCGGCATTCGTCCTGGGGGCTCCTGTCTCTGTAAGAAAAACAAAAAGTATAAATTAGTTTGATATTCATAAGACAAGTCCATGGGTCACTTTAAATAAAAATTTACTTAACTTAAAATGTGCTGCTGAATCTGCTTTCGTCCTGGGGGCTCCTGTCTCTGTAAGAAAAACCAAAAGTTTAAATTAGTTTAATATTGATGACAGTCTATGGGTCACTTTAAATAAAAATATACTTAACTTAAAATGTGCTGCTGAATCAGCATTCATCCTGGGGCTCCTGTCTCTGTAAGAAAAACAAAAGTATAAATTAGTTTGATATTCACAAGACAAGTCTATGGGTCACTTTAAATAAAATATACTTAACTTAAAATGTGCTGCTGAATCGGCATTCGTCCTGGGGCTCCTGTCTCTGTAAGAAAAACAAAAGTATAAATTAGTTTGATATTCATGAAAGTCTATGGGTCACTTTAAATAAAAATATACTTAACTTAAAATGTGCTATTGAATCTGTGTTTGTCCTTGGGCTCCTGTCTCTGTAAGAAAAGCAAAAGTATTAAATTAGTATAAAAAATATTGATGAAAGTCTATGGGTCACTTAAGAAAAACAAAAATAAAAATATACTTAACTTTAAATGTGCTACTTAACTTAAATCTGCATTTGTCCTGGGGGCTCCTGTCTCTGTAAGAAAAACAAAAGTATAAATTAGTACAATATTGATGAAAGTCTATGGGTCACTTTAAATAAAAATATACTTAACTTAAAATGTGCTGCTGAATCGGCATTCATCCTGGGGCTCCTGTCTCTGTAAGAAAAACAAAAGAATAAATTAGTTTAATATTGATGACAAGTCTATGGGTCACTTTAAATAAAAATATACTTAACTTAAAATGTGCTGCTGAATCGGCATTCGTCCTGGGGCTCCTGTCTCTGTAAGAAAAACAAAAAGTATAAATTAGTTTGATATTCATAAGACAAGTCTATGGGTCACTTTAAATAAAAATATACTTAACTTAAATGTGCTGCTGAATCTGCTTTCGTCCTGGGGCTCCTGTCTCTGTAAGAAAAACAAAAGTATAAATTAGTTTGATATTCATAAGACAAGTCTATGGGTCACTTTAAATAAAAATATACTTAACTTAAAATGTGCTGCTGAATCAGCATTCATCCTGGGGCTCCTGTCTCTGTAAGAAAAACAAAAGAATAAATTAGTTTGATATTCACAAGACAAGTCTATGGGTCACTTTAAATAAAAATATACTTAACTTAAATGTGCTGCTGAATCTGCTTTCGTCCTGGGGCTCCTGTCTCTGTAAGAAAAACAAAAGTTTAAATTAGTATAATATTGATGACAGTCTATGGGTCACTTCGAATAAAAATATACTTAACTTAAAATGTGCTGCTGAATCAGCATTTGTCCTGGGGCTCCTGTCTCTGTAAGAAAAACAAAAAGTATAAATTAGTTTGATATTCATAAGACAAAGTCTATGGGTCACTTTAAATAAAAATATACTTAACTTAAAATGTGCTGCTGAATCGCATCGTCCTGGGGGCTCCTGTCTCTGTAAGAAAAACAAAAAGTATAAATTAGTTTGATATTCACAAGACAAATCTATAGGTCACTTTAAATAAAAATATACTTAACTTAAAATGTGCTGCTGAATCTGCATTCGTCCTGGGGCTCCTATCTCTGTAAGAAAAACAAAAGATTAAATTAGTTTAATATTGATGACAGTCTATGTATGGGTCACTTCAAATAAAAATATACTTAACTTTAAATGTGCTATTAAATCTGCGTTTGTCCTTGGGCTCCTGTCTCTGTAAGAAAAACAAAAGTTTAAATTAGTATAATATTGATGAAAGTCTATGGGTCACTTCAAATAAAAATATACTTAACTTAAAATGTGCTGCTGAAATTCGTCCTGGGGACACCTGTCTCTGTAAGAAAAAAAATATAAATTAGTTTGATATTCATAAGACAAGTCTATGGGTCACTTTAAATAAAAATATACTTAACTTAAAATGTGCTCCTGAATCGGCATTCGTCCTGGGGGCTCCTGTCTCTGTAAGAAAAACAAAAAGTATAAATTAGTTTGATATTCATAAGACAAGTCCATGGGTCACTTTAAATAAAAATATACTTAACTTAAATGTGCTGCTGAATCTGCATTCGTCCTGGGGCTCCTGTCTCTATAAGAAAAACAAAAGATTAAATTAGTACAATATTGATGAAAGTCTATGGGTCACTTCAAATAAAAATATACTTAACTTAAAATGTGCTGCTGAATCGGCATTCATCCTGGGAAACCTGTCTCTGTAAGAAAAACAAAAGGATAAATTAGTTTAATATTGATGACAGTCTATGGGTCACTTGAATAAAAATATACTTAATTTAAAATGTGCTGCTGAATCAGCATTCATCCTGGGGCTCCTGTCTCTGTAAGAAAAACAAAAGTATAAATTAGTTTGATATTCATAAGACAAGTCTATGGGTCACTTTAAATAAAATATACTTAACTTAAAATGTGCTGCTGAATCTGCATTTGTCCTGGGGTCATGTCTCTATAAGAAAAACAAAAGTATAAATTAGTACAATATTGATGACAGTCTATGGGTCACTTCAAATAAAAATATACTTAACTTAAAATGTGCTGCTGAATCGCATTCGTCCTGGGGCTCCTGTCTCTGTAAGAAAAACAAAAGTTTAAATTAGTATGATATTCATGAAAGTCTATGGGTCACTTTAAATAAAAATTTACTTAACTTAAAATGTGCTGCTGAATCTGCATTTGTCCTGGGGTCATATCTCTATAAGAAAAACAAAAGTATAAATTAGTACAATATTGATGAAAGTCTATGGGTCACTTTAAATAAAAATATACTTAACTTAAAATGTGCTGCTGAATCGGCATCATCCTGGGGCACCTGTCTCTGTAAGAAAAACAAAAGGATAAATTAGTTTAATATTGATGACAGTCTATGGGTCACTTCAAATAAAAATATACTTAACTTAAAATGTGCTGCTGAATCAGCATTCGTCCTGGGGCTCCTGTCTGTAAGAAAAACAAAAGTATAAATTAGTTTGATATTCATAAGACAAGTCTATGGGTCACTTTAAATAAAAATATACTCAACTTAAATGTGCTGCTGAATCTGCTTTCGTCCTGGGGCTCCTGTCTCTGTAAGAAAAACAAAAGATTAAATTAGTTTAATATTGATGACAGTCTATGTATGGGTCACTTCAATTAAAAATATACTTAACTTTAAAAATGTGCTATTAAATCTGAATCTGTTTGTCCTGGGGGCTCCTGTCTCTGTAAGAAAAACAAAAGTATAAATTAGTACAATATTGATGAAAGTCTATGGGTCACTTCAAATAAAAATATACTTAACTTAAAATGTGCTGCTGAATCGGCATTCGTCCTCGGACACCTGTCTCTGTAAGAAAAAAAAAATATAAATTAGTTTGATATTCATAAGACAAGTCTATGGGTCACTTTAAATAAAAATATACTTAACTTAAAATGTGCTCCTGAATCGGCATTCGTCCTGGGGGCTCCTGTCTCTGTAAGAAAAACAAAAAGTATAAATTAGTTTGATATTCATAAGACAAGTCCATGGGTCACTTTAAATAAAAATTTACTTAACTTAAATGTGCTGCTGAATCTGCTTTCGTCCTGGGGGCTCCTGTCTCTGTAAGAAAAACCAAAAGTTTAAATTAGTTTAATATTGATGACAGTCTAAGGGTCACTTCGAATAAAAATATACTTAACTTAAAATGTGGTGCTGAATCAGCATTCATCCTGGGGCTCCTGTCTCTGTAAGAAAAACAAAAAGAATAAATTAGTTTGATATTCACAAGACAAGTCTATGGGTCACCTTAAATAAAAATATACTTAACTTAAAATGTGCTCCTGAATCGGCATTCGTCCTGGGGGCTCCTGTCTCTGTAAGAAAAACAAAAAGTATAAATTAGTTTGATAATCATAAGACAAGTCTATGGGTCACTTTAAATAAAAATATACTTAACTTAAAATGTGCTGCTGAATCGCATCGTCCTGGGGGCTCCTGTCTCTGTAAGAAAAACAAAAAGTTTAAATTAGTGTAATATTGATGACAGTCTATGGGTCACTTTGAATAAAAATATACTTAACTTAAAATGTGCTGCTGAATCCCATCGTCCTGGGGGCTCCTGTCTCTGTAAGAAAAACAAAAAGTATAAATTAGTTTGATATTCACAAGACAAATCTATAGGTCACTTTAAATAAAAATTTACTTAACTTAATTGTGCTGCTGAATCTGCTTTCGTCCTGGGGACTCCTATCTCTGTAAGAAAAACAAAAAGATTAAATTAGTTTGATAATCATAAGACAAGTCTATGGGTCACTTTAAATAAAAATATACTTAACTTAAAATGTGCTGCTGAATCACATCATCCTGGGGGCTCCTGTCTCTCTAAGAAAAACAAAAAGAATAAATTAGTTTGATATTCATAAGACAAGTCTATGGGTCACTTTAAATAAAAATATACTTAACTTAAAATGTGCTCCTGAATCGGCATTCGTCCTGGGGGCTCCTGTCTCTGTAAGAAAAACAAAAAGTATAAATTAGTTTGATATTCATAAGACAAGTCCATGGGTCACTTTAAATAAAAATTTACTTAACTTAAATCTGCTGCTGAATCTGCTTTCGTCCTAGGGGCTCCTGTCTCTGTAAGAAAAACAAAAAGTTTAAATTAGTTTAATATTGATGACAGTCTAAGGGTCACTTCGAATAAAAATATACTTAACTTAAAATGTACTGCTGAATCAGCATTCATCCTGGGGCTCCTGTCTCTGTAAGAAAAACAAAAAGAATAAATTAGTTTGATATTCACAAGACAAGTCTATGGGTCACTTTAAATAAAAATTTACTTAACTTAAATGTGCTGCTGAATCTGCTTTCGTCCTGGGGGCTCCTGTCTCTGTAAGAAAAACAAAAAGTTTAAATTAGTATAATATTGATGACAGTCTATGGGTCACTTCGAATAAAAATATACTTAACTTAAAATGTGCTGCTGAATCAGCATTCGTCCTCGGGCTCCTGTCTCTGTAAGAAAAACAAAAAGTATAAATTAGTTTGATATTCATAAGACAAAGTCTATGGGTCACTTTAAATAAAAATATACTTAACTTAAAATGTGCTGCTGAATCGCATCATCCTGGGGGCTCCTGTCTCTCTAAGAAAAACCAAAAGTATAAATTAGTTTGATATTCACAAGACAAATCTATAGGTCACTTTAAATAAAAATTTACTTAACTTAAATGTGCTGCTGAATCTGCTTTCATCCTGGGGTCTCCTATCTCTGTAAGACAAACAAAAAGATTAAATTAGTTTAATATTGATGACAGTCTATGTATGGGTCACTTCAAATAAAAATATACTTAACTTTAAATGTGCTATTAAATCTGCGTTTGTCCTTGGGCTCCTGTCTCTGTAAGAAAAGCAAAAAGAATAAATTAGTATAATATTGATGAAAGTCTATGGGTCACTTTAAATAAAAATATACTTAACTTAAAATGTGCTGCTGAATCTGCGTTTGTCCTGGGGACTCCTGTCTCTGTAAGAAAAACAAAAAGTATAAATTAGTTTGATATTCATAATACAAGTCTATGGGTCACTTTAAATAAAAATTTACTTAACTGAAAATGTGCTGTTGAATCGCATTGTCCTGGGGGCTCCTGTCTCTGTAAGAAAAACAAAAAGTATAAATTAGTTTGATATTCATAAGACAAGTCCATGGGTCACTTTAAATAAAAATTTACTTAACTTAAATCTGCTGCTGAATCTGCTTTCGTCCTGGGGCTCCTGTCTCTGTAAGAAAAACAAAAAGTTTAAATTAGTTTAATATTGATGACAGTCTATGGGTCACTTCGAATAAAAATATACTTAACTTAAAATGTGCTGCTGAATCAGCATTCGTCCTCGGGTCTCCTATCTCTGTAAGACAAACAAAAAGATTAAATTAGTTTAATATTGATGACAGTCTATGTATGGGTCACTTCAAATAAAAATATACTTAACTTTAAATGTGCTGCTGAATCGCATCATCCTGGGGGCTCCTGTCTCTCTAAGAAAAACAAAAAGTATAAATTAGTTTGATATTCACAAGACAAATCTATAGGTCACTTTAAATAAAAATATACTTAACTTAAAATGTGCTGCTGAATCACATTCGTCCTAGGAGCTCCTGTCTCTGTAAGAAAAACAAAAGGTAATTTATTATGATATTCATAAGACAAGTCTATGGGTCACTTTAAATAAAAATTTACTTAACTTAAAATGTGCTGCTGAATCTGCTTTCGTCCTGGGGGCTCCTATCTCTGTAAGAAAAACAAAAAGATTAAATTAGTTTAATATTGATGACAGTCTATGTATGGGTCACTTCAAATAAAAATATACTTAACTTTCAATATGCTATTAAATCTGTGTTTGTCCTTGGGCTCCTGTCTCTGTAAGAAAAGCAAAAAGAATAAATTAGTATAATATTGATGAAAGTCTATGGGTCACTTTAAATAAAAATATACTTAACTTAAAATGTGCTGCTGAATCTGCGTTTGTCCTGGGGACTCCTGTCTCTGTAAGAAAAACAAAAAGTATAAATTAGTTTGATATTCATAAGACAAGTCTATGGGTCACTTTAAATAAAAATTTACTTAACTTAAAATGTGCTGTTGAATCGCATTGTCCTGGGGGCTCCTGTCTCTGTAAGAAAAACAAAAAGTATAAATTAGTTTGATATTCATAAGACAAGTCCATGGGTCACTTTAAAAATTTACTTAAAAATCTGCTGCTGAATAAGAAAAACAAAAAGTTTAAATTAGTTTAATATTGATGACAGTCTTTGGGTCACTAAAAATATACTTAACTTAAAATGTGCTCCTGAATCGGCATTCATCCCGGGGGCTCCTGTCTCTGTAAGAAAAACAAAAAGTATAAATTAGTTTGATATTCATAAGACAAGTCTATGGGTCACTTTAAATAAAAATATACTTAACTTAAAATGTGCTGCTGAATCGCATTGTCCTGGGGGCTCCTGTCTCTGTAAGAAAAACAAAAAACATAAATTAGTTTGATATTCATAAGACAAGTCCATGGGTCACTTTAAATAAAAATTTACTTAACTTAAATGTGCTGCTGAATCTGCTTTCGTCCTGGGGACTCCTGTCTCTGTAAGAAAAACAAAAAGTTTAAATTAGTTTAATATTGATGACAGTCTATGGGTCACTTCGAATAAAAATATACTTAAAATGTGCTGCTGACTCAGCATTCGTCCTGGGGGCTTCTGTCTCTGTAAGAAAAACAAAAAGAATAAATTAGTTTTATATTCATAAGACAAGTCTATGGGTCACTTTAAATAAAAATATACTTAACTTAAAATGTTCTCCTGAATCTGCATTCGTCCTCGGGGCTCCTGTCTCTGTAAGAAAAACAAAAAGTATAAATTAGTTTGATATTCATATGACAAGTCTATGGGTCACTTTAAATAAAAATATACTTAACTTAAAATGTGCTGCTGAATCGCATCGTCCTGGGGGCTCCTGTCTCTGTAAGTCATTTCAAATAAAAATATACTTAACTTTAAAAAACTAAGAAAAACAAAAAGTATAAATTAGTTTGATATTCACAAGACAAGTCTATGGGTCACTTTAAATAAAAATATACTTAACTTAAAATGTGCTGCTGAATCGCATCTTCCTGGGGGCTCCTGTCTCTGTAAGAAAAACAAAAAGTATAAATTAGTATAATATTGATGAAAGTCTATGGGTCACTTCAAATAAAAATATACTTAACTTAAAATGTGCTGCTGAATCGCATCGTCCTGGGGGGTCCTGTCTCTGTTAGAAAAACAAAAAGTATAAATTAGTTTGATATTCATAAGAAACATCTATGAGTCATTTCAAATAAAAATATACTTAACTTTAAATGTGCTGCTGAATCTGTGGTCATCCTGGGGTCTCCTGCCTCTAAGAAAAACAAAAAGTATAATTTTTGTATTAGCATATGACCCCCCTTTTTATCATTTAACATATTTTGACAATGACATGCATTAAATGTTTATAACAGCGAAGAAAAATGAGCCTCCTCATGGGGTTTTTGATTATGTGATTACCTGGCGGTTTTTATAGTAATTATTTGATTACCAGACCAAATATTTTATGATTATTTGATTATTTGATAATCTAGGACTGTATTTTTGTTTATTTGATTATCTTGTTTAAAAAAATAATTAATGATTATGTGATTTTGTTGGCAAAAAATTTGTGATTATGTGATTACTTGGACACCCCCATGAGGGCCTCAAAAATGTTTGGCACTAAAATTTAAGGAATGATGACCAAAAAAAAGGAGAGCATATTATTGTAATAAAGCTGAAGTACACAGTAACTATATACATATTTATGTTATGCAAGATATTTTTTTGACTGAACGACCCTATTTTTTCCCATAAAAAATCTGTAAATCAAGAAATAAAAAGACCCTGGCTGGCCTTGCCTAGTTCCTTCCATGCCTTAAAACCTTTCCAGGTGCAGAGGTTTGTCTGTACTCGGAATAAATTTGGTGGTGCAATCTGTGGTCATCCTGGGGTCTCCTGCCTCTAAGAAAAACAGAGTATTAGCATATTCATTTAACATATTTTGACAATGACATGCATTAAATTTATAACAGCGAAGAAAAATTCTGATTAGGAACTTTAAAAAGTTTACCATGAGAAATTAAGGACCAAAAAACGACCATTTGATTTCTGACTGAACGGCCTGGCATTTTTTCCCATGAGGTGAGAATCTGTAAATCAAGAAAACATAAAGGCTTCCTGATTATTCATAATCACTCAGATCAGAGCCAGGTGCAGATTTATTTGTCTGTACTCGGATCCATAAATTTTGACACAAAAATTGCCACTTTTTCCTCCTTCCCATAGGAAAAATGAACTTTTGACCCCTAAAGTAATTTGATTTTAGTGAGGACAGATCACCTATTTGATGAGGTGAGAATATACAATTTCACACAAATAGAGCAGTCCTGATGAATTCTATAATCACTCAGATCAGAATAGAATATTATTATTTTGATGCTCATCCACAATATTTCCAATCAACGGTGGATCCAGGGTCCAAGGAAAGAACTTTTATTGTCCAAAAGTAATTAAAATTTTAGTGAAGCACAGCGAGTAAAATTATTTTGGGAAAGTTTCATACAAATTTTATTTTTAGAGCAGTCAAAGGAAGGTGGACTAAAATATATGCCCTCCAAAATAACTACTGACAATAGTATCTAAAAAAAATATGGAAATGTGGGATGATTGTCAATGAGACAACTATCAACAGCCATAGCGAGTAAAATTATTTTGGGAAAGTTTCATAAAATTTTATTTTTTTGTCAGATCAAAGGAAGGTGGACGTACTATATGCCCTCCAAAATAACTACTGACAATAGTTCTACAAAAAAATATGGAAATGTGGTATGATTGTCAATGAGACAACTATCAACAGCCTTCAACAATGAGAAAAACCCATACTATATAGTCGGTAGTAAAAGGCCCAGATAATGAAAAATATGAAATAACTCAATAGAGAAGACTAACGGCCTAATTTATAACAAAATAATTTATGAAAAACAAATATGACAGACATGAACCAACACCATCCAATGGAATACAGGCTCCTGACTTGGGACAGGCACAAACAGAATGTTGTGGTGTTTAACATATTACATATTTGCAGGCGCCCAACAATCCCCAAACCGGGACAGTTATATAACAGCACAACATATGAACAAACTATAAAAGAGTGCACTCGCTGAAATATCTCGCCTAATTTATAACAAAATAATTTATGAAAAACAAATATGACAGACATGAACCAACACCATCCAATGGAATACAGGCTCCTGACTTGGGACAGGCACAAACAGAATGTTGTGGTGTTTAACATATTACATATTTGCAGGCGCCCAACCCTCCCCCAAACCCGGGACAGTTATATAACAGCACAACATATGAACAAACTATAACAAGAGTGCACTCGCTGAAATATCTCGCCTGCTTTACTGACCACTGATAGTTGACCTAAATATTGCTTAAATAGTTCAAGAAAAACACACCAAAACACAAAAACTTAACGCTGAGCAATGAACCATGAAAATGAGGTCAAGGTCAAATAAATTCTGCCAGACTGAAATAAATGTTCATTGTAAAACATTTCCATACATCAAATATAGTTGGCTTATTGCATATAGTATTAGAAAAACAGACCAAAACACAAAAACTTTATTTTAACCACTGAACCATGAAAATGAGGTCAAGGTCAGATGACACCTGCCAGTTGGATATGTACACCTTACAATTATTCCATACACTAAATATGGTAGACCTATTGCTTATAGTATCTGATAAATGGACTTGACCACGAAAACTTAACCTTGTTCACTGATCCATGAAATGAGGTCGAGGTTAGATGAAAACTGTCTGACAGGCATGTTGTTTAATATTTTTCATGTCAGGGGCCTTTGATAGCCAACCATACAGTATGGGTTTTTCTCATTGTTGAAGGCCGTACGGTTGCCTATAATTGCTCACATCCACTTCATTTGAACTTTGATGGGTAGTTGTCTCATTGGCAATCATACCACATCTCCTTATTTTTATATAATATTCAGAATAAATGAACAAAGTTACAAATGTAAGAGTAGTAAAAATTAGTAAACCGGAGGACACAATTACACACAGAAGATCACAAAAGCAAAACAGGATTTAAACAAGGTGCTTCAGCACAAGATTAGTATTCAAAGAAAAAATAACCCTTCCAAAGCATCTAATTTTTACCCCAAAAACATTTTTCTTTGAGTTTTGTGTTACACAATCATGACAATCTTAAGTTTCGAAGCACTCTACAAAATTACTTACAGAATAATGTCAGTCACTGTGGCAAAGATCACCCATACTACAGAGATAAATAGGGCCCATATTGAATTTAAAATAAAAAAGATGTCGGACAAAATTAAATGGCTAGACACAAATAAAGAATTACCCGAAAAAACAACATTGAATTAACATAAAAAAGAAGATGTGGTATGATTGCCAATGAGACAACTGTCCACAAGAGACCAAAATGACACAGAAATTAACAACTATAGGTCACCGTACGGCCTTCAACAATGAGCAAAGCCCATACCGCATAGTCAGCTATAAAAGGCCCCGAAATGACAATGTAAAACAATTCAAACGAGAAAACTAAAGGCCTTATTTATGTACAAAAATGAACGAAAAACAAATATGTAACACATAAACAAACAACAACCACTGAATTACAGGCTCCTGACTTGGGACAGGCACATACATACATAATGTGGTGGGGTTAAACATGTTAGCGGGATCCCAACCCTCCCCCTAACCTGGGACAGTGATATAACAGTACAACATAAGAACGAACTATAAAAATCAGTTGAAAAAGGCTTAACTCATCAGATAGATAAAAATACAAGTGGACGTGGCAGGGTACTTGTACATCCCAACAACAAAAAGACACTAGGAACAGATCTGAGAGTACTCGCAGTTATCTGACAGCTAGTTCAAAGCCACTAACAACTAATAAAAAAATCATGCATCTAAGACTAAATTATCAATCCGTACACATCCAACATCCAATGGATTTAGTGTAAAGACGTCATAAACAGTCAGAGAAAAACATGACCTTGTGCAATGCCAAGATACAGATATCGACAGATTGTAGATCCATGAATGTGTATATGTATATAACATACTAGTAATATTTAGTTTGCTTTTAATTTACTGATAACAAAATCAATATTTATACCAATAAAAACAATATTCAATGATCTTATTACAGTGTTGAATTGGTAACCTTTAGAATAAGTTTATTTAAAAGAGCGATAAGTTTACAAGGATCATTTCTAAATTTCCGGCACGGTTAACAACATTTCCGTAAAATGAGGATGTGCTATCCCGTTTGAAATAAGTTTTCTACAGGTACAACCAAACTTCAAAACCAAATCTTTATATCTATGGAAAAATTTAGTAAAGGTTTTAAGTAATTTATGGTAACGATATCCCTGGTTTAATAATTTACCAGTAATACATAGATTTATCGTTCGTTAAAATCAAAACGTCACAACAGACACAGGCATAGCGAGCGAGCTGTGAAATATAAACACCGTAAGATGGTGCCAAAGGAACATCACCATCTAAAATGGAAAATTAACAATAGGGAACGAAAAATCGTCCCTTTGTCGTAAATTTTAGTGTGGAGTTTCCGTTTAAAACCGAAAAATCTAAATCTAGGAAAGGACAGTTATTACCGTTTAAATTTGATTTATTTAAAGTAAGTTCCTTGGGGTAAATATCAGCAGTATATTGAGAAAATTCTTGATTATTTAACGAAAAAATATCATCAAGATAACGGTAAGTGTTGTTGAATTTATCAATTAAATGCAATTTCGACGGGTCTTTACTGAGTTTAGTCATAAACTGTGATTCGTAACAGTACAAAAACAAGTCTGCTATTAAAGGGGCACAATTAGTGCCCATAGGGCTACCTACAACCTGTCGATAAACTTTGTTGCCGAAACGTACATAAATATTATCAAGGAGAAAATTAACAGCTTCAGTCATCTCATCACACCTCCAGTAAGTATATCTAGCATATTTACCTTTCTCATTAGAGAAGAAAGCTTTAAATGAGTTGCAGCAAATATATTTGCATTCAGCTTTACCAAACGACCATTTAATTAAATAGGAAAACTTTTGTTTGATAAGATAGTGTGGGAGTGTAGTGTAAAGAGTAGAAAAATCAAAACTGTCAACAGAATCAAAAGGACCATCAAAAGCATGTAATTTATCTAAAACATCCAAAGAATTTTTACACTCCAAAATAGTTTATACCACTATGTTCATATATTTTATTACAATAGTTTATGATAAGCTCTTTAATAGTAGTTAATGAACTTGTTAAAAGCACTGAAAGATTAGTTGTAGAACACTTACTAGAGGCCGAGATGAAACGATATTTAAATGGTTTTTTGTGTAGTTTAGGTAGCCAATACATAGTAGGGACCTTCAAATGTTCAGAAGAAGCCTTAAGCTTTGATGTGGTTGTGATATGTTTGTTTACTATATGACTCTCTGTGGAGCGGATGGACTTGAATGTAGATGAATTTAAAATTTCATTCTTAAGAATGTTCGTGTAGTATTTACGGCATACCACCACCACACTGTTGGCTGCTTTGTCGGCCGGTACAAACACAAACCGCTTTGAAAGTTCTTGAAGTTTATTTCTTATTCTGGAAATAGGTGTATAATGTACTCTATTATTTACTTCTAAATTATTTTCAAAATGTGATATTCTCTTATCTACCACATTCATACATTTATTTAAATAAGAATCAAGAGATTTTTTATCAGATTTTTCCCGTTTACGCCACTTTTTACAAAACAAGGAAAGAGCATCTTTGGTGACTTGACGACACTCTTTCCAATCTATTTCAGTATACCCACAACTACTTGACACTGTATCCTGGCTTCAGACTAAATGCAGCACACAAAAAAGTTGCATAGTAAAGAAGAGTGATAGCATATACTGTCATACTCCAGGTAACTGACGAAAATTTCCTTCCTTCTTTTATTGAGCTCAAACTAGCCAACTTATTTATGTGTCATTTAAGTTTTGGAATGTCGCAGTCTCCATGTATATACAATCTGTTTTAAACTAAACTCGCTATATTATATTAATAATAAGATACAGGGAATCTGCACAACAGACTGACTGACTACTTTGAACAGTATACAATCATTAATTAATGTACTTTGCTATAAAAGCATATGTTACTTTATCGGGATTTCAGGATGTTGTCAAATAAGGCCCAGGAAATCGGGATTAGGCAAAAATAACTCTGGATTTCTGGATTGGACCCCCTCCGACCCCCCCATAGATGCATACATGTAGCATTAGACTGTGACTGTGTTTAGAAATTATTTCAACTACATGTTTTGCTATGATTTTATTGCAACAAATGCATGCTCAATATTTTTATATTTTTTTTTCTTGTTATAAATTCTTATTTTCACTTTGACTGATAAAAGACCATAAATGTTTTTAAACAATTACATGTATCTCAAATATTGTTAGTTGTTTTCTTATTTAACAGTATATATCAGTAATCATTTGATTCTTTTATGTGCACATTTTCGTAGTACTTTTTCAAAAGTAAATATTAAATTTCACTCTTTACAAAGAACCGGAAAAATAACTAATTATCAATGTTGCCAGTGCTCGTGCAGGCAAAATAGCCACTGCCTTATAAAAAAAAGCTAACTATGTCCCAAAATGCTGAAATTAAATAAAGTGTAAACGAAGTAACTGACTGCAAGAGTAGCTGCAAGTGTAAGCGTACTTTCATTCCGCCCTGTATTTATTCCGGGTAACTGTTTTTCACTAGAGAATATTGGATGTTAATAGTGTGAAAGCGTCGAACTTGATATCGTTGTTTTGTTTATATTAGATCGGTTTATTGTTTACATAAATAAATGGGTTAAAATTAAAATGATTTTCAAGGAACCAGTTTAATTAATCTGAGTCAATCTAGTAAATAATATTGATGATAATGAGGAGGATGTTTTTATAACTCAAAATACTTTATCAATGATCAGGACATTGAACTTGATATAAACCAAATTTAAAGAGCAGATTTGTTCTTACATAAAGTTTCAATTATAGAAGCATCCTTTGATATTGACATAGAAGATATGATTTTATATCCAAGTTGACTGAAAAGCAAATACACAGAAAAACTTCGGCAATCCAATAAATATAAATATTACAATTGGTGACAATTTAAAAGCATATGATTTTATAGATTTGCATAGAAAAATTATTTAAATCTTATTCGTTAATAAGCATTTTAATTATCGTGTGTTCAAAATGAGTACTAATCACTTCATCAATGTCTGGATTTAAAGCACTAGTGTAATTAATCCCAGTATAAAATAACTAGTGCAATCATTCCGGTACAAAATCACTAGTGTAATCATTCCTTGTTTAAAAACACTAGTGTGAACATTCCTTGGATGAAAACTCTCCACTTTTTACATAAATCAACTATGCAAGTTTCAAATACACTAAAAACTATAAAGCCACATTTTATACATGTTTCCCCTTCAAAAATCCCTTTTAAGAACCTTATAATGACTGGTGGATGTTTTACACTGGACCCGGATAGAAAAACCTAGTGAATTTTTGTTGGTGGATAAAAATCACTGGATTTTCTTCCTCCGGATAAAGTACACTGGCGGAATCAAACCACTGTTACACAACCATAAAATATTTCTATGTACAAACCTCTTGTGGGTTTGCTTAGCAGTTAAGCTGAAATCTTTTAAATCGTCTAAATCGAACTGTACGGAGAATTTTCCCTGTACATGTTCAAGGAATTTGCTTAAGTCGAATTGTGATAGCACATAATCAGTCTCAACGTAAATAAACCCCTTTTTGATACAGGATGGAGGATGAAAACAATACTGTGTCACGTGATTAATGCTTGGGTCTACTCGAATATCACATAACTAAAAACAAAATATGATTTCCAAAATAAATGGATCAAAAATTTTAAACGAGACTAATCATTTGCATACGTCGTTGAATTTTCAAATGTCTTCAATCTATTATTCATATTTTCGTTGTTCATTATTTTGTTTTCGTTTTTTTTTTTTTTTTTGTCGAGGGGGTATGAGCCGGGAAAAGGGCAAAATGAAGGAAGGAGGAGGAAAACATATTTCTTTGTTTGTATTTATGCTTTTTTTCTTGGTGTGGAGGGTATATATAATATATAATAATAATTTATATATAAATTCAGGGGCGTAGGAGCATGGAAAGGGAACTATACCCGCATTACACCGGCGAACGTGAGGGGCAAAACTATTAGCATCCCCCTTCAACCTTTGGCAATTTATTTTATCAAGATATAAAGTGGCTACGATAGAATTTTACAAACTTTTAGCTAACACCAATTTATTTTACCCATAAAATACATGTTTATGTTCATACAGGTTTTATTATAAACTGGAATAGGATCCCAGTTACAGGATACCAGTCCGGTACCCACGAATGAAGTCCCTTAATAAATCTACCATCTTTTAAATGGGATATTGTACCGAGATGAAAATTATGTAAAGATGCTTAAATTTGTAGTATATCTAAAGGGTATTCATTAAACTTTCAAATTCTGCTAAATTTTAAGTGATTCTGAAATGTATAGGGTGGATGATTATCTGAGTAAATGGTCCAAATTTTAATTTAGATTTTAACCAGGAAGTTAGTAAATGACCCTATTAATACTCAAAACAGTATTGCTCTCTTAAATGCCGGTCATGACCTCCAAGAATTTTCCCAGAAACCATGAAGGGGCTACTAGTATGAGAAAGTAACTGAAATTTTGAAGTCTTATTTAGGAATAAAAATCTGACCCTCAATTTGGATAAAATTGCATTGAAGTAATGGGGAAATAATTGGGTCCCATTCCTGTCAAGGGTAAGGTACACCTGATGGAATTAAGCCGCAAAATCTTCAAATTGTGGTTTATTTGATAGATATTGACAAACTATTGGAGAATTATAAAGATTTTTCAAATTTATCATATTGGTGTCAGGTTACAGGCTATTATGTAATTATATTAAAGAAATACATGATTTTCCTTAGTTTGAGTAGATATCTAGTTTAAAATTCATAATATTGGCTGCAAAGATGTTTCAGATGATAGGCAGTGTTAGATTGTGCAGTTTTATTCCTTTTTTCATTAAAAGTACAGTTTACGCTTCATTTATTATCATTTTAACAGTATAAAGTGCGTAATTTGATACCGCATCAACAAAATGATGCAAAATGACAATTTTGGACTAAGAAATATAGCAATAAATAAAACTGATCAATTCTGTAGTAAGCTTTATATGTAGTTAGGGTCAGACAGTCCTAGTTTTGTACCTGAAAGTCATACTTTGTCTGTAATGTGCAATTTTATATGAGGCGGTCAATGAAAAATCAGCTAAATTTTGACAATTTTCATCTAAATAGCCAATATTTAAAGAGTGTATTATTTTCTAATCATGAAAATAGGCTTGTGTGTTGCAAGACTTGCCTATCTGACTCTTTCATTCATAATATATTTAAATTTTGCAAAAAAAATGGCAAAGTAAAGCATATTTGTTGTTTCTACAACAACGCAAAAATTTTGTCATATTGTAGCATAGTCCAAAGCACTCTTTCATAAGGTTTACATGTCAATATTGAATTCTGTCACTGATCATGTATGCATTTTACTAGTATTCTTCACATATCTATGCCTGATTCTCTTTTTCTTTGGTTGAAGTTGAAGAAAAGTGGAGATTTAAGCCATTGTATACATACATCTAAGATGTCTCATTTACATATATTTGCATATCTCTGAAGCTAAAATTTAAGTTTTTGGTGCTTATAATACAAAGAAAATGATTTTGTATAACATGTCCTTCATCAAAAGTTCTGATAGAGCTTAAAAGTGGCATGGCTTGAAAATAAATTATTTTGAGCTGACTTTTGTTAAATTGGAATTTTGACTGGAAATGTGCTCTTTTTTGTGTGAAGGGGTGGCTTCTTGTTTCTGGCTATGAAATGCACAAGACAAACACTTAGACAAAAAAAAATTGATTTTATTGCAGAAAAATGGTTTCTTTCAGCAAATAACATAAGTTTTCTTCTTTTTGAGATGATTATCTGTTTTGATAGGAATAGGATCCCAGTTACAGGATACCAGTCCGGTACCCACGAATGAAGTCCCTTAATAAATCTACCATCTTTTAAATGGGATATTGTACCGAGATGAAAATTATGTAAAGATGCTTAAATTTGTAGTATATCTAAAGGGTATTCATTAAACTTTCAAATTCTGCTAAATTTTAAGTGATTCTGAAATGTATAGGGTGGATGATTATCTGAGTAAATGGTCCAAATTTTAATTTAGATTTTAACCAGGAAGTTAGTAAAATGACCCTATTAATACTCAAAACAGTATTGCTCTCTTAAATGCCGGTCATGACCCTCCAAGAATTTTCCCAGAAACCATGAAGGGGGCTACTAGTATGAGAAAGTAACTGAAATTTTGAAGTCTTATTTAGGGAATAAAAAATCTGACCCTCAATTTGGATAAAATTGCATTGAAGTAATGGGGGAAATAATTGGGTCCCCATTCCAACTTCTTTCTATTATCTCATAACAAAAGAGAGACAACTCTTGTTAATTAAAAATTCGAATGTTACTTGTTGGAACCGGAAATGGTTACTTCTGTCAAGTACAACTTCGTAACTAAACGACAACAAACTATGCCGTACCTGGCTATGTTTCACAGGTGATTAAATAACCATGTGCATTCAGGGTATTCAATGGGTTTAAAGGAAATAGGTACGGAAATAAAATATACTGTGTATTGACACTGGTATTGACTTGTAAATTTTTTATTTTTGTTTGGCTATTTTGCCTAAATGATATTTAAACAACTGAACAATGGACATGGACACTATCACTTTTCGTAAACAGTTAAATGGACTGACCAGAGTAGACATGGAAGAGTACTTTGACGATGTTGAAGTTGAGAATTTATACCATTGGATAGATAGAATACCACTCTCACGGCCAAAGAAAAACGTTGTCAAAGATTTCTCCGATGGAGGTGAGCAAATTTAGTAGAAACAAATGCAAAAGGTTTTTGGAAACAAATTTAAATAATTCTATCTTGTACATATATGCTTTTTTTTCATCAGATTGTTAGAGAAAAGCATGTTTATGTTCCCGACCATATGAGTATTTGGACCATACACGTATGGTCATGACCATATGAGTATTATACTGAGTCGTTTGGTTTTTAATGGTCCGGACCATATGAGTATTTAGACCATATAGGTATTTTTCGAATAAATTATTATTTTCTTTGCATCAAACACTAGCTATCATTAGTCTTATTTATATCGATACATACATGTACTTGTATGATTATGATAAACATGATACAATTGAGTAAATATTAATCTAACAAGCATTTATCTCAAGTAAAGTCATATACACACTCATGTTAAAAAGATAGTAGAAAATTCTAAACCTGCAAAAAATAGAAGTTATCAGAAGGGATAGTGAAAAATCTTTAATCTGATGTTCAGTGACATTACAATGACCAGAATAAGAAAGCAAACAACAATCAACAAAAGCTGCATAAAAAATGATTGGTCAATAAAAACCACACTAACCATTTTAAAAGCATGCTCTTGTGAAAGGGAACACAGTTTTCTCCTTCGCTAGCTAGTGACAGCCATGATTATGTTTACTTCTATTTATGCTAGATCAATTCAATTAATATGTGGTAACAGTAAAAAAATGTTTTGTAAAGTGTTTGGTACATCTAGAAAATTATCAATGGCTCAGATTGTTAGTATACATTTTATATAGTGAATATGTTATACACATGTACATGTATGCAGTCATTACTGGAAGAAATATTAAATAACTGGAAAACCTAAGATTTTATCTTCTGAAGTCCAGTAGGGGAAAGCATACATTAGAAACAGGATGAAATGCAAATTTTTAGTGACTAAAATTTTATAAGATTGAATGATGGAGCCACAAAATAGGTACCTTCTTTAAACATGCTATGTAGCAACTTTTCTAAAACCATGAAAACTGTTACTTGTTAGGCATTATAGAATTCACTTCTTTTTGTCAAAGTTAAGTTGACCCATTAGATATACAAATGTATTTTAAATTGAATGATTATGCTCAAGGGTATGTTTCTAAGAATCAACACTCAGTTTGTCAATTAAATTTCAATAAATTTGGATTTGTTCATATTTTATATTTTGTTGACTTGAATTATTCAATCAAAATAAATAACATGAACATTGTATTTCAACTGTAAGAATAGCAGGTCTTATTTTCAAAAAGAGGATTAATGTTATTAAATTTATTGTTGTAGAGGATTGACATATTTGCTGATAAAAATTGTTAGGTATTAACTGTTGATTGGTATTCTATTGATATCTTACTTAGCTATTTTGAATGGAATGGTTCTCGTTGAACCGTGTTAAATTGGGTTTTATTTTACTGACAGTCCATAAAGTAAACTATTAAATCCCCAAAGTTTTAATAGTTTGAAAAAAATTAAATTACTAGTGGTTATGTGCTAAGAAACCCAGAATTACAATTTAATTTGCAAATCAATAGTCTTTAAGCAGAAATGTATACATTTCATACATTTAAACCATTTATTATGTGTACCTTATTCAAATAAAATATCTTTAATTATCAGACCTAGGTTGTAGGCATTACAATGTATTATTTGGAAAATCATTTTTTGAGCTTAATCAGTGATTAGATTTAGGATTTTTTTCTCTGTTATTATTGTAACTGGTAAGGCCAGGACAAGCTAAACTGAATTGAAATTTGATGTTTTTAATGTCCTGGTATTGATATATTGGAGACCAAAGGATATGCATAGTTTGAAATTGTTAATGTAATGGTGTTAGGTTCAATCAATTATATAATGATGAAAGCAAACATGAAAGTTCTGAATTGACTTGTTTAAAAGTAAACTTTATTTTTGACAGATCAGTTTAGAGAAGTGTACATGTAAATATGTACAAAATAACTACATATAGATATTTTTAAAATGAGGTAATTTTGCAAATCATCACTGGCTCCACTATCAGTTCATGTCCAATTTTTATGTTTTTCCTACAATATGCCATGGCCAAGTTACAATGTATGATCACAAAATGGTGTTTTATAAAAATTTGTTTTGTCTGTACTTTTGAAGTTTATTTCCAATTTCTTTCATAATTTGATGAATCCCTTAATTATGTACATAATAAAGATAAGTATATTAATTTATCATTGCTTCCTTTCGTACATTGTGCACCTTCAATTGTATAGATTAACATGTTATGTGTATTAACCCAACTAATCCAAAGGTGAAATATGAATAATGTCAATTACAGAGATACAAGCATAATATTGCTCAGATTAATTAATGACAATTGACAAGATACCAAAGTGTTGCTCAGAGCAATTATTAACTAGGACATCTTTCACAAAATTTACCTGAGTAATTAAATTAAAATTTGTCATACAATTATTTCATGCATGATCTCATATTTTCTAAAAAAAATTTATTTTCTCAATAAAATTCACTTTAAAAACTTTTACATATATAAACACCTATGATACTTTTCTAGAGCAAATTGGGAATCCTAGGGCGACATAGTCACTCACTTCGCCTGGTGTGGTGAACCCTGGCCATTGTAGAGCAGCAGAATATAATGACTGAATTATTTGGGTTATATGTGCATCTACATGTAAAAAATGTACATCATATGTTTTACTTTGTATATATGTACCAGTCAAGGATCCTGAATTTAAAAAAGGGGGGGGGAGGCAAGGCAACATTAGGTATGGGACTTGTGAAAAGTCTCTGCAGTAACCATACATATATATTATTTGTATGTAAGTGCATTACCCTACTAAAACATATTCCATATCATACATGCATTTGCTTTTTTGTATTATTCTTGACCTGAAAAGGGCCCCCATTTTATTCCTACATGTACATATATGCTCAATATCAAAATCACAATGGTTACCTTTCATGTACAAAAATGTATACTTATATCCAATAAATATATTGATGTATGATAGGAAGGCTTACGGTATGGGTTTTTCTCATTGTTGAAGGCTGTACGTATATGGTTGCCTATAATTGCTTACATCCACTTCATTTGATGTTTGGTGGATAATTGTCTCATTGGCAATCAAACCACATCTCCTTATTTTATATTACTTTATATATGTCAACTTTTAGCAATTATTTTGTGAATGAACCTTAGAGTTCTCTATATTGATTTGGACATCTAAGCTATTCAATACTAAATCATTGAGTTAGCATAAAAATATGAAATATCTTTTTTCTTGCATCAGTGTTTCCCCCTTCAAACTTTAAAAATTCTACTACAAAAATGTAAAATGCTTATATAATTATACAACAGTGAACAAGCATAACAGAAGATGTAAATTTCTTTACTACCACATCATGTATCCCAGGCAACATCTTACAGCATTGATAAGTGAACTTATTTTGCATAAAAGATTCATTTTGTAGATACATATTTGTAAATACTGGGTTAAATGTGAAAAAATTGCCTGTATGAATAATTAAAACATTATCATGTGTTGCATGATCACCTAGGCCATAATAAAATATATTTGTGTATTGGTTTTTTCTTTCTATCCCTTATACCAAGTAACCAAAAAAAAAATTAAATTAAAAATCCTATATATATGTTGTTCTCTTATGGTTACTGTTATCTATTTCTTGCATGAAGAGATATTTCTCATATCACACTGCACAGAGTGTGATACGAAAAAATAATACTGCAAATGTGTTAATTTGATTGGCTTATCTAGAATCATAAAAATATATTACGGCATTGTCATTGGTAATTGATGAATTTCAATGGTTAAGACAATGTACATTTCGTCAGTGGCAATTGATATATGTGATTTCTTTGATAATATACAGAACACTCACACTTTTCCCCTGAAAATCTTCTTTTTGTCAAATTTTATTACATTTTGAAGCGTACAAAAAGTTTTAAAATGTCTGATGTTAAAAGTTGATGCTGGAACAGGACATATGACGTCATACTGGTATGTGCAAAAGACTAGATCAACGATCCACATTATTTTTTATTTACACAATGAGAGTGTTAACATCTCGTGAAAATTGGATATCTCTTGATATCAACTCTCATTATTAAATTCAAATAGGAATAATAAACTCACCAAATTTATTAATATATTGAAATTAAATAACTCAAGTTGATATAGTTGATATAAAGGGTATCCTATCCTAACTCATTATGAAACCTATAATTACCATTGTCATGAGAAGGCCCACTAACCCCCCACCCCCTAAATCACACATAGATTTTTGTTTGACCTGAGCTTATCTGGTTTGTGTTTTGACATCTTTGTTCCATGTTCCAACTTATTTATCAAAAGCATTAAAGACCTTTCTCATTAAAACAACGAGAAAGGTCTTTTATCCGATTTTCAATGAGCTTTTATGCTCATTGAAAATGATAAAAATAAATGGTATTCAGTTTGATGTTTGATGTTAGGCACCAACCATTTTATCATCTGAAGAGGAGGATCACATGTTTTGATATAAACAAGTGAGAGATTTTTTTCATGATAGTGCAAAACTAATTTTGTTTGTCATATACTTCTAATAGGGTCCAGACCCTCAGCACATTTACAAAATGTACTAAATGGTCCAAAGTGAAATTTTTTCAGTCAGCCAAGGAAAATCACATTTTGGTCACTGTTATGCAAAAAAATTGACAACTTTATTTGGTTCAGAGGATCTTTAAAAATTTCCATTATATTTTCCCTAATATTAATCTTTCAGTAACATGTAATAACGCTTGGTTACATGGTCATCACACATAAACAAAATAATGTAATGATGTTTTTTTTTTCATAGAAGTTTATGTTTCTGAAAAGCAAGATTTTGTTAGTACATCTTCTGAAGGATATTTGTTTATTTGTTCCTAATTTTGTCATCAGTTGCTTTTGTTTTCTCCTGATGTGAAAAATTGTATAATATTTTTTTACAATTCAATTTGGTTGAGATATTGCAAATTTCAGTACAAAAAAAAATTGTGTTTATATCATCAGAAAAACAAGAATGTTTCACAACAAAAATATATGCAAAGACAAAAAATGTTACAGAATATACTTCAGACAATTTTTGCTTCTATTGGTACCAAATTCATTAAAATCCAACCAGAAATGACCTCACAAAAATTTTTTGAAATGAAGTTTGATATGAAATATGTAGCAAAAAAATAAAGGTGACAAATACTTATTGCATAACTCTGAATATTCCTTTAAAAGTTTTAAGAACTTAAGATTCATTTATTAAAATAAATACAAGTTTGTGTAATTTTCTATAGTTATATTTAAAGAGATTGGAGAAATGGAAGGTATTATTTCAGTGATACAATTACAGACAATTTTTTAAACGTTTAGCTTAGCGTCTTAGAAACTAATCCAAAACAAGAGTTAAATTATCTTTTCTGCTTGATCTGTAATATCAACAATTATACTGTCTCAGTGGTTTAAACACATTTTAAATTTATTTAATCACTCTGGTAGATGGTTTCTTTAACTGCAGTTTAGGTTTTTTAAAAGTTAAAATCCTTTGAATAAATAAGATACTTTTCAACCGACCTTAGGAAAGTTAAAAATAACAGGATAGACACGGTTTTGTTAAGTGTTAAGTGGTTCGTTGCAAGGAAACTATATTTGTGATCATTAACAGCTTAAATGTTTTAAAGATTTCAGCATTGATTACTAAGTAACAGAAAAACAAAAAATAACTTTAGTTGAAGTAAACTGCCAAAAAAAATCATGTCGTTTTCATTTTATATTTTATAGTTTGAGTACTTTTACAGTAAATCTAATGTTAATATCCCGGGTGTATTGGTAACCAAAGATAATTTTTGGTTGCACTCTTGAGTGTCCTTTGATGTCGTCATAGTAGTTTTCAGCTTTCCAAGTTTAAGGATTTCAGTAAAACTGATAAAATAAAAAGTAATGCATTTACAATAAATAATTTATTATACTGTCTGACTCTCTAGTTGACAATTAAAAGTGATTTTTTTTTTTTTATTATTTTACTAAAAAATCACAGTGTTTCAGTGCAACTTGAACGTAATAATGTTAAATACTTGCACATGAAAAAAATTTGTCATTTTCGTAAGATTAGAATTGAAAATTTAGATCGAAGACTTGTCATTCTTTAATATTTTAAGTATGCCCATGTCATTTACTTCCTGCAGGGTATTAAAAAATTCTTTTTTATGATTTGCTAGGGTTTCTACATAAAAGATTGCATGCTTGACTGTAATTTGCTTCTTAAGTAAATTGACAAAGATGTGCATCCACCAATAGAAAAAGGAGGGATAAGAGTCCGACACTCATTTCACAAAAAAATCTTAAGAGAAAAAATACTCATAAGTCTGGAACATTTCAGTTTAACTTACCAGTACGATCAATTTTTATTGTAAGATTTTTTTGTAAAAAAGGGCCCCTGCTTATGAACTGCATTACCTCCTTTCTAATCTTTTAAGTTCCTTGTCAATTGTCAACAATGTCCTTCATTGAAGGCTGAATGGGGGCGGGATATAGCCTTTAGATATATATCATAGATATACATGTTGTAGGTGACCAAACTGCCTTCATTAATGAAGCTATCAGAACAAATATTGCAAATGGCAACCAACAACTTTTGTTTTGTTGAATTGATGGTATGACCTGCTTCCTACTTTCTAGTCATATATTTCCTTGTTTGGAATGATTGTTTGGTACCTTCTTGATACACAGTGTATATGGATAACTCATTTTTGTACATGTACTAATATACTATAACCTTTTTATGGGTACTACATTTGAAATGCTGTAGTAAGGCAGAACTAAAACTTTTGTTATTTATATTTCAGTACTAGTAGCAGAAATTGTTGCTCACTACCTTCCTAAATGGGTAGAGCTTCACAACTATACACCAGCTGCAGCAACAAAGCAAAAAATGGAAAACTGGTATTTATTAAATAGGTAAGACTTCTTTTCCTTAGTGATGGCAATGGAAATATACCTGTCTATCATAAAAAAAGAAATGTATGGGTAGATGATTTTTTGGGGCTGAGGGGTTTCAATTTTGTCCAGAGAACCTTATTCAGAATTCTGATGTGTCAATTCATAATAGAAATCATTACTTTCAAAATTCTGGTGAGTCCTAGAGAAATTTAAGTGAATTTTAAAGAAAAATGTGTACACCAGTGCAGTATCACATTTAATACTTGGAAAAGACATTTACCTATTAAAGCAATTAATTCAAGTAATGCTAGAACAGATCCTTTAAAAAATATAAAAGATAAATATAAACCTAAACAAATATACCAGGCCGTGTTTGTCTATGTGAACATCACCTCTCTTATAAGTATTTTTTTGCTTCTTGCATTTGCACATTACCAGCAAAAACCTTTATATCAAAACATTACAAGTTTTTTTTTTTCATTTATGAATACATTTTTGCAGATCTTAAAATTTCATTGAATCTTTAGCTTAATTAAAAAAACAACTTATTTTTACTTTGCACATAATTCTAAATATTGTTAAATACTAATTTTAATGAAGCCCTTAATGACCTCTTTCCTTGAATATTTGCAGAGAAAATTAAACGGAAATTCTATTTTTTTTTTTCAACATATATGACTGAGAATGATGTATAATACCTTGTAAGAGTCAAATAAATTTACTTTAAGGATAAATCACTTTGAAAAATCAGCAGAAATATGAAAGTGATGCATAATTTTACTTTTTTATACTGTTAATATTTTAGAGTATAGCTTCTACATTTGTTTCATGTTTCATTCATCCTAATTTACTTTTTTCAACATGTTCAATACATTGATTTATACACTTTGAACATTTTTGAAAAAATTAAACTTTAAAGTAAACATATATACAACAGTAATTATTTTTTTGCTTCAAATATGAATGAAAGGGGATGATGGCAACATCCTAATTACACAATAAAAATAGAAAAGAGGTCAAAATACACAAAAAAAGATGGAATTTTGAATCTAGGTGTGAAATGATAAGAATTGCATAAATTCAGATATTTGAAAAAATGTACAGTATCTCTGGTGCTTTCGACTGGAGAACCGTCGTACACAAGCATCGCACAAGTTGGCACTCCGAGGCGGGTGGGGAGCAAGAAGGTGAACTGTGGTTTATTTTTATCAATAGTACCGCATAAGTCGACACTAGGGGCCGTCTTGACCTTGTTGTAGGGTATGAATGATTCGTTCATTGTTGAAGATCCTACATCAACTGTCAAGATGAAGAACAGGAATAAAAGCCCTGTTCATTGATAATTTTCTATGTTTTCTATGTATTGTGTGCGATTTTGTCCCATGTACATTTACTCAATATCCTTTCATTTTCTACAGGCAGCTTTTGTAAAGGAATTGCATTACCCCAATGATGCACCCCAAAGATGTATAATTTAAAAAGTAATATCTGGTCTTTTATATCTTTTAGACGAGTACTACGAAAATTAGATTTAGACTTATCAGATGATGTAATAAGGGCACTCGCTAATACCACAAATCCAAAACCTAGGGTAATAGAAAAGGTTTTAATGTTACTACGTATGCAGATTGACAAGATGATGGAAAAACAAGGTAGGAGTCGTCGGGAAATCGATCTCTCCATGTCCATAGACAAAGATTTATTGAAAGATTCAAGTAAGTTTTGCATGTCTTTGTATTATGACGTGTCTGCTGTGACTTAATGGATTTCCACTCTGCACTCAACTTATGCCGTGTCTTGAATGCCTTGGTAAGAGGTTGTTTTTCACGTTTAGGGAATTTACCTGAAATCCAATTATTATTTTTTGTTTAAGAATCTGTACTTTTTTTTTCTCAGTTTTCTAGATACTACATGTATTCTCTAAATGTTAGGTAATTTCAGTTGAATACCAATCTTAATTCTTTCTCAAATAATTAAAGGCTAGTATATAACAATTTTCAAATTAATCTTAGGATTAACTCAATTTTATGTAAAGAATAACCATGTTACTGTAAGACCTTGAGACTCCATAAGAATTTCTCTTTCTGAGTCCATGAACCAAAGACATATTTTGAAAATAAGACGAGATACATGTCTGAATTATGTTGAGACTTTACAACATTGTAACAGCAACCTTAATACCAGTACAAGTGAAACATGATTCTATCCATGGAACTTGTGCATGATTGTTCTGTTATTGCCATTGCATATTATTCAACAAATATGAGCACCTTAAGCAATATATATATGATAAGTAAAGTCATTTGCATTTAACATAAATACTAGGTATGTTTTTGGCATCTGACTTCGAATTCAGAAAATCCTCTGAATACAAAAAAATTTGAGATGTAGTATTATTTCCAATGAGACAACTATATCCACCAGAGTTCAATTGAAGTGGATGTAAGCAGTTATAGGCCACCCTACGGCCTTCAACCAGGAGAAAAATCTATACCATATAGTTGTCTATAAAAGGCCTGACATGAAAAATATGAAACAATTCAATCAAGAAAACTAACAGCCTAATTTATTACAAGACAATTTAAGAAAAACAAATATGACAGACATAAACCAAAGACAACCACTGAACTAATGTCAAGCAGACAATTTTCAAGTGTCTGAAACTCATCTAAATGTGAAGTAAACAATCTTTTTTTCTCAGATATAGATATTTAAATATATTTTTTTCTTTTTTAAAAAGAAGGATAAACAGTTTTAAAAGAGGATTTTGCCTAATAAAATTCAGAAAGTTTAGTAGCTTAGATGGCAGACATGTTGTTGATTTGTTTGTTGTTGCAATATATTTGACAGAATTTTTTTTATGTTAAGCATTCAGAATGTTGTCCAATATTGATTGAAAAATAAAAAGATAGAAGCCCTTTTATTCCACAAAGAAGTGTATATAGTACTTTCAGGCAATTCCTAAATGTGTAAAACACATATGCACAGTTCTTGCTTAGCAGTATTAGCATGTTGTCAATGTTTTCCTCTTGATATATATATATGTTACTTAATTCATATTTTCTATGAAGTAATCTATAATTCATAACATTCTGCACAAGTAATAACAACTTTGCATAAATAACTAATTTAGCCTCTAAAAATAACTTATCTTCTACTATATGTATGGTACAGGAAAATATAGTTATAATGAAGTTATTAGATATTTAAATATCGATGAAACATCTCATATTTTAATTTATCGATTTGCTGAAAAGAGAAAGTCTACATTTGTTTCATGTTTCATTCATCCTAATTTACTTTTTTCAACATGTTCAATACATTGATTTATACACTTTGAACATTTTGAAAAATTAAACTTTAAAGTAAACATATATACAACAGTAATTATTTTTTGCTTCAAATATGAATGAAAGGGATGATGGCAACATCCTAATTACACAATAAAAATAGAAAAGAGGTCAAAATACACAAAAAGATGGAATTTTGAATCTAGGTGTGAAATGATAAGAATTGCATAAATTCAGATATTTGAAAAATGTACAGTATCTCTGGTGCTTTCGACTGGAGAACCGTCGTACACAAGCATCGCACAAGTTGGCACTCCGAGGCGGGTGGGGAGCAAGAAGGTGAACTGTGGTTTATTTTTATCAATAGTACCGCATAAGTCGACACTAGGGGCCGTCTTGACCTTGTTGTAGGGTATGAATGATTCGTTCATTGTTGAAGATCCTACATCAACTGTCAAGATGAAGAACAGGAATAAAAGCCCTGTTCATTGATAATTTTCTATGTTTTCTATGTATTGTGTGCGATTTTGTCCCATGTACATTTACTCAATATCCTTTCATTTTCTACAGGCAGCTTTTGTAAAGGAATTGCATTACCCCAATGATGCACCCCAAAGATGTATAATTTAAAAAGTAATATCTGGTCTTTTATATCTTTTAGACGAGTACTACGAAAATTAGATTTAGACTTATCAGATGATGTAATAAGGGCACTCGCTAATACCACAAATCCAAAACCTAGGGTAATAGAAAAGGTTTTAATGTTACTACGTATGCAGATTGACAAGATGATGGAAAAACAAGGTAGGAGTCGTCGGGAAATCGATCTCTCCATGTCCATAGACAAAGATTTATTGAAAGATTCAAGTAAGTTTTGCATGTCTTTGTATTATGACGTGTCTGCTGTGACTTAATGGATTTCCACTCTGCACTCAACTTATGCCGTGTCTTGAATGCCTTGGTAAGAGGTTGTTTTTCACGTTTAGGAATTTACCTGAAATCCAATTATTATTTTTGTTTAAGAATCTGTACTTTTTTTCTCAGTTTTCTAGATACTACATGTATTCTCTAAATGTTAGGTAATTTCAGTTGAATACCAATCTTAATTCTTTCTCAAATAATTAAAGGCTAGTATATAACAATTTTCAAATTAATCTTAGGATTAACTCAATTTTATGTAAAGAATAACCATGTTACTGTAAGACCTTGAGACTCCATAAGAATTTCTCTTTCTGAGTCCATGAACCAAAGACATATTTTGAAAATAAGACGAGATACATGTCTGAATTATGTTGAGACTTTACAACATTGTAACAGCAACCTTAATACCAGTACAAGTGAAACATGATTCTATCCATGGAACTTGTGCATGATTGTTCTGTTATTGCCATTGCATATTATTCAACAAATATGAGCACCTTAAGCAATATATATATGATAAGTAAAGTCATTTGCATTTAACATAAATACTAGGTATGTTTTTGGCATCTGACTTCGAATTCAGAAAATCCTCTGAATACAAAAAATTTGAGATGTAGTATTATTTCCAATGAGACAACTATATCCACCAGAGTTCAATTGAAGTGGATGTAAGCAGTTATAGGCCACCCCACGGCCTTCAACCAGGAGAAAATCTATACCATATAGTTGTCTATAAAAGGCCTGACATGAAAAATATGAAACAATTCAATCAAGAAAACTAACAGCCTAATTTATTACAAGACAATTTAAGAAAAACAAATATGACAGACATAAACCAAAGACAACCACTGAACTAATGTCAAGCAGACAATTTTCAAGTGTCTGAAACTCATCTAAATGTGAAGTAAACAATCTTTTTTTCTCAGATATAGATATTTAAATATATTTTTTTCTTTTTTAAAAAGAAGGATAAACAGTTTTAAAAGAGGATTTTGCCTAATAAAATTCAGAAAGTTTAGTAGCTTAGATGGCAGACATGTTGTTGATTTGTTTGTTGTTGCAATATATTTGACAGAATTTTTTTTATGTTAAGCATTCAGAATGTTGTCCAATATTGATTGAAAAATAAAAAGATAGAAGCCCTTTTATTCCACAAAGAAGTGTATATAGTACTTTCAGGCAATTCCTAAATGTGTAAAACACATATGCACAGTTCTTGCTTAGCAGTATTAGCATGTTGTCAATGTTTTCCTCTTGATATATATATATGTTACTTAATTCATATTTTCTATGAAGTAATCTATAATTCATAACATTCTGCACAAGTAATAACAACTTTGCATAAATAACTAATTTAGCCTCTAAAAATAACTTATCTTCTACTATATGTATGGTACAGGAAAATATAGTTATAATGAAGTTATTAGATATTTAAATATCGATGAAACATCTCATATTTTAATTTATCGATTTGCTGAAAGAGAGAAAGTTATGATCACAAATGTCAATATTTATAATGTTACATTGTTAGAGGAAAATTATATTTTTGAACTGGGGAAGGGCTGTAGTCATAGCATTAATGAGTGCTTAGTTGTTTAGAAACAAAATTACTTTCTCATTCGATACTCAATAAGAAATATATATTATTCTTTTGGATTACTACTACTAATAATTAAGATTGGTTGTAAAAAGTAGGGGTTTTTTTATACACAAAAGTATGATGTGTTGGTTCCAGTGTTGTTTTGGTCACGTCATTCTTTAATGCCTAAATTATTGGGGACATGCAGTCAAAAATGAGAAAAAAAGTGCAAAAAATAACAATATTTCGGACATAAGGGGGACATCTTCAATGATCATTCCAGTATAGATAAATATTTATGATCTTTTATTTTAATAAATTGTATAATCTGATATTCCTCTTACTATATGAAAACAGTAACTATTTAGATACCAAACAAGTTTTGTTTTATAACTATTTGCAAGGATTTATATGGTATAGGAAATTATTAAATAATATCAAAATATCATCAAGTAATAATAAAACCACATCACGTAATGTCAGATTCCAACATTAGACATCTATAAGGCCACCCTTAACAAATTCTTTGTTTGATGTGGCCTACCCATGCCTTGTAGGGCTGGGTTACAGGAAGGTAGGGATTTTTATTATGCCCCATTTATGGGCATTATGTTTTCTGGTCTGTGCGTTCGTCCGTCCGTCCGTTCGTTCGTTGTCTGTTCGTCCGTCCGTCCGTTCGTCCCGCTTCAGGTTAAAGTTTTTGGTCGAGGTAGTTTTTGATGAAGTCCAATCAACTTGAAACTTAGAATACATGTTCCCTATGATATGATCTTTTTAATTTTAATGCCAAATTAGAGATTTTCCCCCATTTTCACGGTCCACTGAACATAGAAAATAATAGTGCGGATGGGGCATCCGTGTACTGGGGACACATTCTTGGTTTTTTTTTTGTTTGGCCAACAACATAAGTTACATCTTTTTAAACAAGAAAATGACTTTAGAGCACGAACAAAACTTTAAAAAACAAATTTGAAACAATTTGTGTTTTTTTGAGGTAGGCTGCTGTTTAGGTGGATAAGTAGCTATAGGCAACATCAACCAGTCTTCATTTGTTTTTGGCCTGGCATTCCATATAAAGTATCATAATAATTATTTCAGTACAAATTATTGTTTAGGCAGTTTTTGATTAATAAAATTTACCCCCAAAGAATGTCAAAAAAGATGGCATTTCAATTATCCAGTTACTATGGTAACAACTTGTGTTTTTGATTACCATGGCAAAACGGATTATTATAAATTTACCTAGTGCCCCTTTGAGAAACCTCTTTATTGAAAACGAAAAATGTAAGGAAGTAACATAAGCACATGTATTTCACATTGAATGTGGTGGTTTTAACTCTTAATTGCGTTGCATGGATCAACATGTAATTAGTCACATGATATATCTTCTAACCTTTGCTGTATCTATGACTGTGTTTGTCTATATATATATATATAGCTATAATTATTGTATTATATATTATGACAATTTTTAAAAGAACCATGCATAGATTTCATTATCAGAGTTTCATTACTTAAGTATTTTACCTTCACAGTGAAATTTGATATTAAATATTTGATCTTTGTCTGACAGGTATATGATTTATGAAGGTATTCCAGTATATTGTTTTTGGATTTAAGCAAGGTTTTTAAAGCTGCATTATTTTTACTTCAAGATACTTATCAGAATGATATACATTTTCCAGGGTATAAGTTATCGACAACTGTATCCAATATATAATGAAAAAAATTTAGTATGATATTTTTTTATCGTAACGAAGTTTGAATATTAAATAATTTATATATGTATTACTGTATATGTACTTTTTCGCGAGTTCTTATTTATAGCGAATTTGATACATGTATTGCCAATCAATTCAGGAGTATTTAATTTCGTGGTATTTTCAAAAATATCAAAACATAGATAATGGACTTGAAATATATAAATGTTCGTAAATTAGGTCTTTCTTAGTTTAACAATATGAAAGAAAATTGAATAAACAAAGATCTGTCAATCATCAAATCACTTCTTTATTCTTCTGAGGTTTAATTACTTGATAAAGTTGTTAATTATATAATGAATTTGTCATATTTGGCTTGGGGTATTAATTGTTACCTTTTGTTTATTTATTCTTAATTGAATATCTGTATGGATAACTGATGTTGTGTTAATAGTTTCACAGTTTAATTTATTGAAGATAAGGCCCATGCACCCTTAGGGGCATTATGTTTTTTGGTCTGTGCGTCCGTTCGTCCTTCTGTCCAGCTTCAGGTTAAAGTTTTTGGTTAAAAGTATTTGGCAAGGTAGTTTTTGATGAAGTTGGAGTCCAATCAACCTGAAACTAGTACACATGTTCCCTATGATATGATCTTTCTAATTTTAGAGTTTTGACCCCAATTTCACATTCCACTGAACATAGAAAATGATAGTGCGAGTGGGCATCCATGTACTATGGACCATTCTTGTTTACTCTTACTTTCAAGAAACACAACCACAAATAAATTTTGAAAACCACATACAGTGAATCAAATTAACTTTGGTATCATGCAATTTGCATTGCAGAAAATGTGTTTTATATCTCAATTTCCTTTGCTTCTCACAAGGCTCATTAAAAATACAATTTAAAGAAATACATTAGGAAATTTGCAAACATATACTAGTATGTTTATATTCCTGATCAATAAGTACTGATACAATATAAGATTAAACAAGGAGAAGGATTAGATATTTATAACAATTGCAACTTAAAAACTTGAATTTTTTACTAGAATAATGAATTTTTATTATAATTATCAGTCTATTTTAACATTTTCACAGAAGCATTAGTTCCTGTTACATCAAAATCTACAGGGAGACATTCCCCAGAAAAAATATCATCACCAAGAAAATATCAACGAGGAGAAATTCCACACAGTCACCCAGACAGATCGTAAGTTAATTTTGTTGGTTTTGGGGGATATTCAAGAATCATGTGAATTGGTCCGTCCGTCTCCCTGACTATGCTATGTTAGCACAACTACTTCTAATAGGCTGGATGGACATTTATGAAATTTCTTTTTTGAGTTCATGCTGTAGTACATTTAAAACAGTTCAGATACTTTGCTTGTGGTCTATTAAGTCTGTTCAATCTATTTTCAGTTTTATGTACTAGGTATCTTATTTACTTGTGCTTAACTATGTCTGAGTTAACTTTAGGTCAAATAACCTAACAGAATTAAATATCCTGTAAAGAAATATCTGTAAAAGGTTTTTGTCTCACCTGCAACAAAAGTCGCCAAAGGCACGACAGGAGTCCCTTTTCCGGCAATGATGCATCAACAATTTTTAAGTTTTCTGCTTAAGTCAGTTTGATAGGAACTACTTGTGATAGATCAATGATATTTTCTATATAGTTGCATTACTATCAGTACATATCAGTTTACCAACTAAAATTAAAAAGTGCAACAATATACTGAGCAATTCAATATCTACGATTTTTAACAGCACAATACACATTATGATTAATGCCACATGTAAAGATTGCAGTCAAATGAAAGAAAAAACATATTCAAATATTTTTAGCTGCAATAGAATAGATATTTTTCACCCTGTATTGGCAAACATTTAGAGATTTATTTAAGGAATGACTGTAATATTTTTTCTGTCTATGAAGAAATAACATCAAAAATGTGGTGCACACTGAATAACTCGTGTAGCGTGTTATTTTAAAGTGTGCACCACATTTTTTGTGTTATTTCTAATAGACAGAAAAAATATTACAGTCATTTCTTATAATTTAATTCTAAATTCCATTTTAAACCGGAGTAAACCATGAAAAAACATTGATGACGTCACGGTCACATGACAAAATTATGTCTATGAGCTGATAAACAAAACAATGTCAGGCAATCAGAAGACGTGTTACATCCAAAATTAAATTATTAATAGTATATATACTGCCAATGTTGTTTTGATACTGACATTTTATGTTTGTTGTTTGCCTTAACATAAACAACAAAAATTGCTTCATAAAGACATGGAGATCAAACAGCCATTATACTTTAGATTAGTAGCTTATTATATGTTCATGATGTACATGTATATATGCCATACTTATTGCTTGTGGTTCAGGCATATCCTTTAAGTCTTTATAATTTGGTTGTTTGCTTATACTTAATCAGTTGTTTTGCTATAGACATAAGTCTAGAAAACTATCAAACTTTAAAATAAAATCATGACTATAGTTGGTATAGTTTGCTTGAAAATATTTAGTTTATATTAAACCTTAATGGTGATATTTTTCAGTTTATTTACTGCCAGTCTCAATGATTTTGATGGGTATATAGTTTTGTTTATTTGTGATACATTGGAAAGGGTCTACTATAATATACACTTGTTTTAGTGGTGAAAGATAATAAACAAGAAAATGATTCTTTGTGAGAGTGATATGGATTAATGCTTATTAACAATTCAAAATAAGGTCTGTTGTTAGGAATTGCAGTATAAAAACTATATGTGATAGTGCTTTTTGAATGACACATTTTAGAAAAATTTGCTTTATTACTTACTCTTTATTGGAGAGATATGGATAAATGCTTAATTTTATAAATTTAGGTGAAGTAAGATTTATAAGAAATGAAGTGTATAAAGTATAGGTAAAAGTGCTCATTGGACCACAATTTTTATGCTCAATTTATTATGCACCATTTATGGGCATTATGTTTTCTGGTCTGTGTGTCCGTCCGTCTGTTCGTTTGATCGTCTGTTCGTCCGTCCATCCTTTCGTCCCGCCTCAGGTTAAAGTGTTTGGTCGAGGTAGTTTTTGATGAAGTTGAAGTCCAATCAACTTGAAACTTGGAATACATGTTCCCTATGATATGATCTTTTTAATTTTAATGCCAAATTAGAGATTTTCCCCCATTTTCACAGTCCACTAAACATAGAAAATGATAGTGCGGATGGGGCATCCGTGCATTGGGGGACACATTCTTGTTTTATATTTTTTTAAGCTTACCTGGCCCAAAGGGTAAAGTGAGCTTTTCTCATCACTTGGCGTCCCTAGTCCGTCATTAGTTGTTGTTGTACGTTGTGAACTTTTACAAAAATCTCCTGAAACTACTGGGTCAAATTTAAATAAACTTTGCAACAATCATCATTCGGGTATCTAGTTCAAAAAATGTGTCTGCTGAGTGCTGACCTTTTTTCAGCCATCTTGGTTGACATGGCTAAAAATGGAACATAGGGGTAAAATGCAAGTTTTGCCTATTATTTTGAAAACCACTATAAATAGAGAAAATCTGACAGGGGAAAAAATGTTGAGCAAATAAGTCATGACCAATATCGCCAGACTACTCCTTATTAGAGTTATTGCCCTTTAATGACGATTTTTTTACCATTGTTTTGCGTTATTGCCTTATATTTTAAAAACCATAAAAGATGGATAGAATCCTCAAAAGCAAAAATGATCAACACTTTAGGATCTACAAAAAGGTCAACATAGCTGACATCTTCAGTAGACTACTTATTAGAATTTTTGCCCTTTAATGACAATTTTTACAAATGTTCAAATGTTTATGTTTATATAAAATCTTGTTTTTCATTTTTAACCGGATTTTCGATTTATTGATTTGGGGATGTACGGCGGGCGGGCGGGCGGCTGCCAGACAGTATCAGTTCATTAACATGAAAACCCTTTGACGAAATCTTTTCAAATTTAGATATTCTTTAGTTGGTCTGACTCTCTATAAAATTTATTTTCAGATTTCGATCACTGCCCACCTTGTAAATATATGTTAGTTTTAAATTAATCTTGCTGTATAGCTTAATAACTTAAAATATTTGTGGTTTTAAAATTAATGCATGCATGATTAAATGGCCAAAGTTCTATAAAAATATGAAAATTAACAAGAGGAGGTCTTGGGTGCACATCAATGAGACAGCAACCTAGCAACTCAAATTAACTGAAGGAGTTGACTCTCTATGGCCTTTAAATATTGTCCAAGTGCCCTCTCTGTATTGCAAGTTCAGAGTATAATCTTGAATGAAGACAAGTTATGAATAAACTGAACAATGTGATTTTAATATCTAACACCAACACTAAATTCTCAATTGAGAAAAATATGAGTAGACATCATCAACCACTGACAAGATTCCTGACATGGGACATGCGCCTTTAAGCATGTATGGTGTCAAAATCAAAGTAATTTTGTGTCATTCCTTTTTATTTTGTCAATATCATAGAAGAAAAGACACACTTGAAAATTGATTATTGTTTGCTTATATGTCCAGTAGCAAATATTTCATGCATATACACCTTTGAACACTTTCCAAATGTTTGTAAATCACATTGATGTAGACTATGTCATGAAATAACAGTTGCAAAGCTAGGAATAATGCAAAAGCAAAGTCTTCTTAAATATTTTGTCACATTAATTCAAAAAAATTTCTCAAATCACAATACTTTCTAGTTTTTTAATAAAATTGATCAGTCAAATATGCCATGTTGACATTAGCTGACCAAATCGATGGAAATGCTTCCATTTCTGTCTGATTAACAGCCTGTCAATTTTTTTCTAATTTTATGGTGTATTTATTATTGATAAATCATTAAGTGTGGTACAAGCTATCAATAAGTTGGCCACTGTACCAGTTTTGGATTAACTATATTTACAAATGATAAGAACCTGGGGTTTTATCGTCATATGTTTAAAGATTAAACCAGCATGACACAATTGTATGCTACTATATAATTTATTAATAGTTTTATAATGTTCTTTTGTGAAGTTTGAGTATTTAATTCTTAACAAGGAGGTTATATATATTGATTCTTAACTGAAAATTATACTGAGTTTAGAATTCACTTTAGTCTATAGATAATTATGATAAAACTATACATTTAAATGCTAATTAGGATAAAGTGAAAACAAAGAGTTGATACTTGGTAAATGTATACTCAAATGAAATGCAAAATTCTTTAAATATGACCCCCAAGGGTGACTGGGGAATAGAAATATGACACTTAGGTCTTCTTCCGACCAGCAGTAAGCTCTTGCCAAAGTGGGGGATCTGTTTGGCTGTGCGGGATATACAACTACACAGTCGCGTCCCGTCAGAATGGCGATGTTAAATCTGATGCCTCAGGTAAAGAGAGTGACACACTGTTTGCACGTTAAGGTGGATAGGGGGTCTTCTTTAATATCCATAGATTTTTTCAATAATTTGACAAAATGTAGTTTATATCATGCTTTTTTCAAAAATATAATAAAATGCAAAGGTATGAGTCACCACGCTTTTTTTTTAGCAGGTTGTGCAAAATTGTCAGATTTTATATAGATTATTCATGGAAAACACAATTTTGTGTGATAAAAAGAAAACTACACCATATAGAATTGTAGATAAAATATGAGAAGATAGCTCTAATAATATGCTTTCAGATAAGAAAAAGAAAAAATTGGGTCACCGGACTAGTTTTCTTGCTACATAATAAAATAGGTAAATTCACAACACATTCTATTATAAAAGTTATTTTATCTGAGTTATCTCCCCTTCTGAGTTATCTCCCTGTATGTGGCAAAGTTGAAAAAAAATAAATCTAACAAAAAATATACTATTCTCGAAATTTGCACATTTCATTAAAGATATAGACCCGATTGTTATCTGCTATTTCAAAATCCAAGATGGAGGAAGGCACCCCAGCTACCTTAAGAACCCTTTCAACAACTCTTTGGAAGGGTCTGTAGGTGGCCTGTTGCAAGGCAAAATTTCTGTCCCTATTCAATATATCAATATATACCAATATAAGCTGTTGTGTATAATTTCAGAGCTTATCCAAGACCAAAAAATCCTATTTATTGGTAAGAAGTAGCGTTTAGAGCTAATTGCTACATTAATATTTTAACCAGCAGTAAAGATTTCGCAGTATAAAGATAATAAGTTATAATTTATCATATATTTTCATCTCTCAGTACTTAAATCAAAATAGAAATTTAACTATTGCTTTAAAATAATTTAGTTATGAAGCGTTGATGCATGTGAAGAAATCTCATATTCTTCTAAGGAAAAACATATATAGAAGTGAAATTAACATTTAATGTATTTCTAAAAAAATCTCATTTAATATAGATATTAAAATTCTGTAACTAAGGATATATGACTGTAATTTTTATATTCTGCTGAAATAAATACATGCATTTTAATTTATTGCATAATTAAGATTATATTCAATTTGGTATACCCTAATACATGTAGTATTTAAAACGCTATGTCAAAATATTATGGAAGGTTTGTTAAAGTATAGTAACAGTATATGAAGTCTTTATGTAGTTTTGGTTGCACAATAAATGTGTAAACTTTTGAACATGGGCTAGATATATAGATTTGGTGTGTGAATTACATCATAAACCATACATGTGGATAACTAATTGTCTTGCAGGTTTAGTCAGTTCAATTGAAGGATATACGGTACAGTAGCAGGGCCAGATGTAGTGGCAAGAAAATTGTCTACAGCTTACTACTACCACTAAATTTATGATTTCACTAAAAATTTCATCTATTCAATTTTCATTTTGGGAACTAGCTTTAAGGGCTATAAACTAAGAATGACTTTGCAAAAAATTAATGTAAATATCTCTTTCTGTTGGAAAGTTGTAAGAAATTTTTGGAAAAGTATTGAAATGTAAAATTTTGTGTTTTTACCTCAACCAAGTAAAAGTAAAATACGAAATCTTTTAAAATCAGTCTTGAAGGTATCTTTTTTCTTTGCATATTTCAAAAGTGCATATCAACATCGACTATTTGTAAAAATTTCAAGAAAAATTCAATTTAAGTCATTAAGATTTCTTCTGTATCGTATGCCCTTAAAATTGAAGCTCGAATAAAAATTATCTCTGGTACTACTCAGTAGATACAGCTAGGTCTAGGTGACATTCCCATAGAAGCTTTGGTTTCCATGATCTTTTTATATAAAGCTCCTGATAAAATATTAAAACAAAATATTGGTTGTCACTTCTATGGTTTATACTGTAACACAATGTGTATAGTGTTTGAAGAGAATATTTTAAAAGACGAATAATTGGTAAAACAGAAAAATTAGTTTTGAGTTATTATAGTACAATATGTTCAGTCTATTGAAATGCAGCACATTGTGAGATTTGATAAGATTTGTGAGAAGATGATAACAGACCGGTTTATAAAACATAGGTCAACAAGATTATGAAATACTGATAGCATCTAGAATTGTGAGCATTTTGTGTCTATTGATATTTTTTGAAAGCAATATATTTACAATAACAAGTGCTATATAGGAACATTTACATACATTTAAAAAGTTTTCTCTTTATATGCTATTCCTGTATTACAATTCAGAGAAATAAATATTATCACTACATGATTAAAAAGAAAGAAAAAACCATGTTTTTAACAGAATAGTATTCTTGAAAAATAAAGATAATAGTAAATTGTCTTCGTATCTTATTTACACTGCTAACAAAATCATATTTTTTACAGGACATACCTAGGAGACGGAAAACAGCCTTTATATGAACCAAAACTATTTATTGTACCATCATCAGAAAATGTTTCAAGAAGTTTACTTGAAGAAAAGGAAATGGAAAGTCTGGCTAAAACTGAAACGATTAAAGTATGTTTACCACTTATAAAATATCTTAAAGGGAAAATTCACGATTTTTGACTTGTAACCTAAATATGATCATAATAACTCACAAAGTTTTATCGATATATGTGCAGTAATAAATAAGAAAATAATTATTAAATTATTTATAGACTACTTCCTGGAGTACGTGACGTTAAATACTGATATTGCATGCTGGGATTTAAAGAACAATCATTTAAAGTCTTGTTCTTTAATCATATTTCAACATAATCATAAGCGTGCCGATGACTTAGACTTTCATAGCTAATTACCATCCAATAACAAGAAGATAAAACGAACGGCCATGCAACTTGTTACTTTCATGAGTTAATTTTTTCTAAGTTTACCTTATATATTTCGATTTTTGATATGTTGACAGCACAAAAAGTAAATCTTTTAATTTTTTTTAATATTTTCTTTTCCAACGAATATGCTGAAAAAAATTAGGGAATATAACTTTAACTGTAAGGACAATAAGTCACAATACGTTTTGACCCTTAATTCAAGCAGACATTTCTATGCTAGGACTATATGTTAATTCAATGTGTATTATTCCCTGGCAATACCCGTGGAAGGCTTGTTATAAAATCAAGGTAATTTGCTAATCAGTATTTAGCCATGTCACGAGGGCACACGGACACTGTGCCAGGTGTGAATGTTATTTCGAATGGATTATAAGACAGAAGACAAAGTTAAAATACATATTAAAGGTAATGGCAAATACAAATCGATCACCTTGGAATATTAAATTATATATAGGGTATGTATTTCATATGCATGTAGGATGAATAAATCCGATGTTATAAAAATGATAAATAATGTTCAAATTAAATCTAAAGGAGAATTTGTTAAAATCAAAATGATTTTTTTATTTGATCATTTTAAAAACAAAGAAATAATTTTGGGGGAACTAATAATCAAGTGTAATAATAAGAGTATATCATTTGACTGATCAAAACGAAAAAAACTCAATTTTATAAAATTGGTGTATCTAAAGCGCTTTTGATTTACCTCATACAGTTAAAAAATGTCAGAAACACTCTTATCTTAATATTTGAAATCTTAGTATGTGTTACCTGGCCAAAAGGTGTTTAATCAATATCAGAAACCATCTAAAGTCAACTTTGCGTATGTAGAACAGAACCGAAAAAATACTTAGTTCGCCATGGAAATTTTTTAATACTTTTGCTTCAATGTAAATATTCACACACATATAAAACATTCATATAATTAAACGTGTATAAACCCTCATGTACACGGTGAAAAAATCGAAATCACACAAAATCATTCAACACCAAAGTAAGTTTAAGATAATTAACGGGTGCTCTTTTGGTGGACCGTGGCTGTATCTATCCATTCTTCAGGCTACTTCAGCTAATGATCTTCCCTTTTTTTTTTTATCCAATAGAACAAATTGTTTTTGATTTCCGAAATCTTTTATTATTCAAAACTGTTAAAATATTCATTGTTTAAGAAAAAAAACAACTGTAACTGTATTACAATCAACTTCAAAATGAGGAGGAGTTTACTTTGGTAATAAAAAGGGAAGTTTTCATGATTCGCAAGGGTTATATTTGATATTTATTCCATTCTAAGTCTCAAATATAAATAGGAAATAAAATTGCAAGAGTTGGTGTAACTATAAATATTTTAAGTTTGGCTGAAACGTGTCAATCATTATATTATTCAGTGGAAATCAAAAATTTTGTGGTTTGTATTTAAGACAGACTGGAGGAATAGGATTTTCCATGTGCTTTATATCTTGTACCTTTGCAAGACTTGTCATTCATATTCTTCAGTAGGACACATTATTCCCACTCTAAACAGACAAGAATACTCAGACAAGTGGACAAGAAGTAGTATTTTTAAATTTCTGTGATTTAATACCAAGTAAAAAAAAAATTCATCCACAAGTGGTAGTAAAATTGTATACACGTATGAGTTTAGCAATGACTAGTATATCACTGTCGACTCAAGACAAAAAATGTACACATGACGTATATTACATCTGATAGATTTAAAATGGAAATTTCCAAGCATGTACACTGATAAGTTCAGCAGTGAAGCGATGTATGAACCTGCATTATGTAATTGTGTAATAAAGAGTTTTTTAATCCGATAGGAAATCGCTTGAATACCTGGACGTGTCACCTCACAATACCTCTGGCAATATCTCCTTTAGCCATGCTGATGATCAAGGACAGACTAAATAAATATATTGCATTAAAGACTTATGACCAAATTAAATTTTTTAAAACAATTTTACACGGAACACCGCTAGTTAATTATGACTTTAAACTTTGAGAGAATCCATAAAAGTAATTGCTCTAAAAAAAAATTAGATGTCCAATTGGCCAACTTTTCCAACTCTTAAACCTTTTTTTAAAGATTGTTCTGTATCAAGTTAGTTTAAAAAGTTTGCTGATAGGTAGTACAACCATGTTTGATATAATTCTATTTTTAGGATCAGGGAAACTATGATTGCTTTTCAGGTTACAACAACCTGACCACTGACAAATGATTTCGACACTGAATTACGACTACGTTAGTCCCTGCTTGTTTTGGTACTTTGTGGTTTATAGATATCACATGGTTTTTTTAATCGGGAAACCGTCAAGACGGCTACATATAGACAATTGATAATCTCAATTTAAAATAGATGCTGATCTCTTATCTAGGGGTATAAAACTTTAATATTTATGAATTTTTGTTTTTTTATACATTATGAACATAATATCATTTTTTCATTTTTTTGTGAAGTTTCCCTTTAAATTTCTGTAAAAACTGAGAGGCTAAAATATTCACATCTTCTAAATTTTATATTCCCCTTTTCTCAAGTTACAGGTTTTGTCAAAGTTGCATATCGTTCCTTATTATAGCAGTATTATCTTATTTTTTGCAAAACATTATTTGACCTCCAGATTTTTAATTTTGTAAATTTTATTCTTTTAAATTTTATTTTGATCTTCAAATAATGCGATTCCCAGAAATTAGGTATTTTTTTTATAACTGATGTTTTTCATTTATTTTTTTCTTAATTTGTTTTATCTTTTGATTAAAGCAAAAAAAAGTGATCTCCCTCCCTGTTAGGATTATTTACAGCCTACCAAAGAAAGATAACTCAGATTGAGTGAAAAGTAGACATTTCTAGATCTTCTTCAATGAGATACTTATGGATTCTTCTAGGCTCTTTTTACATCTGACAGAAGGCATGCATGTGTTATAAAATTTTCTTTACTGTATATCCATCTCATGATCTGAGAAATTTTTGGTTTCAACACCTGCCATATTTTTTTTTACCAGATATATTCGTAAACTGAAAATAGAATTAACCATTTATAAGTTAAGTCGGAAAACAGATGTGATTTTGGTTTTTTATGATAAGAAGAGAAGAATAATAGTCCAAGAAGTTCATTTATAGTATTTCTGTGATGTTAGATTATAAACAGAATGACAATTATTGGAATAATCTTTAACAGTTATACTCAAGATCAAACTGTTGGAAGCTAAAAATATAAAATGTTTGTGAGCAATTTATCCAAAAGGGCCTATAAAATTGCTTTTGGGAGTTACAACTATGTAACTCCATACCGGTATATTACTAAAAATAAATTGTGTTTGGTTAAGATTTTTGTTCTCCCTCAAAATCAAAAAATCATATTCTGTAAATGTTGAAATTTTTCATGCAGGGGTTATTTTAGCTGATTTTGGGATCATTAATGTATGAAATTATCCCTTAAATGAATAGTTTGTACAAATGAACAATAACCATGGGAATGGCAGACTCAAATTACTATTTGATATGTGACCTTAACCCCTGCTCAAAACCTCAAAAGTAAAGAAATTTACATCCCATGAAAATATCTAGGTTTACTGACAGTAATCTAAAGCTTAGTTTTATTGTTCCCTGTGCAAAGTGTTGTGGCGGAATATAGAAATACCGTGTGTTGTCCTGTCTTGTCAGCTCTCTGACGTGTACAATTCTTGCCGGATTTTTATCTAACTTATATCAGAGGTTTATGTCTGCTATGTCTTGGACATGTTCGAAAACCAGTGCTGATCAACTATTCTTAAAAGAGTTATACTCCTTGGAAATATTAATTATATGAAAAATTGCATTGTACAGTCTTTCATGTGTACAATTCTTGGTAGATTTTTTTATCAAACCTACATCAAAGCTTATATCAGCAATGTCTCAGATAAATTCGAAAATCAGTGACAATCAAGAATTTTCTTAAAGAGTTATGCCTTTGGAAATATTAATTATATTGAAAATTACATGTAAGGGCTTTGAAGCCTACATTTCTTTAAGATATAATATTTATATATAACAAAATAAATTTTTTGGGGTTATTTCCCTTGGACAGATAAAATATGTGCAATGGGGGACATTTGAACACTGTTCTTTTATTTGTTAGATTGATTTTCAATTATTTAAATTTACTTGCAGATACTGAATTCAAAAATAAAGAGATTAGAACAACTGCTACACTTTAAGGATATTAGAGTAGAGGATTTACAATCACAACTCTCGGTAGTGCAAGGAATGTATTATGTGACAAATAAAAGATATCGATAAATTACTTTAGCATAGAAATGTATATAACTGATGTACTTTTAGAATTTCAAGGAATCTTCAGAGATAGTGTGAATCTATTATTGAATGGACACAGATACATGACTGTAACAAGGAATCTAGTTTAACCTCACCTTGATCCCCAAAAAATCTCTGAAAAGGAACAGTGATATATCATTTATTATTTTTTTAGATTCATTTTCAATTGTTTATGTTTATTTGCAGATACTGAATTCAAAAATAAAGAGATTAGAGCAACTGCTACACTTAAAAGAAATCAGAATAGAAGACTTACAAACACAACTCTCTCAAGTGCAAGGAATGTATTATGTGACAACTAAAAGATATAGATAAATTACTTTTGTGTAGAAATGAATCTGTACATAACTAATGTATTTTTTCGAATTTTGTTGGAAGCTTCAGGGATAGCATGAATCTATTACTAAATGGACAATTGTTACAAGGAATCTAGTTTTACCTAACCTTGACCAAAAAAACCAAACCAAAACCTCAATATATCACCTATTGTTACCATCATGCTACATAAATGTTTCTAAATGAAATATATGTATAGATAATAAGTTTGGGTATTTTTGGTTGATTTGTTTTTGTAAGTTCATAATTTGTTTTTAAGGTGTTTATACCATATTGAAATTTGTGGTTATATTTGATAATATATAGAAACTATTTAACATCATTCCAATACGAAAAGTTAAATGCTTGTATAAATGTCAACTAATGGATACTTATCTTAAGATGTTTTCTAAATGTTGCAGCTTTCAAATCCAAATCTGAAGTCTTGCTTTTGAATTTGTACATTTACTTCCTTGTTTTCGTGGTGGTCATTGCCGCCAAAGCTCCACATATTTTGCTGTAATTGAGATGATATTGGGAACTTTCGAAAGTCTTTAGATCATTCTTTGTTGGTATGGTAAAAAAAAATAAAAATTGGTCACTTGTAAATGGATGTAAATACATGTATTATTTGAAATATATTTCAAATTTGTACGTATGAAAATGTAAATGTACCTAATAATACAGGTAGAAAGCAACCATTGTTTTTGTTTTGTTTTTGAAATTAGACTAGGTTTCCTTTCTATAGCCAAATGATCTTAATTTTATATCAATTTATTATATTCATAGTACTCAGTGTTGTGTTTTTATCAAAGTATTGTGTCAATTTAGATATTGAGATATGATGTCCAGTTTTTGTTTGATTTAATTATTTGTTCCTCTACATATTTTTCTGTTATTGCATATTTTTGATCTACTATTTCAAGATTTGTCTCCTGAAATAAGATATGAATATTTAGTTGTATTTTTGATGTAATGTAAAGCATCTGTATATAAATATTCATTTTCATATCTTCGATCTGTGTTCACTTTGCTATATTGTGCAAATTTTTTGTACATTAATCTGCATTAGTTTAACTGAAAATTTCTTTTTTTATTTTTTTAATAGATAGTTCTTAAATATTTTCCCTTTTAGCCAAATATAAAGTTTCAAATATTCATATTGAATGATTTGGGAGTGAAATAATATCAGTCACAGGTTTGTGCCAAATGTTTTGTCATAAGGCTGAGAAAGAAAAATTGAAAGAACCAAATATCAAGGGAAAAGAAGGATTAAAAAAAAATATCCAGCATCAGGAACCAAATTTTGTTGACAGAATTGATATATTTTATTGAAATATTAACTTGTTATTGTATATATTTTTATGATTTTGCATGATTTAGTATTTTCAATATTTCTTTTTGATTTTGTTGTTATTTTTAAATGATATAACATGTTGTTCAATGTGTTAGTTGTTTACTTTTAAGGTGGTACCTAACACTACAGGGAGATAACTCTGTAAAATCAGCTAAACGTTTTATTTACATTATGTTGTTAAGGGAATATTAAGCTTCTCAATGATCAAAATTAGTGTTTGTCAAACTGCAATATAACCAGTGTAATTTTTCTGATTAAATGGTTGGTTCAAATTTTTTGAATTTTTTATATTTTTGTCAAAGGGTCAAAGTAAATACTTTGTCAAAATTTTATGAAAATTAAACGAGCCAAATTAATTTTAGTGAAGGTGTTGGGTACCACCTTAACTTAAAAATAAACGAAATGATAGCTATGCCCAGAGGTGGCTTAAGTGTCTTGGATTTAAGGGCTTCTAGGTTTTTAAATTGATTGTTAAGGGTGGAAAGTGAAAGTTTTGAGGCATATTATTTTCAGTTTTGTTTTGCTTTCTATTTTTGAATGAAAATCTTCATTTTATTTTTTAGAGTTAAATTTAGAAAGGCTGTATGCTCCATATAAAAGACTTTCATTATCAAAATTATTCTTTATTCATTACGTTAGTTAAATAGTTCTTAAAAAAATGAATAATTTAGTTTTCTGTTCAAATTATTGAAACAACACAAAATACAGGTTTCCATCATAAAAAATTGGTACATATGAAAATTAAGGGAATTCATGGAAGGTTGCAAAAAGTTATTTTTATGTAGAATTAATAAACCGTAAAATGATTCTATATCAAAACTATTTTCATTTGTATGTACTTCTTATTGCTAATGTACAGAAATGTTCTTTCAACAAAGTCTATGTTGGTTATGTGTATTTCAAAACTTAATATATATGTTAATTTAAAGCAATTCTTATTCACTTCTCTAGTCAATGATTTTAATCAAAATACTTTGTATATTTGAAGCTTTTATCACTGCTGTAAATGTTTGCTTTCAGCTAGATGGTAAAGGTAGCCAGTAGTGTTCTTACATAATAGGAGTGCTTCTATCATTTATGTTCTGTTATCTTTGTTGTCAATTTTTTTGTAGAAAATAATACTGGTTGAATTGATAAGTGATGGGGCAAGTTCATATGAAAAATAATTGGAATGCTAAATTTAGCATTTATATCATATGGAAATAAATTTGGTCAGATTCATGGTAGCATTTTAAGAGGGATGAGTCAAAGAGTATATGATTTGAGGGAAATACCCTTAAATCATAAAAAGTTATTACCAAAGCCCCTCCTACTTTTTGTCTCGCCTTGACAGTGTCAAAAAGCGAGTCATAGGTATGCTGTTTTCGGCAGCAGCTGCGTTGTCAACAATGTATTAGTTTGGGATTAGGTCAGTTTATGGAGAACCACTTGTGGTAGGTCAATGATTTTTGGTATGCAGTTGTTTTAGCATTGGTACATTTCATTTCCATGGAGAATAATTGGCCCCACCTCCTCAGTCATAGTCTATCAACATTGAAACTTTTGCTTAGTTTACATGTATTAGTTTGTGATTAGGTCATTTAAGGGGAACCACTAGAGGTAGGTCAATGATATTTGGTATGCAGTTGTATTAGCATTGGCAAATCTCATTTTCATGGAGATTATTTGGCTCTGCCCCCTCAGTCATGGTCTATTGACTTTAAAACTTTTGCTTATTTTACATGCACTAGTTTGAAATTAGGTCAGTATACAGGAATCCACTAGTGGAAGGTCAATGATATTTGTTATGCAGTTGTATTAGCATTGGCACATCTCATTTCGATGGAGATTATTTGGCTCCCTCCTCTCAGTCATGGTCTATTGACTTTAAAACTTTTGCTTATTTTACATGCATTAGTTTGTGATTAGGTCAGTTTATGGGGAACCACTAGTGGTAGGTCAATGATATTTGGTATACAGTTGTATTAACATTGGCACATCTCATTTCCATGGAGATTATATGACCCCGCCCCCTTAGTCATGGTCTATTGACTTTGAATATTTTGCATATCTTATATGTTAAAATATTGCTATTTCAACATTTGCATTTTACTATCAAAATAATAAAAAGGTGAGACATATCTCTGTGTTAGCAGTTTATTTTTCTGAAATAGCCCAATTGCCTTTCACACAGAGCATCATTAATAACAAACAAACACTATTTTTTATTCAGTTAGTATTCAGAGTTGTTTTAATACAATGATTTTCAATGAAGATATAATTATACCATGCTGGAACAGGATCTGCTTTACCATCCAAAGCACCTGAGATCACCCCTGGATTTATGTGGGATACATATTGCTCAGTCTTTAGTTTTCTATGTAGTGTTTTAGACTGTTGTTTGTCTTTTTTCAGTTTTTACCAAGATAATGACAGTTTTTCTTTGACTTATGATTTTTGGTTGTCCCTTTGGTATTTTCTTTCTTTTTTTAGGGCCAATTATAATAAATAAGCATATCTGTGATTAATATGGCTTTATTGTGTTTACTTGGCTGCAGTAAATCCAAAGGATTTATATATTTTGTATGTAGTTTGTCTTGTCTTCAGTTAAATAATTTTTTATGCAGATTTTAGCTTAAGTGAAAACAAACTAAATATTTTTTTTGGTTTTTATGTGTTTATAGCTTTAAAACAGATTACTTGTAAATTTCATATTTAATGTTGACACAGGCAAATGGAGGCAATCTTAAGAGTTAGATGTAATTCTGCAAAAACATTTCGGAAAATCTGAATGCAGTTATGGCCTTTAATAGCATGGATATCGCCACTCTATATATATATATATATATTTTATATTCCAAATTCTGCACTGATCAGTTATGACTAGTTATGAATACCTAAATATTCTTTTTCTGTAGAAATGTTTATCTTTATATAATTATGTTCCCTTATATGTGTTTATTAGTAAAGAACATTCTTTCATGCAACAATATGATCATTATTAATATCATCATCATCATCATATTATTTATTTTATTATAAATTATATTCACTAAATTGTCTCTCCAAATTGATACCAATTTTGGTAAATAACTAAATCTGTCTCCAGTAAATTGACCTCATATTTAGTGATGTTCAAATTCAATGAGCCTGCTGGTGACAATTAAATTTCTTGAGTTCCATTAAAAAAAACTTATCTGTGACAGGTGCAGTGTTTGGTAGAGATTTTTTTAATAATTTTTAGATTTAAACTACAAATCTGGCACTTAAAGTTTTCATCATGAATTTGAATATGTCTGCATCACAGGAGGATATACCATACTAGTATATAAGTCATAATTTGTTTTAAGTATTAGATTGCTTGCTCAAGCTAATGTACTAAAGATAACTTTGAAAGATTTTTTTACTCTTGTGCCAATGTTTTGTGTGTGAATTGAATATACTTAATATATATGTTAATTTAAAGCAATTCTTATTCACTTCTCTAGTCAATGATTTTAATCAAAATACTTTGTATATTTGAAGCTTTTATCACTGCTGTAAATGTTTGCTTTCAGCTAGATGGTAAAGGTAGCCAGTAGTGTTCTTACATAATAGGAGTGCTTCTATCATTTATGTTCTGTTATCTTTGTTGTCAATTTTTTTGTAGAAAATAATACTGGTTGAATTGATAAGTGATGGGGCAAGTTCATATGAAAAATAATTGGAATGCTAAATTTAGCATTTATATCATATGGAAATAAATTTGGTCAGATTCATGGTAGCATTTTAAGAGGGATGAGTCAAAGAGTATATGATTTGAGGGAAATACCCTTAAATCATAAAAAGTTATTACCAAAGCCCCTCCTACTTTTTGTCTCGCCTTGACAGTGTCAAAAAGCGAGTCATAGGTATGCTGTTTTCGGCAGCAGCTGCGTTGTCAACAATGTATTAGTTTGGGATTAGGTCAGTTTATGGAGAACCACTTGTGGTAGGTCAATGATTTTTGGTATGCAGTTGTTTTAGCATTGGTACATTTCATTTCCATGGAGAATAATTGGCCCCACCTCCTCAGTCATAGTCTATCAACATTGAAACTTTTGCTTAGTTTACATGTATTAGTTTGTGATTAGGTCATTTAAGGGGAACCACTAGAGGTAGGTCAATGATATTTGGTATGCAGTTGTATTAGCATTGGCAAATCTCATTTTCATGGAGATTATTTGGCTCTGCCCCCTCAGTCATGGTCTATTGACTTTAAAACTTTTGCTTATTTTACATGCACTAGTTTGAAATTAGGTCAGTATACAGGAATCCACTAGTGGAAGGTCAATGATATTTGTTATGCAGTTGTATTAGCATTGGCACATCTCATTTCGATGGAGATTATTTGGCTCCTCCTCTCAGTCATGGTCTATTGACTTTAAAACTTTTGCTTATTTTACATGCATTAGTTTGTGATTAGGTCAGTTTATGGGGAACCACTAGTGGTAGGTCAATGATATTTGGTATACAGTTGTATTAACATTGGCACATCTCATTTCCATGGAGATTATATGACCCCCCCTTAGTCATGGTCTATTGACTTTGAATATTTTGCATATCTTATATGTTAAAATATTGCTATTTCAACATTTGCATTTTACTATCAAAATAATAAAAAGGTGAGACATATCTCTGTGTTAGCAGTTTATTTTTCTGAAATAGCCCAATTGCCTTTCACACAGAGCATCATTAATAACAAACAAACACTATTTTTTATTCAGTTAGTATTCAGAGTTGTTTTAATACAATGATTTTCAATGAAGATATAATTATACCATGCTGGAACAGGATCTGCTTTACCATCCAAAGCACCTGAGATCACCCCTGGATTTATGTGGGATACATATTGCTCAGTCTTTAGTTTTCTATGTAGTGTTTTAGACTGTTGTTTGTCTTTTTTCAGTTTTTACCAAGATAATGACAGTTTTTCTTTGACTTATGATTTTTGGTTGTCCCTTTGGTATTTTCTTTCTTTTTTTAGGGCCAATTATAATAAATAAGCATATCTGTGATTAATATGGCTTTATTGTGTTTACTTGGCTGCAGTAAATCCAAAGGATTTATATATTTTGTATGTAGTTTGTCTTGTCTTCAGTTAAATAATTTTTTATGCAGATTTTAGCTTAAGTGAAAACAAACTAAATATTTTTTTTGTTTTTTATGTGTTTATAGCTTTAAAACAGATTACTTGTAAATTTCATATTTAATGTTGACACAGGCAAATGGAGGCAATCTTAAGAGTCAGATGTAATTCTGCAAAAAAACATTTCGGAAAAATCTGAATGCAGTTATGGCCTTTAATAGCATGGATATCGCCACTCTATATATATATATATATATATTTTATATTCCAAATTCTGCACTGATCAGTTATGACTAGTTATGAATACCTAAATATTCTTTTTTGTAGAAATGTTTATCTTTATATAATTATGTTCCCTTATATGTGTTTATTAGTAAAGAACATTCTTTCATGCAACAATATGATCATTATTAATATCATCATCATCATCATATTATTTATTTTATTATAAATTATATTCACTAAATTGTCTCTCCAAATTGATACCAATTTTGGTAAATAACTAAATCTGTCTCCAGTAAATTGACCTCATATTTAGTGATGTTCAAATTCAATGAGCCTGCTGGTGACAATTAAATTTCTTGAGTTCCATTAAAAAAAACTTATCTGTGACAGGTGCAGTGTTTGGTAGAGATTTTTTTAATAATTTTTAGATTTAAACTACAAATCTGGCACTTAAAGTTTTCATCATGAATTTGAATATGTCTGCATCACAGGAGGATATACCATACTAGTATATAAGTCATAATTTGTTTTAAGTATTAGATTGCTTGCTCAAGCTAATGTACTAAAGATAACTTTCGAAAGATTTTTTTTTTACTCTTGTGCCAATGTTTTGTGTGTGAATTGAATATTAAAGTATTATTTTTGCTGATTTTAACTCAATATCATACAATCGTTTTTGTTAAGGTTTATTTTTGCATTTTTAGGTTTTATTTCTGTAAGAATATTTATTCTTACTTTACCATGTTACAGTTTAAAAAACTATTATCAGGACTGTGATAAAATCAGTCGTATTTGAAACATATGCATTATGGCATATCATGTTCAGTCATAGAGCTAACTCCTAAAGTAGATGTTTGTCTTATTATTTATTCTAACGTCATTCTTATTTGGACCATTGAGCATGTTGGAGTTTTTAATGAAGGACTTAACTTTTTGTAATTGTTAATAAAAGAAAATGAGTAAATTTTTGGCTGAAATTCTGGTTAAATAACCTTTTTGATAAGAGAGAATCTGTGAAAGTTAATCAATGATAATACTTTACTTATTCATGATTTGTGTCTCTGTTCTTAAAAAACATGTACGAAAGGGAAGCTTTGTATGTATAAAATGTTATAGTATTAATATTAGATATATATTTTTCTGTTTAAATGTTATTATATATACATTAATGGTATTATAAATTCTAATTTTACAATCTTTACATCTGTATAATAAATTATGAGACTTCATATGAGACTTTGTTTATTACTTTTTGAACAACTAGGGACTTGATGTTCAAATCTGAAGTGCATTTATGATATATTTGTCAAGTAGCTAATATAAAAAGTCACGCTGAAATGGAATGTTCCCAAAGAAACAACATTAAAGAAATATAAAAATTTGAATAACTAAATCACTGAATTCTATTTTTAAAATACCAATGACACTTACATTTTTATTAGACTTTAACTTCGACATAAAATCAAAATTTAACCAATTATAGGTTGCACTTTGTAAATACAGCTGTTTCACAAACCACGCCTCTTTTGGGGAGATATATAATATTCATAGATATTTTGTTTTGTTTACATACTGGTTCCCAGATATGATCTCTACGATTCATCTCATAGAGACATAACTTGGGCATGTTACCAGTATAAAAACACATGGATAGCGGCAAAACTGAATTCTGAGGAGGACCAAAAGTGAAGGCAGGGGTTGTACAGAATTTTAGTATAAGTTTAAAATCTTAGAAGTTCGGGGCATATAAATGTTGAAAATATGCCATGAACAGCCCTATATTTTGACCTTTGAAAAAAATTGTAGCACATATGCACTGTCCATTCTAGGATATATTTTTTTACAAAACTTCATAGTAAAAGTGGAACAGTTTTAGCCGTAAAAGGAGTTCCTATGGGAAATTGCATTGTCTATATTTACAGAAGTGCAACCTATAGGTCACTGTATGGCTGTAAACAATGAGTAAAACTAAAACCTGAACTACCTTGCATAACTCAAATTATTTCTGTTTCATTAGAAGTTTTCTTTCATAAAGTATTTGTGAAATATAAAGTAAAAAGATGAACTGAAAAATTAGTTGTTTTAATTTTTTTGATATTAAAACAAAATGACTACAGCCAGGTCAATGAATTTTTGTTGAAAATATTCCAGCAGAAGCAAGTGGCAAAATGTGATGCTGGATTTATATGCTTATAAAAGAAAATTTACTATTCATTCATTCATTCATTCCTTCATTCAATCATTTATTCAATCAATCTCAATTACAACCTAATAACAGGTGTAGGCAATTTTTTTTCTTTTGCAATATAAGTCATTTTGGTCAATATCCCTAATGCACCTCAAATTGAAGAACTCAAAAGTTGTGCGTAAACAAAAAATCTCTGTGAAGTGATATTGGACATGTTTCTATTTTTAAAAAGTGACTGAGCTTAACCATTTGTGTTGATTTGGAAAGTAGAGGACCATAGAATAAACGTGTAAAAACTATGGAGTTATTAAATGTATTAAATGTATTCAAAGTATTAAATTTTCAAAGAACTTATTGTGTGAAAAAAGGGATTTTTTACCATGAGGAGCCGCATCATGAAAGGATTTTTGGGGTAAGCTAATTTATGGAAAAATGAATCTCACTTCGTACCTCGAAAATTGAACCACATATGTGAAAATGTCTCAGTTTCGAAACGAGCCATCATACATATCCAAGTTTACGATATGGACTGAGCTACAGAAGAAATCGTTACCATTACCGCCTATGGCAAATCAATTGCGCATATTGACCCATTTCATGTGAAGGACGATGTGAAATTTTAAAAAAATTAAATTGGAAGAAATTGGATATGAGCAAACCCAAAGAATTCAAATTCACTTAAAGAGAGCTTTCTAAAGCAATTATGGTAAGATGGCAGTGATATTAGATAGTTTAACTCTATATAATTAAATCAGACACTGACAAAGAAAAGTACTTGAAATATGGATTATGTTTAACAGGGTGTATGTAGGTTAAGACATGAGAGTTTAACTCTAGTATATGTACATGTCCCAGTTGGAAATCAGGAACCTTACCAGTGGTTGTCTTATATCATAGCTTTATGTTTGGAATTAAGTGTTGATGGCAGATTTTTTATAGTCTGTTAAAATTATTCAAAACTCTTTTAGACTAAATAACACAATTGAAAGCTGAACATTTTGTACAGAGTACAGACACCTGTCTATTGTTGAAGACATTATGTTGTTCACTATTTTTTTTGTGCAAGTTTGTTTGCTGTTTCATTGTTGTATTGCTGGCATCTTTTTTTATTCAAATGCGAGTTTACTTTAATGCCTACTAGTCAAAGCCAATCTTTTTTCTCACCAATTAAGAGAACAAAATGTTGTGCACATCATGTAGTTCACAAAATACAGAATTCAAGAGGAAAACAACTTTAAAAATTTAATAAACATTTGTAGGGACATATGCTTTTAAGCTTCACAAATTGTAGAAATTTGGAGAAAAAAAACTGATACTGAGTAGATTAAGCAGCATAATTTGAAGAGGAAAAAAAATAATTGTGCAAGAAATTTCCTAGAGGCTTGTATGCAGAATTTGTCAAAAACACAAGATTAAGTATAAAACAAGAGTGTACATGCTGGAATGTCTCCCCTGATTTACTTATGATTGAATTGATGTTGAAAGTCTGTAAAATGAAGGTATTACTACAAATATCACACAACTTTAACATTATCAATGATCCATGACAATGAAGTCACAGTCAGATGAACAATGCCAGACAGACATGTACACCTATCAACCATTACATACACCAAACATAGTGGTCCTATAGCTTATAGTACCTGAGAAACATTTCAAACCACAAAATCTTAACATTGACCAATCAACCATTAAAATGAGGTCTACGTAATATGAACCCTGCCAGACACACATGTAAACCTTACAATTATTCCATACACCAAATGTAGTTGACCTATAACTTATAGTGACTGATAAAATGACATAATCACAAAAACCTACCATTGACCAATGAACCATGAAAATGAGGTCAAGATCACATGAAACCTGCATCATACACCACATATACTTGACTTAAATATGACTTATAGTAGCTAAGAAATAGACCAATCCACAAAAACTTGTTCATTGAACCAGGAAAATGAGGTCAAGGTCTGATGAAACCTGCCTGTCGGACATCTACACCTTACAATCTGGCATTCCATACACCAAACATAGTGGACCTATTGATCATAGTATATGAGAAATAAACCAAATCACAAAAACTTAACATTGTCCAATGAACCAAGAAAATGAGGTCAAGGTGAAACCTCCCAGTCGGACATGTACACCCTACAATCATTCAATACACCAAATATAGTTGACCTACTGCTTATAACATCTGAGATACGGACTTGACCATGTAATTTTAACCTTGAGTCCTGATCCATGAAATGAGATCGGGGTCGGGTAAATCCTATCTGACGGACATGCAGTCACTGAACTATGAAAATGCACAGGCGCTTGGGTATATGATACAGAAATTTTTTTTTTTTTTTTTTTTTTTTTTTGGTTGATTAAAATATTAAATTTTCTATATTTATACTACATATCTATCACTAATGCGCATGTCTCACCTAGTTTCGAGTGATTTTACCAACTCTGAGACAAACCCCCATTTTACTATCCACAATAAGAAACAAACTTTTTCTGTATCATACACCCATGCAAGCGCCTGTGGATATAACTAGGCCGGATTGAAATCAAGGCCGAACATTGAAGGATTGACAGAACCAAGACCAACCCCTTTTGAAAATAAGAAACAATCTACACAACATGACAAAAAACTATAATAACACTAACCCCATAAAATATTGGTGCCCTGGAAGAGTACGTAGATCAAGACATGTTACTAATTTGTGCTCATGGTGAAATCCACCAATAAAAAGTCATGAATGAGGACAGAAAGACATAATAATGACCATACAAATGAAACATATCCATGGTTACAGTCCATTCAAGTTATGATAAAATTTATAATATTCTAAAAGATGATCGATGTTTCAATGTAAAGAATGAATATATGTGATGATTATTACTTTTCTATTGTAAGTTTGTGCAAATTTGTCAGCCCCAAAAAGTGTCAATTCTATGAAAATTTTGCTTAGATTGACATTAAAGTTTCATGCAGAGAAGATATAAGAAAGGAAATAATGGATGCAAAATCAAGGTAAACCGTAGTCCTTCCGTGTACGGAAAGCATTATAGGTAAATTCTGGTATCTAGACAGAACAGTTGTTAAAACAAGGAATTATTCGAATATGGAATAATTTTAATTCTGGAAATTTGATATGAAATGTATGATGAAAACTAACACAATTTAGGAGGGTTATCCTTGCACAACGGAATATCAGTGAGAGTAATGTGAACCTTAATTAGCCATGCACGGCTAACCTTCTTTAGATTGGTTAGTTTTCATGACATCATACATTTTTTATCAATTTATCAGACCTCAAAATTATTCCAGATTCCATTTATTCGATCCTTGTTTAAAGTCAAAGATTTTCATTTTTCTTACATTAACAGGTATGTTTTGTCACATGATTTTGTAGAACTGAGCATGCCAAGTTTTACAATTGTTTGTTGAACTGGGCATGCATTGTTTTACAATTTTCATACGATCTGTGCACCATGCACAATTCCCCAGGAAATTGTACAAGTGAGCAGTTAATATATGCATGTAAAGTAATGAAACCTAGATCATCAAACAATTGTAAAACTGTGCATACTGATACGCATAAAGTAATGCAACCAGGTTCGTCATACAATTGTATAAGGTCTTAAATCACGCATCTATAGTATTGACCAACAATGAAGAATACACAAATCTCTGGAAGCAGTAAATTTTATTTTTCAAACCTGTTCACACAAGGCATTTAAAAAATTAGGAAATATATTACTGACAGCTAGTTGGTAATAAATCAGTTTCTTTGAAAAGGGACATACACGTGTACACGGCCGTGATAAAGATTGAAATTTGGGAATCTTAATTAAAACAATTTTATTGCGGTTAATTGCAAATTATTAATAAATTTTGTTGACCCATTTCATTCAAAGAGCTTAATTCAAATTTTATATCCACCCAGCGGGCACATCAACGTTGAAACAACGTCATGCTGAAACGTTGAATCATAGGTTGAAAATGAAAGGTCATTTCAACGTTGAAAATACATACGTTGAAAACTCATAGTTGATACAACGTTGAGAATGTTGATAATTAGTTCCTCTATAATGTTTGTGCTATTTTCACATTTCTTGATCAGTGTGAGAAAAATATTTAGTGAAATATCTGTTCTCTGCAAATGATTGGATGAAATTTATCATTACCTCAAAATTTCTTGGTTTCTTCTGAATTTTCCTAGTGTGACGACATGAAAAAAGGTACCATGACTGATGACCTCAGAAGGAATGATAACAAAAATATGTCCATAGTACACGGATGCCCCACTTAATTGATGTTATTCGTTTGCACTAATTACGTTTTTTTTAATATGGCAAAAGCGGAATTAGTTAAAAGTTACGAATTAAAAGCGACAAAATTTAACAACATTAAAAGCGTAAATTAACCTATATGAATAAAAGCGTCTTAGTATATTAATTCACGTTATGTCTAACATCTAACCTTTAATAATATAATTCCTTAAATAATTTACCAGTAGGCCCGGACAGACAAATTTTCATTGATAAATAGCCAAACAAATTTTGCCTCATTTTGGAGATCTGAAAAGTCATCACATATATTGTTGATCTCATTGAAAAAAAATCTACATGTATATCATTATTGTATGCTAAACAATTAATTAAAAAATGTTGTTCATCTTCAACAATATTGAGAGTACCTTTCTCCCAAAACTTCAGACCTCTTTCTATATTTACACCAAAATGTCGTTAAATGAAATTGACTACCTTGCACTTTTCATGCTTTTCAATAACATATGGCCAAATCGTAAAACACCCCTAGCATAGTAGTAGAGAGTAAAGGTAGAGGTATACAGTTATATGTTTCAACTTCGATTAAAAGGGATAGAGCAAAGATAAACAGTTCGATAGGATATATGAAGAACCAAACTTGAAAAGGGATGGAGTAAAGGCAGATGTATACAGTAAGTTATATCCACGCTCCATAAAGGGAATGAAATTTAGATTGTTAATCAGAGTAGCCTATTCCCACACCACGTGAAGAGGATTGAGCAAATATATATACATAAAGTAAGGCATTTCGACAACTTATTAAGGGGGTAGAGAAAATTTAGATACATACAGAAATGACAAATCCAAGTTGTCTTTAGGAATAAAAGCCCTGTTTATTGATAATTTTCTATGTTTTCTATGTATTGTGTGCGATTTTGTCCTATGTACATTTACTCCATATCCTTTCATTTTCTATTGATTCTAGAGTTTGTCTCTAGTGCTGTGTGGAGGCAGTAGAACGTTTCCCCGTGCTTGAGGTGTATGCTCTTATAATATTTACAGTTATGGTGTGCTTGTTCATGTGAGAATTTCTCATATTAATACACCGTCAAAATTTCATGTTTGGTTAAATTTCTTCAAAATACTGGTCTGGTCATCTGTTTTGTATATTGCCCTTTCATACTAATTTAAACTGATAGGTTTTCTTACATATATTTCGATGTGCCCCGTGCTGTCTATCATTTGTTGTTTAGTTTTATATGTATTGTCTATCATTTGTTGTTTCGAAATTATTGGTCTTTTGTTGGGCAATGTATGACAAATATATGTTCAAAAACCTCGTCCGTAATTATAAATTATGTAATTCATTGACCGCTCCCGACATGTGTAACTTCAAGGCATATTTTAGTGGCGATCGATGTCTTTCAAAATTACTTTACTTTTATCAATAGAACCGCTTAAGTCGCCGCTAGGGGCCGTCTTGACCTTGTTGTAGGGTATGAATGATTTGTTCATTGTTGAAGACCCTACATCAACTGTCAAGATGAAGAACAGGAATAAAAGCCCTGTTCATTGATAATTTTCTATGTTTTCTATGTATTGTGTGCGATTTTGTCCTATGTACATTTACTCCATATCCTTTCATTTTCTACGTCTTTAGGGGATGGAGAACAGATTTACAGGTACAAATATAGACCTAGCAATGAAAATATGTATAATATAACACGGATCTTAGGTATTTGTGCACAACGGATCATATATATCTGTTACGTGATAGATATGTCCTATTTTCCTGGACATATTTTTCAGGATTTAAGCTTAAATCCTTAAATCCTAAAGAGTAATGCCTGACATCATTAAGTCAATAGACTTACTGCCTAGGGGTTAGCTAATTGCCTAGGATTTAAGCTTAATGCCCGGGCTGATTTCACTTATTGCCGCTAACATATATATGATAAACTAAGCCTTCGGAACGCTTAATAATAAAAGTGAAATTATAGCTTTTCGTTCAAGTTGAAAGTTGCGTTATTGTTTCTTAAAAAGCAGGACTTAGTTGAAATATGAACTACAACGCCTTGTATGTTTACTAGTACCTTGAACATTCATTATTTAGGTTAAAAAAAATCGACAGGTAAGTTTTAAATGCATATGTTTCTTTGCTTATTCCTGGGAGAACTAAATGTTATAGTAATCTCTATAGCTTATAATATTCCGAGAGTAAACATAAAAAATGCCGACAATATGTCAAAATTTAAAAGAAAAATCAACGTCTGATATAGTAGTTATATATCATATCTATTGTGACCTCTTTAAGCATCGTGTGCATTATGTCCACGCTTAAACCTGCATATACGACTAGTCAAGTCGAGGGGTTGACAGTTTATATATAGCTCTTAAAATAAATTATGTCTGTAATATTTTGGCTTTGATATCTCTGACGACTGAACCCACTTTAAACAAAAACAGCAAAAATACTGTCAACACCATTGCGCGGCGGATAATTCACGTCCTAAGGAAATGGCCGAAAGGACTGTATTAGCTTAGTGGCGAGTTAAATATGTCTGGACCGAAATTACGTCAAACAAACTTTCAGCCAATCAACGAACTCGCACCTTAAAGAGATAAAAGTTACTATTTATAGATTCTATATTTTGGGTATAAATAATTTAATAAGGAAACGGAGCATAACAGAGAAAATGTAAACTATACGGACAAGTAAAATGGAAATATGAATTCAAGTAATCACCACGGTGACAATTCTAAACCGAGGGAATACAAAATTGTCATTTTAGGCGATGGTGGAGTTGGCAAAAGTGGTAAGGAACAGATGACAAACTTTAAAACTAATTATCATTGTAAATGTATTTTCCCATGACAGTTGACACTGATTCACACGTGACACGGTTCGGAATGCGAAAAATTTTAAGTATTTTCTTTGACCATTTTTTATCCTTTATATAGATATAAGAAGATGTGGTATGAGTGCCAATGAGACAACTCTCCATCCAAGTTAAAATTTATATAAAAAGTAAACCATTATAGGTCAAAGTACGGTCTTCAACACGGAGCCTTGGCTCACACGAACAATAAGCTATAAAGGGCCCCAAAAATTACTAGTGTAAAACCATTCAAACTGGAAAACCAACGGTCTAATCTATATAAAAAACGAGAAACGATGTGAACGATGTTGATTGTTTGATTATTTTTTTTTTTAAATTCTGAAATAATTTTTAATGTGGATTGCAGTTTTAAATACTAAATAGTGGCGAGTACGAACCAGTGGCAAATCACAGACACTTGTTTCTGTCAATGTGGGGTTAACTATCCACACTTGTACGAAAAATCACAAGTGCCTGTGCTGTTTAATACACCACGAAAATTTAACTTGAATTGGAAAAGTTGTATACAGCCTAACGTGAGGGTACCCAAATTGCACCTATTTTGACAGTTTTTTCACCTACGTTTTTTTCAATCCAGACGAAAGTTACCATTCTGTGTTTATTTTGTAGATGTATCCTTTTTTACTATATGGTTACACCAATTTAATTTTGAATCCATATTGAATAATTGAAAAATGGGTTTGAACCGACCTCTAAACGATCCACGATTCTATAATGAGGAGTACCCAAATTGCAACCATGCTTTAATACACATCCTTAAAAATCGAATAACAGATGTTTTGTTTTATTTCTTCAAATATTTAGAACAATTTGACATTAGTCAATGCTGAGAATTTATTTTTTAAGAATTAAATAGATGCTTGTAACATTTTTTATTTGCTCATTTTTTAAAGATGACTTTTTGTGAACGTCGCATGGCGACGTTCCATAGATTTTACTTTTTCCATTGTGCTTCATCTGTTGAAATATATACTGTGAACATTTTTTTGTATATTTGAATATAGTTACCTATGTTAAAAGACGTCTATAATGTCAAATCATAAAAATACAAATTATTTAGTCTCTAAGAAAACTTGTAAGATTTTTGCAGCTATTTTTGTTGAATAGGTGCAATTTGGGTACTGTGACATTACATCCCCTCTGGGGCTAATACATGTAAATAAATTCTGGAACTATTATACTATTAGTATAATAGTCCCAGATAAATTCAACCAGATCCCCAGGCCTAAATAATTATGATGCCTTGAAATCTATTAAGTATTTTATTTTTTTCTTAGTGACACCAGATAAAGATTAGAGTCATACATCATGTACATAGCAAATCAATTTAAATAGCCTTTCAAGATGTCATGATTATGTGGACTACAGATCCCTAAGAAATATAGTAAAATACAGTTTGTGTTTCGGAAATATGAAAGAATCTGGTCAATTCATTTTTTTATTTTTGTCATCTAACTGCATCCAGATTCAAGAATGGTAAAATAACAATTCATTACATTTCTTTACGGTCCTATGTTTAACATAATGGTTTTCAATATTTAAATTAGATCAGGTAATACTCAGGTCTGCACTGACGATTTCAGCAGTCAGTATATAAAGAAAGTTTAACTTAAGGGGCGCTTGAACAATGCAACATTTGTTACAATATATGTAGAAGTTAGTTTGGTACACTATTTCCCACGCACCCAACCCAAATAACCTTCTTATATATTACTTTCTCAGTTTGTACCCTATGCTGTGTTTGGTTTTTATGCCCCCACCGTAGCGGAAGGGGCATTAAGTTTTAACCTTGTCCGTCTGTACGTATGTCCGTACGTCCCAAAGTTGGTTACCATTCTCTAACTTAAGTTTTCTTCAACCAAATGTTATGAAACTTATACACAATGCTTATTACCACTAAATACAGATCAAGTTTGAATTTTGGTGGCGTCATTTATACCGTTCTAGAGTTATGCCCCTTTACAAATGGAAAAATTGCTAATTTTTCCGTTTCCGTTCTCTAACTTAAGTTTGCCTCAACCAAATGTTATGAATCTTATACACAATGCTTATTACCACAATATACAGATCAAGTTTGAATTTTGGTGCTGTAACTTTTACTGTTCTGGAGTTATGCCCTTTAAAAATGGAAAAATTGCTGGATTTTTTCATTTTTTTTTCTAAATATCAAGTATTTTTAAAATGTGAGTTATCTTTCTTTGTCCTTGATTATAGTTGAATCAACTACAATCAATGCTTTATACAATGCAATGTTTAATTTTACCTTCCACTGATAAATTAAAGCAATTTTTACCCTTCATTTCTAAAAATATTTTTAAGTCTTCTTTGAAAATTGGAGTTATCTTTCTTTGTGCATAATGGTAAATGAATCAACTACAACCAATGCTTTATACAATGCAATATTCAATTTTACTTCCTACTGATAAATTAAAGCAATCTTTACCATTCATTGCTTACAAGCACTTTGATTACTGTTCTAGAGTTATGCCCATTTACAAATGAAACAATTGCTGAATTTTTCGTTTCCGTTCTCTAACTTGAGTTTGTCATAAATTAATGTAATGAAATGTACATATAATGCTTTTTACCACAAAACTCAGTTTAATTTTTGTTTCCGTTTTCTAACTTTAGTTTGCGTCAACCAAATGTTATGAAACTTATACACAATGCTTATTACTACATAATACAGATTAAGTACGAAATTTGGTGGCGACACTTTTACCATTCTTGAGTTATGTCCATTTATAAACATAAAAATTGCTGAATTTTTCGTTTCCGTTCTCTAACTTTAGTTTGTCTCAGCCAAATGTTATAAAACTTATACACAATCGTTCTAGAGTTATGCGTATTTACAAATAGAAAAATTGCTGAATTTTTAGTTTCTGTTCTCTACTTAAGTTAGCCTCAACATTATGTTATGAGACTTGCACACAATGCTAATTACCACAAAACTCAGATCAAGTTCAAATTTCGGTAGTGTTACTTTTACCGTTCTTCAGTTATGTCCCTTTATAACTATATGATATGCAAGCGGGGGCATCATCTGTGTCCACATGTGGACACTATCCACATTTATTTCTACAATATCTAGTAAAGAAAAAAAATTTAATAATGTTGTAGTGTCCACTCAGTTGCAATGTTTAAGCCACTTACATTTTTGTACTTACATAATACAATTGTTACCTAAGGGAATGCAAATTGCATTTTAATTTATATATCTAGGGGATGGTAGGCCATAAAAAAATTTCAGCTGCACAGGTTTGTCTGTATTGTATTTACAGTGAATTTTTCACATGTAAACAGTAAAATAATAAAAATACCAAACTCCAAAGAAAATTCAAAACGGAAAGTCCCTTATCAAATGGCAAAATTAAAAGCTCAGACACATCAAGTGAATGGAAAACAACAGTCATATTCCTGACTAGGTACAGGCATTTTTGTCCGATTGTTATGATGAATCTTAAAATGAGAGGAAAGAAAACATCCTAGAGGCAGATTTCATGCAACAATATAAATATAAACAGAGAGCATGAGTTTCATTACAAAATCATATTGTCACATCTGGGACTCGAACCCAGGACAGCTGTTTCTAGTCAGTACTCTAACTGACTGAGCTAAAGAACTATCCTTAGCTCAAACGCTTACGGCTGACTAAGTATCTACCACTGAAAGGAAGCAATCCAGCCAAATGATCTCATAAAATAAACTAGTGTGACCTACAATATGTCAATTCCATTTATTTTGTGAATATATTTAATAGACTTTAAAAGATCTTCCATCAACACCAAAATCTGCATTTGTTTTGCAATTTAAAAGAAAAAATGAATTTCATATTCTAGATGACACAGTCACACCAATTAAAATCCTGGATTCTCTACCTACATGTATTTAAATTATATAAAGAGTTCAGGCACTCACAACATGCACAAGTAGAAGATTGATTAAGCCTGGGAAGTCCTGATTATTTCATTTTAAGAGGAAGACCCAGGTTACTTATACAACTCACCTAAAATCTCTCTAAGAACATGAAGAAATGCACAAGTTTCATTAAAAAAAAAGTTCTTAAATGATATATAATTTTATATTTCATGGTTTCTGATAGTTGTGAAAATTTTGAGAGGAAAATCTCATGTATACATAAATTTGACCATTTTTCAACTTTGGCCTTTGTTTGCATAGATATTTTTCAGATAATCCATGTTATTGATATATATGATTATTTAATTCCAATAATATTTGGAGTAAAGGAGTATTTTTGATAAGGCCCTAAAATGGCCCCTATTTCTAGTAGTTACTATTTCAAATTAAGGATTTATTGACCAATATCACAACAAATCATAGCTAATACAATATGACTATGGTAGATAGATATTATGTCTTTTTGTTGAAAATTTACATGCTTGTATTCTTTTTTTGACATCACAAATAGCACACATTTTGATTTTCCACAAAACTCAATGAAAATGGGGAAATTTCATCAATATCTTGGAAATAAACATAGAGTGCATGTACGTGTTGACAAAGTAGATCTTTTAACATATTGTTTGTTATAGCATTTTACATATCGGACTTTCATACATGTCTTTTTGTCAAGTTAGAACATTTTTTATCTTGAAACATTGAACTTAATAATCGGGGCGACCAAACTTACTCCTTTTAGAGATTATTTTTTGTATAGACACATGTCTTTTGCTTAATATGTTGACCTTATTACATAACAATAAGTAGCTTTTATTTGAGAGAACATGTATGTATTCCAAATTCAGGCAGCTAATCTCTAAAAGTATGGAGAGCCATTGATGAGACTTAGGGTATTACAGTCACTGCATGGTAAGGGTTGCATGTATGTCGTAATTGATATAACAATCAAAAAAGTAGAGAAAATAATTGTAAGTAATTGTTAGAAAAAACTTTTAAGGGATCAAAGTTCAAACAATTCCTAACTTTTATGCACCTGCTGAAATTTTAAAAACCTGTTTCAATTTCATTTATGTTGTACATGACTTATTATGGAAAATCAGTCATATTTAATTGCATATAGATTAGAAAAAGAATCACATGAACATCAGGGCAAATCTTTTGACTGCTAACTCATCTTTAAACTTTTTAAGGTAAAAAATGAATGAACTTGGAGTATTTAATTAATACAATAAATTGTTGTTTCATCTTCCTGGTCATTTATAAACATTTCCTTATTGACATGCAATTAGAACAGCCTATCAAAAAGCTTCTCTGTACCAAATTATGCCTACCAGAATATATATCATATACGTACTTTTAGTATACCTTTTTTAGTTTATTGACAGCTCCTTGATGTTGAATTGCAGCTACATGCATCAAATGATCAAAACATTGTATGGCATCAGTCCTGATCACAATTTTCAATTGCATCAGGCTTATTGACCTGTTACAGAAGAAGTAAATATTAGCTGTCTGGATGACACAATTTTACTGTTACATCATTAAAGTGATGATTTGCCTGATTTTATGAGACAATATGTTTATTTCAGAATATATTTTTGGAACGGGTTGTGCTTTATTACCTTTTTAACAATGTGCAGGTCGATTGGTCAAATTTTTTAAAAATTTTGTCATTGAACTGTACATATTCACCATGTTTACTATCATTTCATGACTGCATTACAAGTAATAAGGAAGTGTTTTCTAACAAAATTTACTATGATTTTATATACATGTAGGATCAATATATTTAATTCTACAAATTTTCTTGATGCTAATGTCAGATGTTTGAATTGTAGCACCTTCTTGATGCTAATGTCAGATGTTTGATACATAGTATGTTTGTTTTGCTTTCAGCACTTGTGATACAGTTTGTATACCACAGATTTCTTGACTACCATGATCCAACGATAGGTAAATACATAGTATATAGTGATATATAAAAAAGATTTGTATAATAAGAAATCAGAAAAATCTTATTTTCTCATCTTAATTGCTGTTTGTTGAATTTCTAATGTTAACAATGATAAAAAACAAAACAAAACTAACAAAAACACAAGTTTTTGACAATTTTTTACAGGAAATGTAGGTCCAAACATTAAAATACCTAATATACATGTACCTGGTACATGATTGTAGTCTACAGTACTTGAAATAGAAATATAATGTAAGAGGAAACAAATTTGTTACATTCTAGCCTCATTGATCATTATACATAATTTACACAGTAACAAAATGTATCTAAAAAAAAGTTAGACATATTGCATCCATCTAGTGTATGTAAAGTGTATTTGGAAATATAAAACAAATTATAAAAAGATGACCTTAATTCTGTGAAATTGAAGTGATACATTTTTATTGTAGAGGATTCCTATCAGAAACAGGCTAGGATAGATGGAGAGCCAGCTCTGTTGGATATTCTAGATACGGCTGGACAGGTTCATACATTATCATACTAAAAATGTCTCATTCAAATGAATCTTAATTTCTGAATGGTACTTTCATTCTTTAAAGTAAAAAATATCATCAATGTTTTTGATACTGGCGGGTGGGGAGCAAGAAGGTGAACTGTGGTTTATTTTTATCAATAGTACCACTTAAGTCGCCGCTAGGGGCCGTCTTGACCTTGTTGTAGGGTATGAATGATTCGTTCATTGTTGAAGACCCTACATCAACTGACAAGATGAAGAACAGGAATAAAAGCCCTGTTCATTGATAATTTTCTATGTTTTCTATGTATTGTGTGCGATTTTGTCCCATGTACATTTACTCCATATCCTTTCATTTTCTGTCAACATGTTAACTAATAACCAACTTGATTAAATAACTTTTTTCCAGTAAAATTTTTAAAAAGTGGATTTTTATCAGAAAAACATGGCATAAAATCTCTATTGCATATATTTGTGTAGGAACTTACTTATGGTGACAATGTTAGGATAATAAAGGTTATTTCAGAAGAACTTTGGGAGGGGGAATATCAAGATTTTTTTTATTAATCAAATTGCTTGCAACCTAGATAAATTGATTGTTGACCATGATTTCTTAACACTGTTATTAAAATCCCCACATGGCATTTCACAGGTAACATTTCAAAAACTACATGTCTGTCTCCCTAGATTATGCCTTTGGAACGTTAAAAAAGCTAGTATTGTCGTTAAAAAAATGTATGACGAGGTACCAGTGTTTTCAAATACGGTAAATTCAGAAGTTATTGCATGTATTTATTGTTGTAAATGTTGAACATTGACCAAAAAAGTGAGATTGATTATTGCAATTTTACAAAATGATGCATACAATAAATGCCATAAAAATTTAGAATGTGAAAGTTTATTTCTGTGTACCGGTGTAACTTTTTGAATTTACAGTAGCACTATGTGATTTCAAATAATTCTGTTTCCCCATAATAATTGCTCCACATTTACAAAACTTTCTATTTTAAAATCTATTCAGATACATGTATCATCCTTTGAATTTGGAACCATTGTGTTTAAAGGTGCCAAGGAAAATACTGGAAGAAACCAGTGCAAACAAATGTAAAGATAGTGATCAGTGTAAGGGTCAATCATTGAACTTAAGGAAGGATAGGGAGTGTCATTTTTGTTGCCGGATTTTGAAGAAAAAATTACATTGTTGTTTCAGTTTTAAACAAAAATTGTTAAAAGGATGTTCTTTAACAGTATTGTCTTTTTCAGCCTGAATTTAACACAATGAGGGAACAGTATATGAGGAAAGGAGAAGGTTTTATATTGTGTTATTCTATTACTGATAGGAGAAGTTATGATGAAATGTTAACTTATAAGAAACTGATCAATCAAGTGAGGTGTAGAGATGATATACCAGTTATTCTAGTCGGAAATAAATGTGATCTTCATGAGAAAAGAAAGGTAAATGATTGAGAATGCACATTTTTGAAACTGGTAGTTCTTTGCTCGTCACAACCAATGAGCTAATAGTCTTTTCCATTGCGGTTATATCATCAAAGTTCATTTTAACTTTTAAGAATAAAGGGGAGATAACAGTAAACTAATTTGTCATTTATTTTTATTTTCTTTTATCCACATAGTGAAGAAAGTAAAAATGTACATTTGTAGCGATTTTAAAACTATTTTACAGTCCAGATTACATACTATGTTAATTTAAAATTGGTAGATTTCATTAATTTATACATACAATTATTTTTGATAGGTCACACCAGATGAAGGCATTGCTTTATCTCATCAGTTTAAATGTCCATTTTATGAAACTTCAGCAGTAACAAGACAGTGTGTAGATGACATATTTCTTTCACTTATAAGAGAGATTCGTAATGTGGAGAGGGAATATTCTGATGATAAACCAAAGGTGCACAGACGTGGGAAAGGACTCCGAACATTCATCAAAAAGTTAAACCCATTCAGACAGACCCGTCAGTCATAGTCAGCTTCAAAAATTATTCTCATGCATTTATACAAGAAGGTTTTAATATATACTGTGTACAGACCTGCCAACTATCCCGATTTATGGGGGATATCCCCATGAGAGGTGTTGACCTGAATTTTTAAATTCTTTATTATGTAAACTTAAAACTTTAAAACAGACATTCAAATGAGTTAAAAAGGGTATTTAAGCACATATATACTCATTCAAACAATACAGTTGTAGATTAACAACACTTATTACAATATAAGAGGAGCATAAGGTCCTCTTGTGCTTAAAATCCTCCATGGAGATTTTGAAAAGTTGGCAGGTATGTGTGTATGTACTTCATATCAAAAAGGGTAGATACTCCATAGATTGCTCATTCAATGTTAGACATATTTATAACCTTAATTTCTGCTGAGGCACTTTACTCCTTGTTTTATACTTAAAAAAAATTTTCAGACAAGATAGAAAAAGATTTGATGATACAAAAGGGGAGACTGTTAAATGATCATTTCATCTGTGCTTTAGCAGTAACATGTAGAATAGCAAAATGAACGAAGGCTTTGTTTTATGTCTTGAATTAACAATATTCATAACAAAAAGGGGAAAAGATACCAAGGGGCAATAAAAAAAATAATAAGTCAAAAAAAGACCACACTATAGCCAGAAGGAAATGGATGAACGGCCCATGAAAACTAAAGGTTCAGCAGTACGAATCCATACAAAAACTTGGATTGATCTCTGGAAGGGTAGGCAGTTCCTGCTTTACTATTTATACCTGCCATTACTCCTGAGTCATTTCAGATGATTGCTCATCATACAGGGAGTTAAAAGCCACATACCGCATTGTAAATTTTCTGAAAGACAAAGTTATGCTACATGTACTAACAAATATGCATAAAATTTATGTGATGTTGGTTTTACTATTTATTTGTTATTTTTGTTATTTCAGTTCAGCTGCATAATGCAGCATTTTTTTCTGTTTTCCATGTACATTGTAACAAGTTTTGAAGAATTGTATATTTCAATATGTGATCATTTCGCAAATTCATGAACATTAATACGCAGAAATTGAGTTGTATTACCTAAAGCTTTCAATATATATCTTGTTATATAATTCATAGCAACCGGAATTAGCTTTGGTGGTAGTATCACACATTATTATTGCATACTTTGAGTTCAGAAATAAATTTGATATTTTTAATGCAAAAAATGAGACATGATAAACATTAGAATAATTAAAACACACATTTTGACCTTTGTTAGTTATTTTGTACTTAAGTATTTACTACAATCACATTAATAAATCTAGCAATATTGTTAGCTATCAACATGATCAAAGATTTATAATAATAAATGCACTTATTTAATTGAGTATTTACATTATTTTCTAATGTTTTTGACAAATAATCCTTAATTGTTTTAATAAAAGCAATTTCATTTGTTCTACATCAATCTGAACATTTGAGTTTTGTTTAAGAAAGGATAAAAGATGAAGATATGCCCTAAAAAATAACCTTTTTGTCGAAAAAGCGAGACATAGCGATCCTACATTGCGTCAACGTCGGCGGCGGCGTCCACAAATATTCACTCTGTGGTTAAAGTTTTTGAAATTTTAATAACTTTATTAAACTATCCTGGATTTCTACCAAACTTGGACAGAAACTTTTTTATGATCATAAGATAATATCCAAAAGTAAATTTTGTAAAAAAAAAATTCCATTTTTTCCGTATTTTACTTATAAATGGACTTAGTTTTTCTGCCAGGAAACATTACATTCACTCTGTGGTTAAAGTTTTTGAAATTTTAATAACTTTCTTAAACTATCTTGGATTTGTACCAAACTTGGACAGAAGCTAGTATCTAGAAGGAAATTTTGTTAAAATTTTGTTCCATTTTTTCCGTATTTTACTTATAAGTTTATTGAGTTTAGGGGTAATTGCCCAAAACAATTAGGAAAAAGGTGGCCAAAAATAAGCATTTTTCTAGTTTCCAAACAATAACTTGTGTTCAAGTGTATGGATCTCTCTGAAATTGTACTGCAAGGTACCATACCACAAAGGGAAGGCTGGGATTGATTTTGGGGGTAATTGCCTCAAAATTTTAGGAAAAAGGGGCCAAAAAGGGGCAAAAAACAAGCATTTTTCTGGTTTCAGGACAATAACTTGTGTGTAATTGTATGGATCTTTATGAAATTGTACTACAAGGTTCCATATCACAAAGGGAAAGCTGGAATTGAGTTTGGGGGTAATTGCCCAAAACATTTAGGAATAAGGGGCCAAAAATAAGCATTTTTCCAGTTTCCAGACAATAACTTGTGTTCAAGTGTATGGATCTCTCTGAAGTTGTACTGAAAGGTACCATACCACAAAGGGAAGGCTGGGATTGATTTTGGGGTAATTGCCTCAAAATTTTATGAATTGGGGCCAAAAGAGGCAAAAAACAAGCATTTTCTAGTTTCAGGACAATAACTTGTGTGTAAGTGTATGGATCTTTATGAAATTGTATTAAAGGTTCCATATCACAAAGGAAAGCTGGGTTTGAGTTTGGGGTAATTGCCTAAACGTTTAGGAATTTGGGGCCAAAAACAAGCATTTTCTAGTTTCCAGACAATAACTTGTGTTCAAGTGTACGGATCTCTCTGAAATTGTACTGCAAGGTACCATACCACAAAAGGAAGGCTGGGATTGAGTTTGGGGTGATGAATCATAAGGGGTTCAAAAATTTGAGGGGATTTTATTTCAAATTTTTTCTTTAAAATTTTCCATTTTAAATTGGTTATTCTGATTTATATATAAAAGAAAATAATAATGATATGGTTTGAATAGGTAAATTAAATTTTTTAAGTTCTAAGACCACATTCATTCTGTGTCAGAAACCTGTGAACAAGAGATAATGTCCAAAGCAAACTATTGAAAATATATTTTGTTTTTTTCAGTATTTATCTGATAGATGGATTTTTACAGTTAACATTTACAGACAGTCTGGGATTATACTTTTTAACATGATACATTTGTAAACCTTCATTGATTTTATGAAACTTTGACAAAAGCTAATCTTCAAAACCTTGAAATAGCATCTAAAGAAAAAGTTTGAAAATTTTTTAAAAATCTGTATTTTACTGATAAATGGACTCTTTTACACTGACAGCAGCAATCGTAGGTGAGACACAGGGTTGCACGGAACCCCTTACAAATTTTTATGTTTATCCTTGTTATTTAAAAATTACTGATAATGAAAATGTTCTGATTGGTTGATTTATTATCGACTTATCAAATCACATAGAAAAATACAATTTCCATTTTATAAATCTCTTTTCCTGGTGGAGGATATTTTTTCCTTGGTTTTGATATATGTATTCTCTTAGACTTGTAGTGAAACACACCTGATTGATTGGGATTCTGGTACCTTAAAACCAATTTAACCAAACCAATTTGTCTCAAAATTCTCGTTCCAGGCTAAGAACATAGCTAATGGTTGCTTGTGATTCAGAAATCACCGCAGATAATTGCTATTTTGTTAATTGCTTTATCACATTTGATTTCCAGAACTGGTTATACTATTTTCTTTCTTGATAGAAGTTGTGTATTAGAAGAGATTTTTAATATCAAAAGAATCATTTATAAAGTTGATTCTTTAATGATGAATTGTTAGATATAAAATCAAATGTGTCAAAAGTTGAAGCAAAATAATTTCAAATTAATAACAAATTAAATACTGCAAAGATGTTAAAGGAATAAAATATAAAAATAAAGTGGTTAAAGGAATAAAATACAAAAATGAAATTGTAGAATAAAATACAAAAATAAAGTGGTTACAGGAATAAAATACTTAAACAAAATGGTTAAAGGAATAAAATACAAAAGTAAAGTGGTTAAGTAAAGGAATAAAATACAAAACAAAGTGGTTAAGTAAAGGAATAAAATACAAAACAAAGTGGTTAAGTAAAGGAATAAAATACAAAACAAAGTGGTTAAGTAAAGGAATAAAATACAAAAGTAAAGTGGTTAAGTAAAGGAATAAAATACAAAACAAAGTGGTTAAGTAAAGGAATAAAATACAAAACAAAGTAGTTAAGTAAAGGAATAAAATACAAAACAAAGTGGTTAAGTAAAGGAATAAAAAACCAAAGTAAAGTGGTTAAGTAAAGGAATAAAATTCAAAAAAAAGTGGTTAAGTAAAGGAATAAAATACAAAACAAAGTAGTTAAGTAAAGGAATAAAATACAAAACAAAGTGGTTAAGTAAAGGAATACAATACAAAAGTAAAGTGGGTAACAGATGGAAATACAAAAATACAAGAACTGGTCAAAGATACAACCACAAAGTTTAAAAAGTACAAAAATTAAACATAAAAACACCTTATAAAGCACAATATAACAAAAGCTAAAAGACAGAAATAGGAAAATTCGAAAATTTTCTTTGAAAGTGGAAAAGTAAGAACTAAACTTTATTTAAATCCAGTCTTCGTCATAACTTATTTTAAAGAAAGCAGTAGATCATGTGCAATATAATGTTTTTTTAAGCAGAAGTGACATGAAATAATTGGGCTATAAGTTAGAATAGTACATATAGAACACAGTATTATGGTTATGCTAATTATGATTTATACATAGGAAACCATCTTATATTCTGTGTTAATGTTCATATGTTTGAGTTTCCTCCATAATATAGTTCTTTGTAATGAATACTTTTGATTTTTATTAATCAAAAATTTTTGTGGTCGTATATTGGTATGATGTTGGCGTCGTCGTCGCCGCCGCCGTAAATGCCGTCTGTCGTCGCCGTCGTCCGAAGACGCATTGGTTTCGCACTCTAACTTTAGTTTAAGTGAATGGATCTCTATGAAATTTTACCATAAGGTTCAATATCACAAAAGGAAGGTTGGGATTGATTTTGGGGTTATGGTACCAACAGTTAAGGAATTAGGGGCCAAAAGGGCCAAAATAAGCATTTTGTAACTTCCAGACATAACTTGTGTGTTAGTGTATGGATCTCTCTGACATTGTACCACAAGGTTCCATATCACAAAGGAATGCTGGGATTGATTTTTGGGGTAATTGCCTCAAAATTTCAGGAATTAGGGGCCAAAAAGGGCAAAAACAAGCATTTTCTAGTTTCATGACAATAACTGTGTGTAAGTCTATGGATCTTTCTGAAATTGTAGTACAAGGTTCCATATCACAAAGGAAAGCTGGAATTGAGTTTGGGGTAATTGCCTGAAACGTTTAGGAATTAGGGGCCAGAAAGGGCCAAAATAAGCATTTTCTAGTTTCCAGACAATAACTTGTGTTCAAGTGTATGGATCTCTGAAATTGTACTGCAAGGTACCATACCTCAAAGGAAGGCTGGGATTGAGTTTGGGGTGATGAATCATAAGGGGTTCAAAAATTTGGGGGGTTCCTTTTTTCCTTTTTCCTTTTTTTTTCTTTAAAATTTTCCATTTTAAGTTGGTTATTTCTGATTTATATTTAAAAGCAAATAATAATGATATGGCAGGAGATACACACCAAACAGGATGTGTAAATTATTATATAATAAGTATTGTGCAATAGCAAGAAATTTTCAGTTGCACAGTATTGCGCAATAGCAAGAAATCTTCAATTGCACAGTATTGCAATAGCAAGAAATATCCAATAGCACAATATTGCACAATAGCAAGAAATTGTCAATTGTACAGTATTGCGCAATAGCAAGAAATATTCAATTGCACAGTATTGCGCAATTGCAAGAAATATTCAATTGCACAGTATTGTGCAAAGAAGATACTTTGTATAAATTGCTAATTTCTTGACCAATTTCAATGGGGTTTTATTCTTGAATTCTTGGGGTTCTTTAATATGCTGAATCTAACCGTGTATTAAGTTTTTGGATTTTCGCCCGTTTTAAATTGGTCCACATTGAGGTCCAAAGGGTCCAAAATTAAATTTTGTTTGATTCCATCAAAATTGAATTATTGGGGTTCGTTGATATGCCGAATCTAACCGTGTATTTAGATTCTTAAATTTTGGTCCGTTTTCAAATTGGTCGACATTAAGGTCCAAAGGGTCCAAAATTAAACTTAGTTTGATTTTAACAAAATTGAATTCTTAGGGTTCTTTGATATGCTGAATCTAAACATGTATTTAGATTTTTGATTTTGGGCCCAGTTTTCAAGTTGGTCCAAATCGGGGTCCAAAATTAAACTTTGTTTGATTTCAACAAAAATTGAATATATGGGGTTCTTTGATATGCTGAATCTAACCATGTATTTAAATTCTTAATTTTTGGTCCCGTTTTCAAATTGGTCTACATTAAGGTCCAAAGGGTCCAAAATTGAACTTAGTTTGATTTTAACAAAAATTGAATTCTTAGGGTTCTTTGATATGCTGAATCTAAACATGTATTTAGATTTTTGATTATGGGCCCAGTTTTCAAGTTGGTCCAAATTGGGGTCCAAAATTAAACTTTGTTTGATTTCAACAAAAATTGAATATATGGGGTTCTTTGATATGCTGAATCTAACCATGTATTTAGATTTTTGATTTTTGGGCCCCGTTATCAACTTTGTCCACATTGAGGTCAAAGGGTCCAAAATTAAACTTTGTTTGATTTCATCAAAATTGAACTCTTGGGGTTCTTTGATATGCTGAATCTAACCATGTATTTGGATTTTGGATATTGGACCATAATAGGTGAATGTCCAATTTAAAATTTTAAGTTCTTAGACCACATTCATTCTGTGTCAGAAACCTATGCTGTGTCAAATATTTAATCACAATCCAAAAGCTTGAATGTTGTGTCCATACTTGCCCCAACTGTTCAGGGTTCGACCTCTGCGGTCGTATCAAGCTGCGCCCTTGAGCATTTTATTATTAATCATTGTCATGTTAGTAACTGAGAATAAATAGTGGAGCATTGATACAAGAAATAATCATTTCATCTTACCAGATGTATACTATTTTTTTCAATGTTATATTATCATCTGTTTAGAAAGAAATCTTAAGGTGGATCATCGGTATATATTTCTTCAGATAGAATTTTTTTATACTTTGCCAAAATGAAGATTTTACTATGCTTTTTTAAGAAATGTAATAAAAATTATGGGTCACCGTGCTTTTCAAGCTACAAGTCGTGCAAAAGTGCCCAAATTTGCATAGATTGTTCATGAAAAAACACATTTTTGTGAGTAAAAAAAAATCTATGAGATAGATTTTTGAAATAAATTATGAGAAGATAGGTTTTATAATATGCTTTAAGAAGATAAAAAGAAAAAATGGTGTCACCGAACTTGTTTTCATGCTACAAGTAAAAAATGAAAATTTCAATGTCATTCCAGTATAAAATTTTTACTATAAGAGTTATCTTCCCTTAAACGGCCAAGTTGAAAAATTGATTCTAAAAAACACAAATATTGGTTTTTGTTCAAACATTTTGGATAATGCAATATATGACTTATTTTTCTTTATATAAATAAACATTCTTACACATAAATTGCAAGTCTGTCCCAAAATTTGAAGATTTAGGCAAAGAACTAGACCGATTAAGTACTGCTAATGTACAATCCAAGATGGCGGTATACCATGAATCTACCTTAAATGCTTTAGTTGGATGGTATCTGATCACTACTGACCATGGACAAATTATCTCTGAGTAAATTGTGTCTTTTGTATAGTTTAATTGATTAAACATGCAATTTTTATGTAAATTTATATATAAAAAAACATACCAGGCTTTCAAATTTACATTAAAAAGAGCTGAAATTTTGTTTGATAAATGAGTTTTTATACTACTGTCCTTTAACTTAATTTCATTTTGTGATTTTTATACAAAGTACCTTATACTGTTTGAATTTGTGGAACACTTTGAAATTACTTCTAACAAGTTTAGCCACTTTAATTGTTAGTTCCCTATTGGGGTAGTCTATCTGAATGTCAAAAGGAATTTCAGTGCTAAAGGGTAAGAAAGGAATTTACTGTAAACATATTAAGTTTTGTGTTCACAAATTTTAACCGTTACCTTTTTAAAAAACAGATCACTTGTGCAATATTTGCTTTTAGGTTTTTCAAATATTATTATATAGCCTTCTGCCAGTCCATATATTTTAACATACTTTTTATGCCCCTGCCGTAGCGGAGGGGGCATTAAGTTTTACCCTTGCCTGTCCGTACGTCCCTCCATCCATATGTCACAAAGTTGGTTTCCATTCTCTAACTTTAGTTTGCCTCAACCAAATGTTATGAAACTTATACACAATGCTTATTACCATGTAACACAGATCAAGTTTGAATTTTAATGGTGTCACTATAACTGTTCTAGAGTTATGCCCCTTTACAAATGGAAAAGTTGCTGAATTTTTAGTTTCCGTTTTCTAACTTTAGTTTGCCTCAACCAAATGTTATGAAACGTATACACAATGCTTATTACCACATAATACAGATCAGATTCGAAATTGGGTGGCGTCACTTTTACTGTTCTTGAGTTATGCCCCTTTATAATCTAAAAACTGCTGAATTTTTCGTTTCCGCTCTCTAACTTTAGTTTGCCTAAACCAAATGTTATGAAACTTCTACACAATGCTAATTACCACAAAATACAGATCAAGTTTGAATTTTGGTGGTGTCACTTTTACTGTTCTAGAGTTATGCCTGTTTACCAAGGAAAAATTGCTGAATTTTTTTGTTTCTGTTCTCTAACTTAAGTTAGCCTCAACCAAATGTTATAAGACTTATACACAATACTTATTACCACAAAACTCAGATCAAGTACAAATTTGGGTAGCGTCACTTTTACTGTTCTTCAGTTATGTCCCTTAAAACTTTATATGATATGCAAGCGGGGGCATCATCTGTGTCCCATGGACACATTCCCCATTTATTTGAGAAAACTCACACAGTCGAACCTCGTTGTGTTGAACTCTGTTGTGTCAAAAACTCAGATGAGTAGAAGTAATTTCTCGGTCCCGGTAAAATTCCCGTTTGATCAATGCATAGTTACCTCTGATGAGTCAAACTCGGTTGATTCGAATACTCTGTTAAGTCAAGTAAATTTTATAGTCCTGTCGAAGTAAAAGTAATGTAAATTGACCGCGATGTCTCAAAGTTCAAAAGTAAGAATTTTGGAAAGATGCAGGCCTAATGATAAAAATTAAAATCGGATGTATTTCTTATGTCACCTTATCATTTTCAAAAGAGATTAAAGCTGAGTAAACATACTTGTTTGTATAACAGTTAAAATGACATGTTGATGAAGACCGCTAATTAACACCTATGTTGATCGTTTAAGCGGAATGTTAGTGTGTTGAACATTTTTCACCTGAGATAAAAACGAAACGAATTTAAATGACCCAAGCCGAGATTAAATGAAACGTTAGATTTAAATCTCATTAATTACAATAAATAAAAGGATTAGGACAATTATAATGAATTCATGATAATTTAATGTAAAGCAGACAACCTGATCAGAGACTGTTCAGAACTTATTTCGTGCCGCAAGGGATTTCATAATTTATAGTGACTGACCTTTGTAAATATTTGTGTAGACTATTGATTTTATTTGTGCATGATTTGTATCCGTACTTGTGTGTTTAATTATTACGTAGGACCAAAAATGGAGATTGAATACACAATCATAAAGTGTCATATCGAAAAAAGGCACACTGTTCATTGTATCTAGTTTACACAAATCGCATACCGTATTTCATGCATTCCAAATTTATGATGACACACTAGACTTCGGATGAGTCGAACCTCGGATGAGTCGAATACTTTGGTCCGGTCACTTCGACTTCGACACAACAAGGTTCGACTGTATACTCATCAGCAAAAAAAGACACCAACTCCATGAATTTCTTCGGAGGAAGAATTTCTATTACATACAACTTTTAAGGAGTGATCAAAATGAGTAAAAATTTTGACATAATAATTCTAGGGTTATAAACATCAAATTCTGTTAAAGTAAAGGATTTTTTTTTAATTTTCAGTTCTGACTTCAAATTAAAAAAGAAAAAGTTGAAAACTTATCTTAGACTTACGATTTTTGACTTATTTGGAAAAAATACAGATTTTTTCACTAAATTGAAAATATTTGTGGTTTAAATTTAATGTTTTTGCTTAAAATTTACTACAGTTTAAATATTTTTTCTGCAAAAATAAAGAACTTATGAAACTACTGTGTAAGTGAAAGAAGTAGTTTGTTATTTGTGTTATTGAGTATTCTTCAAGAAAAATGGTTCTTTCACAATATTTTTATTTTTACAGTTTTATTTGAATCTTGCTTTATTTATTATTTGTTTGCTTGATTTTGAATTTTTATACTATATGAAATTTTGTGATGGCACTAGGGTAAAGATCTGGAGTCAGTAAAGTCTTTTGAATCACTGAATATTTAAATTTATGATAAGAGCTTAGATATAGAACCTTGAATTTGAGATGTAGTCATAATCATGAATCCTTTTAAAAATAGGTGAATTTTATTCATAAAGAATATTTAAAGCATAACTACTTAGAATAAACGTAATTACACTTTTGGTATTTAGCTATATTTTGCCTCCGAATGACCTTAGATCTACTCGAATCACCTTTTTCAGGCAACAATCACTTTTAATTGTGACGTCAAATGTTTTGAATATGATGTCAAAGTTTACGGGAACCTGTGTGATTTTACGTAATGGCGGACAAATTTGCATACATCGTCTATTAAAATATTGAAAATTACTTAGGATGACCAAACAACACATTGATTCATGAATGGCCATATTGCATGAGTGAGTTATTAATGTTTTTCTGTCTCAAGTTGAATATTTTTTGTATTTTTTTCTTGGATAAGTTATAATGTTTTGTTACATTTACTATAAATGTAAATAAAGTAGTAGATGCAAGGAACTACACATTTTACTACGCATTCCCACTTCATTTTGATACAACATCACTACCTAATTTGATACAAAATCTTTCAAACATTTATTCTAGTCTTAATTCAGTATTGGAAAATATCTATTGATGTATGATGTCAAAGGTGAATATTTTATCAAATGTTAAAATGACAGTTTTTATTTAACTGGGAAATCACAGTATTTCATTGCAATCAAAAAAATAAAATTATATAATCTGATCACTTTTTATCACCTGCATAATTTATGACTATTATAACTTTTCTGAAAGTTTACACTTTACTTTTGAAAGAAACATATTAGTGTAAAAATTCTCTGACATATTTTCGTTAGGGTTTCATTTTTCGACAGAATAAACACACTAGTGTGAAGAAGAAATACACAAGTGCATTTCATGTACAGGAATTGAATGAAAGTACCCTTACAACATGACATATAAGTTTGATTGTTATTATGGAAGCAAAATATTATGGTACAGTTGTCTGTAATGGTATTCATCTTTAATTTCTTGAAAGAGGCAATAAGCATTGAGTACTGACAGTTAAAACTGCCTTATTCATGTTTCTTTTGAAAAAGAAGCAAAATATAGTAATTTAATGCTGACACTAGGTATTTAAATGCAGTGCCTTTTTTGAGTTTTTGTTAATGTTAGTCTTAAAATATTGTTCTTTTTTCTGTTTAGATATTTTTGTGCAATAGTATTCTATTTATTTAACAAAGTTTGTTCAATAAAAAGTATTTAAAATAACTTGTATCTTCTGTAAAGCTTACTAGTCCAAAGGAACAGTGTGCTTTTGTCATCATTTTGTATGCAAGTTCTATCTTTAAAATTCATATTATCATTTTCTCCTTAGAAACTATTTGACCTAAAGCTTACATGATAAAGTATTGCTATTTTAATTTCAACATTTGCATTTTACTACCAAAATACCAAAAAGGCAAGACATATCTTTATGTTAATGTTTATCAACCAAACTTGGAGTAAATGGTCCTTGGGGTATCTAATATAAAGTTTGTGTTTTTTCCCAGTCAACAAACATGGCCACCACGACTAAAAATAGAAATATAAGGGTAATTATTTTTAATCTTGAAAACAATAATAGATAGAGAAAATCTGATTTGGTGGTGGGGAGGTGGGGGGAATGCTTGGAATGATCATCAAATACAATATCTACAAAAATTCCTGTATGCCAGATACAAATGGATGCCCCTAAATGCGATTTTTTTTTACCAATTTTAGTTTTTAGCTCACTTGGCCCATTTTTCTCATCACTTGGCGTCCGTCGTCCGTTAACTTTTACAAAAATATTCTCCTCTGAAATTACTGGGCCAAATTTAACCAAACTTGGCCATAATCATTATTGGGGTATCTAGTTTAAAAATGTGTCTGATGACCCCGCCTGCCAACCAACATGGCCGCCATGGCTACAAATAGAACATAGGGATAAAATGCAAGTTTTGTCTACTATTTTGAAAACCGTTATAAATGGAGAAAATCTGACTGGGCAAAAATGTTCAGAATGTTGAGCTTTACCAATTGTCCATATATGTCAAAACTGTCAGACGACTTCTTATAGGAGTTATTGCCCTTAAATGACAAATTTTACCTTATTTTTTCATTTTTGCCTATGATTTTGAAAACTATAATAGATAGAGTGAAACTTTAAACTGCAAAAATGTTCAGCAAGACAAGTTCTACAATTAAGGCTGCATGGTCAAAATCGGCAGTCAACTACTTATTAGAGTTATTGCCCTTTGATGACGATTTTTAGCATTTTTTTTTTGCGTTTTTGCCTTATATTTTAAAAATTATAATAGATAGATAGAAACTTAAATAAGCAAAAATGACCAGCAAGACAAGAACTACTATGAAGACAATTTGGAGGAAACTGTCGACGACTCCTTATTGGAGTTACTGCCCATTAATGAAGATTTTCACCATTTTTTTTGCATATTGCCTTATATGATTAAAATTTTAATAGATAAATAGACATTTTAAATCACAAAAATGATCAGCAAGTCAAGATCTACTAACAAGTCATATTTTGCTGATATAGTTAGTAGACTGTCACTCTTTATAGGAGTGATTGCCCTTAAATGAGGTTTTTTTTTGCCCTCTTTTGTGTTTTGAGCGAAAACTAAAGAAGATAGAGAAAAACTAAACAGACTAAATGATTAGCAATACAAGATCAACAAAACAGAGAATTTTGTCATGAATTCTATTCTTGTCTATAATGTTGAAGAGTGTCCTTTGTTGAATATGCACATAGACCAAGGTGAGCCACACAGGCTCTTTAGAGCCTCTAGTTATGCATATCATCTCAAAAACTATAATAGATAGGTTGAAAAGGCCATGGCGTTGTCGGTTTGTTTTAGACTTATGAGTTTGAATGTCCCTCTGGTATCTTTCGACTCTCTCTTATAAACAGCAAAAATAATCAGAATTGCCCGATCTACAAAAATCCCAATACAAACTTCGTTCATAGTGTGTTAATTTACGTTTTTGATTGAGTTAAGCCTTCCAATTGATGTTTTATCGTGTGTTTTTCTATGTTGTGATGTTATACTATTGTTTCAGAAAAAGGGAGAAGGTTTGGTACCATTAAAACATTTAATCCCGCTGCAAATGTTTGCACCTGTCCTAAGTCAGGAATCTGATGTACAGTAGTTGTCGTTTGTTTATGTAATTTATACGTGTTTCTCGTTTCTCGTTTTTTATATAGACTAGACCGTTGGTTTTACCGTTTGAATGGTTTTACACTAGTACTTTTGGGGCCCTTTATAGCTTGTTGTTCGGTGTGAGCCAAGGCTCCGTGTTGAAGGCCGTACATTGACCTATAATGGTTTACTTTTATAAATTGTTATTTGGATGGAGAGTTGTCTCATTGGCACTCGCACCACATCTTCCTATATCTATTAACAATAATTGTCAAACAGCAGTTTTTGCGAATATCTCTAAAACTATAGCATTTAGAGATAAATTATCAAAGGCAGAAATAGTCTGCATAAAAAGTTCTATCTAACCTGAAAATTTTATCCATCTGTTTTGGAGCTACTACCCCTGAAATATTGACTTTTAGCTCACCAAAATGTCCAAGTATTGTCTGTCACGGTATAAAAATAATCTCTGAAACTTGAGGACCAAATTTAACCAAACTTGGTCGCAACCATCATTGGGGTATCTAGTTTGGAAAATGTGTCTGATTACTCCCATGCCAATCAACATGGCTGACATTGCTAAAAATAGAACAAAGGGGGTAAAATGCAAGTTTTGTCTTTTATCTTTAATAGCTCTACAAATAGAGGAAGATCTGACCATGCAGAACAGATTAGAATTTTAAGATCTACATACTGTACCCCTACATCAAATCTGTCAGTCTGACGACTTCTTAAAGGAGTTATAACCCTTAAATGATGAATTATACCCAGCTTTTGTCTCACCTGCGACTTTCGTCGCAGTATGCGAGACATAGAGATTATAGGGATAGGCTGTGGCGGCTGTGTAAACTATTTGCATAAAGTTTTATATTTCAGAAGGTAGAAGACCTGGAATCTTCATACGGTACTTTGTATGCAGATACCTTATGTGTTAAGTTTCCGTCTGTCATATGTCCATTGTCCTTGACCTTATTTTCAAGATTCAGCGACTAATTGAAAAAAATTTATAGTTTTTTGTCATGCGAATTTCTCCCTAATGAGTAAAAGGATAACCATATTTGGTATATGGGTTCCTTGCAACGTTTACAGGTCTGTTAGACAGGGTTCACCTGACCCTGTTTCATGGATCAGTCATCAAGGTTAAAGTTATGTGATTCGGTATGTTTCTCAGACATTATAGGCAGTAAGTCAACTATATGTGGTGTATGGAATGATTGTAAGGGGTACATGTCAGTCTGGCAGGTTCCATCTGACCTTGACCTCATTTTTATGGTTCATTGGTGGATACTAAGTTTTTGTGATTTGGTCTGTTTTTCAAGTACTATTGGCATTTGGTCAACTATATTTGGTGTATGGAATGGATGCAAGGTGTACATGTCTGTCTGGCTAGTTTTGTCTGACCATCACCTCATTTTCATGGTTCATTGGTAGATGTTAAGTTATTGTGTTTTGGTCTGTTTTTTTCAAATACTATAATCAATAGGTCAACTATATTTGGTGTATTGAATAATTGTAAGGTCTACATGTTTGTCTGACAGATTTATCCTACCTTGACCTCATTGTGATGGATCTTTATAAATCAAATGTTAAGTTTATGTGATACTCCTAGTAAAACTTTTAATACTTTCAACATAATATCAACAGTCAGTTAAGCAGGGAAGACATTTCAGCGTGTGCACACTTGTTTGATTTTTTTGCGTTCGTATAATGCTATCATGTGGTCGTCGTCTGAAAACACATTTGGTTTCCGGACAATAACTTTAGTTTAAGTGAATGGATCTCTATGAAATTTTAACAGAAGGTTCAATTCCTCAAAAGGAAGGTTGGGATTGATTTTGGGGGTTATGGTAATAACAGTTTAGGAATTAGGGGCCAAAAACAAGCATTTTTGTAGTTTCTGGACAATAACTTGTGTCTAAGTGTATGGATCTCTCTGAAATTGTACCACATGGTTCCATATCACTAAGGGAAGGCTTGGATTGACTTTGGGAGTAATTGCCCCAAATGTTCTGGAATAAGGGGCAAAAAAAGGGCCAAAAACAAGCATTTTTCTTGTTTCCAGACAATAACTTGTATTTAAGTGTATGGATCTCTCTAAAATTGTACTACAAGGTTCCATACCACAGAGGAAAGGCCGGGATTGAGTTTGTGGGTAATTACTTCAAGGGGAGAATTTCTTTTTTCAATTTTATGGGGGGTTCATAAATTTTTTCTTCAAATTTTTTGAAAAGTTTCAAGAAGAAATCTTCAATTGCACAGTATTGCGCAATAGCAAAGTAATTCACAATAGCAAGAATTCTTCAATTGCACAGTATTGCACAATAGCAAGAAATCTTCAATTGCACAGTATTGTGCAATAGCAAGAAATCTTCAATTGCACAGTATTGCACAATAGCAAGAAATCTTCAATTGCACAGTATTGCGCAATAGTACAGTATTGCACAATAGCACAGTATTGCGGAATAGCAAGAAATCCTCAATTGCACGTATTGCGCAATAGCACAGTATTGTGCAATAGCAAGAATTCTTCAATTGCACAGTATTGCGCAATAGCACAGTATGGCGCAACAGCACAGTATTGTGAAATAGCACAGTATTGCACAACAACACAGTATTGCACAATAGCAAGAAATCTTCAATTGAAAATAAATACAAATCTTTTAAACTACTTCAATAGGATTAATTTGAAGTCTTTTATTTTTGGGGGTTCTATTAAACCTTGTATTACTATTTTGGATATTGGGCCCCATTTTTAAATTGGTCTACACTGAGGTCAAAGGGGTCCAAAATTAAACTTGGTTTGATTTCATCAAAAACTGAATTATTGCGACTGTATGATATGCTGAACCTTATTGTGTTTGTTTGATTTCATCAAAAACTGAATTATTGCGGCTGTATGATATGCTGAATCTTATTGTGAATTTAGATTTATTATTTTGGGCCCTGTTTTTAAATTAGTTCATATTAAGGTTTGAAGGGTCCAAAATTAAATTTGTTTGATTTCGACTAAAATTAAATCTTTGGTGTTTTTTTATATGCTGAATCTAACCGATGTTGTTAGATTTTGGATATCAGACCACTCTAGGTAAATTAAATGTCCCATTTCAAATTTTTATGAACTTTGACAACATTTATTTCGTGTCAGAAACCTATATTATGTCAAAAATGTTATCACAATCCAATTCAGACAGTATCAAGTTTGAATATTGTGTCCAAACTTGCCCCAACTGTTCAGGGTTCGCCCTCTGCAGTCATATCAGACTGCACTCAGCGAAGCATTTTATTGCCTATTTTCTTGAAAACTATAATAGGTGGAGATAAGCTTAAATATCTTATATGATAAGCAAAACAAGATCTATAAATAAGTCAACAGGGCTGAAATCGTGAGTAAACTCCTTATCAGAGTTATTGCCCTTTATTGACAATTTTCAACGTTTTTTTGCATTTTTGCCTATTATATTGAAAAGCATAATAGATAGAAACTTAAAAGGGGGAAACTCATCAGCAAGACAAGGTCTACTGTAAATAAGTCTAATGACGGAAATCCTCAGTCGATTACTTATTGGATTTATTGCTCTTTAATGAAAATTTTTCTCATCACTTGGCATTTGTCGTCTTTAACTGTTACAAAAATCTTCTCTAAAATTTGTAAACTGCTTAGCCAAATTTAACCCAACTTGGCCTCAATCATAATATTAGAGTTTCTAGTTTTAAAAATGTGAATGATGACCCAGACTGCAAAAAAAAATACGTCTGACATGGCTAAGATAGAATAGAGGGGTAAAGTTTTGTCACTTATCTTGAAATTTGCTATGAATAGAGAAAATCTGACAAAGGCAGAAATGTTCAAAATGTTCTACCTGCTGTCCTTTAAGTCAAAACTGTCAGATGACTTCTTTAAAGAGTGATTGCCCTTTAATATCACATTTTACCATTTTTTTTCATTTTTGCTGATTATATTGGAAACTAAAATACAAAATGTAGATAGAGAGAAACTTTAATTAGGAAATATAATCAGGAGAACAAGATCTACAAATAAGTCAAAATGGCTAAAAATCGCAAAAAGGATCAGCATGACAAGATGTAACTACCCTGAATATTGGAGAAAACATGGTGGCCCTGCTTATATCTTGCAGTGTTTTTTTTTCTGTATTCGTGAAAAATATAGGAGTGAGGTTAAAGTGTAGATTGAAGAAATTGATTAGCAACATTTGATCTACAAAAAGCCGATGTGATCATAACGGTAAACCATTGGATGACTCAAGGAGTTATGATACTTAAATGAGGATTTTGTACAATCGTTTGTGTTTATGCCACTTTTCTATATAAGAACTATAAAATATAGAAGAAAAAAAAAACTTAAACAGCAAAAATGATTAGCAATACAGGATATACGTACCATAAAGCTAATTTGCAAATTATCTTAAAAACTATAATAGAAACTATAAAAAGCAAGAACAATTGGCTATACAAGAACTACAAAAATGTTAACTGACTGAAACCATTGGATGACTCTAAAGGACTTATTGCCCTTAAAGACATAAAGTAATGATTATTGACTTATTTTTGTGTTTTTGAATTATCTCGAAAGTTACAAAATGTGCACTGCAACAATGATCAGCAATACATTACCTACGAACATAACGTAACTGATTATATATCAAAATGGCATATATTTACCAGGTGAGTGACCCAAGCTCTTAAGAGTCTCTTGTTAACATCTTCATGGGCAAGTGAAACGTAACTAACGGACACTGACCCTTTCAACTTTATTTCTGAAAGCCTTGTCATTCAAGACTACAATGAAGCATCGAATTGGCTGAACATATAAATTGCAAGACATATATATATGCTTATCCTGTGGCGATGACAACGGCGTAAACTATTTTTTATAAAGCTGTTATTTCAGAGGGTATATACCTGGATGTCTCATACCTCGAATACAGATGCCTCAATACTATTTTTTAATAAAGCTGTTATTTCAGAGGGTATATACCTGGATGCCTCATACCTCGAATACAGATGACTCAATCTGATTAAAATTCAGACCTATATATTAACTCGCGTGCCCCGTTTCCATTCTCATTTTTTATCGTACATATATTAAAGTATAACGAAATCAGAGAACTATATTCTAATTAGATTGACAGATGCCTATGTTATAAAGTTTCTTTCTGGTATATGTCCACTGTCCTTGTCCTTGACCTCATTGTCATGGTTCATTCGCTCCTTAAGAAAAACCTTTTTTTTTTTGTCATGGGAATTTCTCACTTGTCAGTCTGAAGAGTAGTAGGATAACTATATTTGATATTTCGGGTCTTTGCAAGGTCCTCAACACACTCAAGTCAAGTTCTACTGACCACGACCTCATTTCATGAATCAGTGATCAAGGTTAAGCTTTTGTGGTAAGTATAAAAATAATAAGATGTGGCATGATTGCCAATGAGACAACTCTCCACAAGAGACCAAATGACACAGAAATTAACAACTATAGGTCACCGTACGGCCTTCAACAATGAGTAAAACCCATACCGCATAGTCAGCTATAAAAGGTCCCGAAATGACAAATGTAAAACAATTTAAACGAGAAAACTAACGGCCTGATTTATGTACAAAATAATGAACGAAAAACAAATATGATATACAGCAACAAACGACAACTGATTTACAGGTTCCCGATGACTTGGGACAAGCACATACAGAATGTGGCGGGGTTAAACATATGAGGGCGCCCTACCCTCCCCTAACCTGGGACAGTCATTGGTGTAACAGTACAACAAACTATAAAACTCAGCTGAAAAGGACTTAACTCATCAGATCGATACAAAGTACAAAAACAAGTAACAAAATGTCTGTTTCTTCTGAGAGACTATCTAGGTCAACTATATTTGGTGCAGATGAACAGTTCCATCTTAGTAGGTTTATGAATTTGTGATCTAGGTAACATTTTTGTGAAAATTCCGTTTCTCAGATATTATAGGCAGGAGGTAAAATTTCAACCTGTGTCGCAAACAGAAAAACTAGGTCTAGTAACCGTTCGAGTCGGTCTCACCATCCGTCCAAAATGTCTTTTATAGAAAACATTTATGATATCAAAGCTTTCTTAGCTTCTATGAAAGGGACTGATTTTATATTTGATGTGCAGCTTGATAATGTTGATTTGTAGGGCGCAAGCAATCATTAGATAAGCCGTGCAGCAATTTCTTGTTTGCCGATAGTTTGATAATTTTTATAACAATCATTGTTCACACTATTTTGGTCAAACGTTTCTTGGCTTCTATAGTTACTGACAGCTAGTTCAAAGCCAATAACAACTTATAAAAAAAATCATGCATTTAAGACTAAATTATCAAGCATGATGCATTTATATTTCAGTTTAGCATTACAGCTTGTCCATATGGATAAATATTAGGAAGGGCTATTGGAGCTGATTTTTCAGGTAATGAAGAAAGAACTATTACATATTATATAACTCTCCACCAGAGACCAAATGACGTTGAAGTTAGCAACCATAGGTCACCGTATGGCCTTCAACAATAGCAAACCCATACCGCATAGCACAGCTATACATACAATTATAAACTTTTTGATTTAAAGATTTTGTAAATGCCCTGGGTTTTTATAATCTGTTTTACAATTTAATGTTGTGGAAGGATTTGTCAAATTTTAGGAAGGCAAAAATTATTAATTTGAGACTTTCTTACCTATAAAAGCCTGCAAACAAGGAATTATTGGAATCTGGAATAGTTTTGAATTCTGCAGATAAGAAATGTATGATGAAACCTAACCCTCTTAAGAAGGGTTGACCTTTATCCATCAGATTGTCTTTTTCTAAATTTTATGCCGACAGGTGAGACCTATCTGTGTCAACAGTTTATATATCTCTATAGTCGTTCCTGGCCGGCCCTGGCCTCTTATGAAGGGGTGTATTTAGTCAAAGCTGGTTTGGTTTGGTTGTATTTAGGATAATATATACATAGGAATTGTATGATTTTGAGTTATGTATGCACTGCAATGATAATATTTATGAATATTTATATACATTTAATACAATTTGGTGTCCATCGAGCATGACAGGCCGTCAGCAAACTATTATGTTTGCATTGTTTTATATTTGGCACGAGTATGTAGTTTTATACATAAAATCATCTTTTGTCTTTCTCATTCCCCTAGAGAGGTCCTACACTAGAAGTTTTGCTTGCATTGACAAAAGGACTCTGCTTTCCTAAAAGTGGGTTTGTACCTGGTCAGCCACAAATCACTGAATGTAGTTATTTAGTTTTTCAAATACAAAAGGTTAAGATGAGATTATTTTTATAGTATGAGTTATTGAATTGATTTTTTATAGTGAATTGATATTGTTTTATGTATATCTTTATATTATTCATTTGTCTTATTAAATCGACAGCTCACAAAATGCAGTTCTAATTTTTTACCACACCTGTCCAAAAGGTTCAGATGACGAATTTTACCAATTTTTTTCCCTTTTGCCTATTATCTTGAAAACTATAATAGATAAAAACTTTATAGACCAAAAATGATCATCAAGACAAGATCCATAAATAAGTTTACATGGTTTTGTCTGTTTCTAAGGTACTATAAGTAAGAGGGCCACTATATTTGGTGTATGGGATGATTGTTGGGTGTGCATGTCTGTCTGGCAGGTTATATGACCTTGACCTCATTGTCATGGATTTATGAAAGGACCACATCAAAAGTTCAATGTTATATAAAAAACTTAATCCCCCCTTCTGATTTGAACTTGGAAAATATTGATTAACCTGTATGTGTCAGACCACCAATTCACCCACTTCAATTTAGAACATATATAATATTAACCCTTCCCCGACAAAAAATAGTGCTTTTGATGTCATTGTTTACTTAAACTAACAAACAAATTTGTAGAAATGAAACTTTTGACGAAAGAGAAATACATATAGACCATTTTGAGCCCAAATTTACTTGTCCATGATTTTGCATTAAAATTGAGGATAAATGCGCTCCATAATAGACTTAATTAAGATTTCCAGAAAACCAGGAGATTGTTTGGTAGCAGTAAGTTCAGTTCCGACTGGTGGTGTTTCATTACAAGACTTTAAACATTGGTTGAAAATTGGCATGTAGAAAGGTGATACATGTACAATTCAGAATATACTAGTAATTGGTTTCTATGAAGTTAACCTCAAGGTAAAATATTTTGAAAGCTATGAAAATTGAAAAAATTGGTTAATTATATAGAATAGAATAAAATATACTTTATTCCAAATTAAAGGGCCAACATGAGATAATAACATTATGCACATACTAAACAAATACAAAAGAACAATACTGAGGGAAAGTATTACTTGATTGATAGCATTTAGGTTTTGAATTGGCGATCTGACACCTATATAGGCATATGTGTTGAAAAAATGTTTTTAAATGCATTGTTTCATGTAATATTATGACGCGTTTCCTCGACAATGATTGATGGATGGTTAGGTAACGTCCAGTGGCAAATATTGTATGCATGTTCAGGACAAGAACAAATTAACAATACATACAATATGTATAGGTCCTGTAATAGGGGTTGACCAGGAAAAAGGGCTCAAAATTTGGACTCCCACTAGAAAATGATGGTAAATTTAGTCATGCAACAGGCCACCTACCGACCCCTCAAAGAGTTGTTGCAAGGGTTCTTAACGTGCAGAGGGCGTGGCATTCTCTTTACACAAGGCATCGGATTTAATATTCCCATTCTGAAAAGTGGCTTTGAATTTATTTATCCTGCTCAACCAAACAGGCCATATTTCTTTTCAACAGTCACCCTTGGGCCTTGGGGCTCCTCAAATGCCAGTAGCTATCTCTTAGATGCCATTTTACCGGTTCCGGCAAAATAGATTCCTTTAATAGAGCTATATTTTACCGGCTCCTGTAAAATAGCGATTTATATAGATTTTTGCTATTTTGCCGGTCTTATTTCAGACTATAGAATAGAATAGAATATACTTTATTCCAAATTAAAGGGCCCACAAGGGCGGCCAACATGAGATTATAACATTACACATATTAAACAAATACAAAAGAACAATACTGAGGGAAAGAATTACTTGATTGATAGCATTTAATGACCTCACAAAAAAAAAAGAAAGAAACATATTATTTAACTACGTATATGTATATGTCAGTTGTTGAAGTCAATAGGAAGGTCATTAGCATTTACATAAATTAATACATATAAATATCTTAGATAAGATTCAATGACATTTTTACGCTATTTGCTATTTCGGTAAAAAAACTATAGAAGACGGAGAGAAATTGTAAACAATAGAAAGGATCAGCAAGACACCATCAACAAATAGTTTAACAAAGCCGAAATTGTCAGCCAACTTCTAATAGGAGTTATTGCATTTGAATGATGATTGTTTACCCATTTTTATGTTTATGGCAAAAACAATAGTAGATAAAGAGAAATTAAACAGAAAATTGATTAGCAATATAACATTAAGAAAGAAAGAAATTTTAATCATGAATTATATTCTAGTCTACAATATAGGAGAGTGGCCATTGTTGAAGGTGCAAATAGATCAAGGTGAGCAACATAGGCTCATTAAAGCCTCTAGCTACATGTATCTGCCATGCCGCCATTTCATGTTCGCATATAGTTTAAAATATTACAACACTCTTTGTATATTGTACAATTACATACAGTGACACCAGTCCAGTTCCAGTATTGGTCTTTATTAGTGTTTGGAATAATTTGAATGTGTACAAGTCTTTTTACCAGGGTTCATCTGATCTTGACCTCATTTCACAGTCCATCAGTATATAAGTTTTCTATACAAGGTCTTTTTCTTTGATATTTAAAGCAGTGGGTTAATTTTATTTGGTGTAGTATGGAATGATTGCAAGGTGTATTATGTGATTATGTGATATCTGTTGAAAATTACCTTGCCCTCATTTTCATGGTTCATTGGTCAATGTTAAAATATCTGTTTATGCTCATTTCTCAGATACTTTCAGCAGTAGTTCAATTGTGTTTATGGTATATGGAATTATTGTAAGGTGTACATGTCCTTCTGGCAGGGTTAATACTACCTTGACCTTATTTTCATGGATCATTAGGTTAAGTTTATGTGATATCTGTTGTAAAACCTTAATCTGAAAGATTATTATCAAAAAATTCAACAATGATCAATATAGCATATGCAACTTTCCATGTTTCACCTTACTCGACAAATGGAAAAAAGGAATATTTGAAGGGGTTCTTTTTCAGAACTATCTCATTTGACAGATTGACTCAAAATAAAGAGGAATTTACCATACATGATCTCTTTTCTATACAATATCAGTTTAACAGTCACTAGTCAAGACTAGCATCATAGTTCCTCTTCTGCTCATGATACATTTTTGTCTGTTTACTAAAATGGTTAAATCAAATTAAGACTAACAAGGCAGAAATCAGATGCACTATGTCAGGTATCCTGATATCAATATGCAATGTCAACAATGGTCCTCTTCAACCAAATAATGTGTATCAACCTCCCTTGGGGTTTGGTAGTAACTTTATAACAGAAAACTGAGTGCCTAAAAGTTTAACAGGGAGGCGTAAAATGTTTCACCTTTCTGCAAATACACTGGCAGCAAACTGACATCTTTCGTCTGGATTTGAAAAGACATGCAACAAAGCTAAATATAAGCTACGAGAAATGAAAAGACTGCACAAATGTGACTGTTTTACATCATTTCTTACATAAATGTTATAAATAGACGGAAAGATTGATTGGTGTTAAACATCCAGTGTCAAAAATTGTATGCATATAGGGACAAGAATATATTGTAGTGATATGAATATGAGCACTGCGTTGCACCTGACCAACTTGCTGAGCTGCATTTTTAAATTTGCTAGTCCACAAGGTAAGTTCACAGGAAGACATGTCATCTGAAGTTGAAACATTATTTTGACTCTTGAGCTAACTCATCTTTACTCAAACTTCTAAATGCTGTGTGCTTAGTGGTGAAGCAGCAAACATCAATTTTCAAGTCATTGGTTTCACCAGGCTAGAGTTTGATACCACAACCTCTGAGATGCAAGGCAGGCACATTACCTTTAGAGCACTAAATTGGAGAGGTTGACATGCCACACAGGGATGCTCATTTCCCAAATTCCATTTTTTTGGTAATTTTTTCTTCCTTATCCCTGATTTAACTTTTTCTATCCTCTATATCCCACATACCCACTTTTTTACCCCCTTTATCCCACAACCAACTTTTTTACTCTCTATAATCCCACATCCCACTTTTTTCATCTCTATATCCCCTCATCCCAAACACTGGTCATCCCTCTAATTTATAAGGACTTAGGTCGTGGTCTTGTTAAAGTTCAATAATATTGCAGACAAATAATAGCCGAGTTTAAGCATTATGTACTACTCAGCAACAAAGCCACTCTATATCTTGATCCTAATAAGATAAATAATTGCCAAGTTAAACTACAATGTACTATTCATATACAACATGCATATCTGTCACTTGAAATGTGTGTTTCCAATTTGCATCAATAAATCCTACACAGGAAATGACTGACACTTTTGGTGCAGCTGCAATTTGGTCAAACATAATATGGTGAATGTTTATCCATTTAGGGAGCAACCATTTAACTTCAAGGGGGGTTACGGTTTTCTGTGCGAGTCATAAATAGTTTTTCAACGCTATCAATCAAATTATTTTTTTTTTAAATTTAACACTTTAAGGTATGGGGAAAATCTGCATTCAGAATATTTTTTTTTTGTCATCCACTTGACCAAAATAATTTTTTTCATCAAATTGAGGATGATCAGAATATTTTTTTAGGAAAAAATCATAACCCCCCCCCTTGAAGTTAAATGGGTTGTTCCCTTAGACCTCAACATTTGCATTTGGTGCATTATATTCTTAGCCAAGCATCACATTTGAAACAACCTTAGTCTGATTATATAGGAAGACTTGATTTTGAGGTCATTAGTTCAACTGTATAGGTCACAGCAGCAAATTTGAAAACACATTTTTAAGAATACTACTAGCTTTAGAATCAAATAACCGGGCATCCCAGTCTTTACCAAAATTTTCCAGATAAAGTCCCTTATGTTTAATTTTTAGGTGACAAGGTTGGTCACAACAGATATAAATAGACTGAGTTTTAGAGTGAATTTTGGTGTCAGAATACTTACACAACCTTGTTCTGGGCAAAACTTCTAGGTCTTTTGATCTGGTTTTATATGTAGAATATGGTAACTGCATGTGTCATGTTCCTTTCAATCTTTGAACTTTGCCTGATGATTTAATATTTTTTTTGTACATGTAATAGGTGTTTCTCGTTCCTCGTTTTTTGTATAGATTAGACTGCTGGTTTTCCTGTTTGAATTGTTTTACACTAGTCATTTTGGGGCCCTTTATAGATTGCTATTTGGTGTGAGCCAAGGCTCCGTGTTGAAGGCCGTACTTTGACCTATAATTGTTAACTTTTTATACATTGTGACTTGGATGGAGAGTTATCTCATTGGCACTCATACCACATCTTCTTATTTATATTTAATTATAATACTCTTAGGTCACTTGACTGATAAAGGCAATATGTTGTGTACAATTTGACCTGTGCCTGACATCTGACATTGAGATGATATAATTTGGATATAAAACCTTTCAAGACATGATGCAACAGTATATTATTATAGGCCAAAGATATCTCCAAGTCCACCTAAAAGGAGAATCTTTGCTGAATTAATTTTTTTGGATAAGTTCAAATGGGGTCTTTGATTCATAATTTGAGTTAAATGAGTTCAAATTATGCATCCCCTCCCTGTTTTCAGCACACACAATTATCTTTACAATGCTCTTGACACAGATGCTGATTCTGTTATTTTTGTGGTTACAAAATATGGTAGAAGGCTTAATGTGAAAACCAAGGGAGAAACATTCTAACATTAACAAAAAAGTTTTTAATATTAACAATCCACAGAATGTCTGACATGAAAATTTACAACATATTCAGCATTAGTTCTTTGAACACTAATGGCAAATGGCTCACTGGGATGAAATGTAAATGCAACCAGTCTTCGTGCTGCTGGTGGAGGGTTACGACCCACAACACCTGCATGGATCCTAAACTTCAGAAGTCCTGAATCTCTAGCATAAAACCTGAAGTGATAACATAAAATCATAATTATCAATAATGCCATTAACCATGTTTGAACATGATTAAAATGCAGTTGTCTTTGACAATATCCATTTCACAATAAAATAACAAAATTAGATATACAACATAAACAATAGATTTTATCATGGACATTTTGTTTGAATTTGAGTGCCTGAAATTTTACATGTCTTTATAATGTTAAATATTAAAATTCTTTTAATGTGGTTAAAAGTTTACACTATTGGTCCTGGATTCTTCAAATAAAATTTTGTTACCTCACATCCAGCTGTTTTTCTTGAAAATGAAACAAAAATCTGCCTACAGAATGACTACATAAGTATGGTGAACTGTGAAGGAAAAGAACTATGATTGCATATGGATTATGTTCATCAGTAGTCAATAAATATTTTATCTGTACTTCTGATTTCATTGATTATGTATTTATTTGGTCATTTCTTTGTAAAAATTAGTGAAACTCTTTATACTGAGAACAGAGTTGATTAACTTAATATCATTTGCTAGTATCTTCACTTTCAAAAGTGTTGTATCCTGTCACTATCCGTCTGTTTCATATTCATGCTATTCATTTTTTTAGTTCTAGGAATTTGATTCTTCAACAGAATAATTGTGTTTTTTACAGATATGCAATAAAGATATTAGATCATTGGTTTTTAATAAGAAGTGGTTTTGTCCAGATATTGTTAGAAATTTATTTATTGAAAATCAGTAATAATATGAAAGATTTATTTTCTTCAGAACAGCAAGTTTTATTCACATGTTCCCAAATCTTCTTCATAGTTTGGAAAGTATTCTATCAATACATTTGTATTTTCATATATAAAATCTATATCACATATGAAATAATATATAACACTAATCTCATTATCTCTGTGGTCAACTGGTATTTAATCTTACGCCTAAATAAGTTGCAATTGATTATAAGTTCGCAAGAAAAACTTCTGACAACTAGTTAAAATAATATAAAAGAGAATAATCATATAGTGTGTTATCATTGGCAACTAAATATAAAACTTAAGGATAGAGCCTGTGAGCATGGCTCACCTGAATCTATGTGTATTGTAAAAAATGGTCACTCTCCCACATTATCATGATTATAGACCAGAATATAAATCAGGACTAAAATTCTCTTTTTTGCTATCATTTTTGTTGTTTACAGTTTCTCTTTCTCCAAACATGCAAAAATAAAATGCTTCACTGAGCGCAGCCTGATACGACCGCAGAGGTCGAACCCTGAACAGTTGGGGCAAGTTTGAACACAATATTCAAACTAGATACTGTCTGAATTTGGATTGTGATCAAATTTTTGACATAATATGGGTTTCTGACACAAAATAAATGTGGTCAAAGATCTTAAAAATTTGAAATGAGACATTTAATTTACCTAGAATGGTCTGATATCCAAAATCTAACAACATGGTTTAAAGAGACTCAGCATATAAAAAACACCAAGAATTTAATTTTAGTTGAAATCAAACAAAGTTTAATTTTGGACCCTTCAAACCTAAATATGAACTAATTTGAAAACAGGGCCCAAAATAAAAATATAAATGCACAATCAGATTCAGCAAATCATACAGCTGCAATAATTCAGTTTTTGATTAAATCAAACAAAGTTTAATTTTGTACCTTTTTGACCTCAATGTAGACCAATTTAAAAATGGGGCCCAATATCCAGAATAATTATACAAGATTAGAACCCCCAAAAATTAAACCCAATAAATCCCATCGAAATTGGTTACAATATTTGTATTTGTTTTCAATTGAAGATTTCTTGCTATTGCGCAATACTGTGCAATTGAAGATTTCTATTGCACAATACTGTGCTATTGTGCAATACCGTGCAATTGAAAATTTTTTGCTATTGTGCAATACCGTGCAATTGAAGATTTTTTGCTATTGCACAATACTGTGCTATTGTGCAATACCGTGCAATTGAAGATTTTTTGCTATTGCACAATACTGTGCTATTGCGCAATACTGTGCAATTAAAGATTTCTTGCTATTGTGCAATACTGTGCTATTGCGCAATATTGTGCAATTGCATAATACTGTCTTTTGCCCAATACTGTGCTATTGTACAATACTGTGCTATTGCGCAATACTGTGCAATTAAAGATTTCTTGCTATTGCGCAATACTGTGCAATTGAAGATTTCAAAAATTTCAAATTTCAAAAATTTTGATGAAAAAAATGAACCCCCCCAAAAAAAATTGGGAAAAAATCCCCCTTCATAGAGATCCACACACTAAAGTTATTGTCTGGAAACCAAATGTGTCTTCGGACGACGACAACATAACAGCATTATACAACACAAAAAATTTTTTGAAGTCGTATAAGAAATGGGTAAAAACCATAGTCATTTAAGGAAAATAACTCCCAGCCAGACCAAATTTTCAATACTTTAATCTGGATTTGTAACTTGATCAACTATAAGTTTTTCTTCAAACAATATGTATTTGAAAAAATTGTATTATTGTTCATATCTTAAACTTGCATTTAAAATTCTTTACCACTAACCTTATAGGATGATCCCCACAAGCTTTAGGCCGTTCCATCATGGACACCCACTTGTCATCATAGCTAAACAATGATAGATCTAGATAAGGACTACTGCTATACGACTGTGAACTGATAGGTAACTGTGCTAGAAGACGCCTGACTGCTTCTGTTTGACCTCCAAATTTTGCATTAATAATTGTTTGCTTAAATCTTTGCTGCATTTGTCGTGCATATATATTACTAGATGGAGAACATGTAAATTGTGCCTGTTTGTCAAGTGTAGCATTTCTAAACATATCACAATTACTTTCAAACAGTTCAAGAAGTTGTTCTGACGTGTTTTCAAAGACAGCTTTGATTTCTGTTGTTATCATGTTATACACAACGAAAAAAGAAGGCTGAGAATTGGGATCTGAAATTCTAAGGGTCACAACATCTTCACTAGCGTATTTAATAAGTAAGTGATTTTCATCCAGAAGTTGCATTTTCCACATCCTAAGTTCATTGAATTGTTCAAAAAATTGATAAAACTTACGAAGAGCAAAAGGTGTTCCATCAAAAACTGCTCTTTTATACAGAAATACAAGAAATCGATGTTTTAATGAATTAATACTCTTCTCACTATATGGACGATAAACCTGACCCTCACTATAAGGACGATGAACCTGGTTCTCACTATAAGGACGATGAACCAGAGTCTCACTATTTGGACGATGAACCTGACTCTCACTATATGGACGATGGACCTGACCTGTAGAGTTCTCAAGGCCTAAATGATAATATAGTTGATCATCTTCACAACAAAATCTTCCTATACTTCTTACATCAGTAAATCTTCCTGATGGATCAACTTGGAAAATATGAATTGTTTGTTGTTGCACAGAGAGTACTGCTAATGTGTCTTTGTACAAATATAATCCCTGATTGTGTGACAGAAAAATCTTATCACATTTGAAGTGTCTGGTGTCACATAAATGTCCTGTTTCAAGTTCTACTAAATGTAGTGAATAATCTTCAAGAGGTGACTTAGCATTTGGTGTGACAGCTTCATTATTTCTATAAATATCATAGAAATGGGGGTGAGGCTCCTCAGGAATATAAGTAGCAGAACCTACAATAACATACTTGCCATCATCAGTAAACAGACTACATTCACGATTTAAATGTTCACCATTTGTTGATACATGTGTTGCATGTTTAAGTTTAAAAAAACATTCAAACAAACAATTACGGACTTTTCTGTACGTATTTTTATTGTCAACAAATGTGTGTAAACCTTGTTCTTCACTCTCTCCAATATATTCACCTTTAACTCCTTGCAACAAATGTTCTGCTGATGAAGATCCCTGAAATGTGTAGATTTCAATTGATGTCTGATCAAAAGAAAATGCAATAAAGCATTTACCATCAGGAGAAAATTTACGTAAAAAACAAGGAGGTTTCTCTATATTTGCAACAGTACAGTTTGGAAATATATTTGTATATAATTTTCTGGCAACATTGAATTGTGTACCACACTTTGATACATGTGTTTCTCTCTGAAAAAGTCTATACACAATATTTTGATTTGGTATTTTTCTTGGTTTGAGATCCAATTCATCATTGTAACACTTCTTTGCTTTAAAGCCATTCATTATTTGCCTCCTCAGTCATATTCCTGAAATATGAAATACATCAAATTAAAATTTTTAACCAACGTCGGGTTATTTAGATTTGTCAAGTTTCTTAACAATGATATGCAGGAAATCCAAGTTTAACATAATAAAAAATTTTTTAAAATCAGGACATCACACTTCGTCAATCGAATAGCAGGTATCATTTATTTTTATCAAAATGCTCCCCATTTTCTCTGTCATCTTCAAGCCAATGTGCTTTCCTCCATGAGGTGCTAATTTCAGGTACCTCCAATTTGACATCTTTATTCATTATGGTTTTAATAGGACTTAAATTTTATCAATATAAAATATGAATTTAAAAATGTTTGTTCAAACAAATCAATGATTCAGAAGAGTTTAGTCTTGATAACTTATGATGTTGTTTCTAATAAACTATGTCAAGATAAATTACATCTGAAATTCAATTGTCAAATTATAATGCATTGATATATAATCAGATATAATACAAAAATATTTCAGTTTCATGTGTACATTTTGTATTGTTGAACATTCTTTATCAGGTTCTGAAAATCTACAACTCAAATATTTTAAAGAAGCTATAGAAATTATCTCCATTTGATATTTTTCAAAAGAAATTTGAGTTGGAAGTGCTTTTCAAAATTTACAGGCAAAGAAAAAAGAAAAGAAATATAGTTGATTACGATTATTCTGTGTACAAAATTTCAACTTTTAACATTTTTTTTGGGGGTCATTTTTTCACAGTAAGAGAAACAAGAATGTGTCCCCAGTACACGGATGCCCCATCCGCACTATCATTTTCTATGTTCAGTGGACTGTGAAAATGGGGGAAAACCTCTAATTTGGCATTAAAATTAGAAAGATCATATCATAGGGAACATGTATTCTAAGTTTCAAGTTGATTGGACTTCAACTTCATCAAAAACTACCTCGACCAAAAACTTTAACCTGAAGCGGGACGAACAGACGGACAGACGGACGGACGCACAGACCAGAAAACATAATGCCCATAAATGGGGCATAAAAATATATTGTATTATCATTTATAGCAATGCTTCAAAGTATGTCTGTAAAGATTCATAGTGCATTTCTAAAGAACAAGTGAGAAACAGGAATTTCATTGAAAAATTGCAAAGGGAGATAATTTTTGATAGCCTTATTGAGCTTTTAAGTTGTTGATCAAGTTGTATTAGCTCAAATTGCAGATAAACACAACTGGTTTATTTCTGTTTCTCCTGCAATGCCACTTGTAGTTGTTATGCTTTAATACTAACATTTAATTTAATGTAAGGACGAGGTATACATATATTCTGAATTTGAAGAATAAAAGTAAGACCTAGGAATATTAAAAGGACTTAAACATGAACATTTATTTAGGACTAATCTATCTCTTACAAGTGAGAGGTTTAGCGCTATAAAACCAGGTTCAATCCACCATTTTCTACATAAGAAAATGCCTGTACCAAGTCAGGAATATGACAGTTGTTGTCCATTCGTTTGATGTGTTTGTGCTTTTGATTTTGCCATTTGATTAGGGACTTTCCGTTTTGAATTTTCCTCAGAGTTCAGTATTTTTGTGATTTAACTTTTAACATATATATATTTCCTTATTGACTAAGGCTGCCATGTTATAAACAGGTAAACAGTCAGGGGACTTACTTAAATGAGTGATTTTTTAAATCACTGATTCAAGTAACATTGTGTCCACAAATGTTGGAAGTAAGCGTGGTCTTTCTTTAATAATCACTTACATGTATTTAAGTAGTACAAATAAATCACCAGACTAAGTGATTTAATTTTATTGTAGCTTTAAATATACAATACTAATGATCCAGGGACTAATTATGTTGCTAAAATTATCAGAACCAACATCTGTGTTGATAAGATGACCGGTCATGTCAGGTGATGACCTTGTACTGAATCTGGGATAATGACATGAAAAATCACTTGTTTAAGTATCATACCTCTATTTTCTTCCAAAAAATCACTTCTTTAAGTATTACTATTTTAATTACCCCCACTAATTTCAACACCCCCGAACAGTGAAATTTTGATCGCGAACAGTAAAATTTTATTACACAATCTGTAAGATGAAACCTTGAATTTTACAGGAAAATTACTCCCCCTGCTGGGAAAAATCTGTTAAGAAAGTATCAGTTCATTATGTAAAGCCTTAATTATAGCATTTTTTCAACAAATATAGAATTTACAGCTAAATGATTGCACCAAAGGCATAAACCTTGCTATCAAAAAGAAGAAAAAGGTTCATTTTTTCCAATTTTACTAATAATAAGATGTTATCTGAACCTATATGTTTAAAATTTTGGCACAGACTACGAAATCACAATTTGTGACAAAACTTCTAATTTGCTACTTAAATAAGTGATTTTAAATCACTTATTTCAGTAATTCCCCTGACTGGTAAAGGGTTCAGCATACCTTTCAAATTTGTATATCTGATTACAAAAATTTTTCATGAAATAATAAGGACTTTGTAACACCTGCATCACATTTAGCAAGCTTAAAGTTAAACTGGAGATATACAGAACAAGATGGCATCAGTAAGACTTAGATACATACAATAGACAATATTAATTTGCACTAACACATTTACAAATTACATAGTTAATATGGCATAATGATAAACAAACAATATAACAAACACAATTGTGTAATTTTAAGGGAGTGAGTGGTTTTAAGAATATTAGAAAAAGAAAAAAAGAAAATAATAAATGACTTGTATATAGTCATTAGCCTGTTGTTCAGTGGTTGTCGTTTGTTGGTGTGGTTCATAAGTGTTTCTTATTTCTCGTATTTTATATAGATTAGACCGTTGGTTTTCCTGCTTGAATTTACACGTCTTTTTGGGCCCTTTATAGCTTGCTGTTTGGTGTGAGCCAAAGCTCCGTGTTGAAGGCCGTACTTTGATCTATAATTGTTTACTTTTTACACATTGTGACTTGGATGGATAGTTGTCTTATTGGCACTCATACCAATTCTTTATATGACAGTGGGTCACCAATAAATCGCCTTGGACACATTTTAGCCGTATAGAGATTTTTTTAGGAAAGCTGAGTGCTATTACCCAATGCATGTCGATATTGCAATGTCCACTATTTGTTTGCTTGAACATGTACAGTGTCCATATCAACAAATCATACCCATTTTGTCTGTAGACATAATATAAATATCTGCAAAATTTACAGCAAATATGTGTGCCATACTCTGCAAAAATTAGCGTATTCTTGAATAAGCATTATTGTACATGAAATATATATATATATATATAATATATGATACATTGATAGTTGCATTTTTGTGTTTCAGAAAGTAAAATACTTTTTGGGATTTTGAGATTCATTTTTTCCCATCCCTTTCATAGACCTCATTATTTATGGAACCAACAGGGACCAATACAAAAAAATTTTATTGTTTTATTGTGCGATCAAATATAATGTACAAATTCATAGAGCTTATCCTGGTGCTGTGGGTTTTCGTGCTATTAAGAATGCTTTGTGATGTCACAATTTCCATTGAAAAAGGATGCATAGTATTCATATGACATGTATGATCTGACCATACATTGTACATGTGGTAGGGCGCTCTAGTGTTTCATATTCAGTCAGTATAAAGGAATTAATAAGGTTTTATTTTGACATGGGGTTAATATACAGCAACATAGAAACTATTTTTTACTGGAGATACTCAGATAGCACATAATGTCATAAAGAAATGGTACAATGTACACTGTTGCAAACATGTCTCGTGACTTACAAGATATCATCACTGATGCCTGGGAACAGTATATCTATGACTATATGTTCCTGCTGTCTGAGTGCTGATGCTTGGGCAAATATTTCAATAGAATAATTCCTAACTCAGCAGTCTTCAGTAAAATGGAACATACACATAAGAATGTTGCAAAAGATACTAAAACATCTTTTTGTTAAAGTTTTGCATAACAAATAAAAGTCTGCTTTGTTGTTAGCCTGGGATCCTGGCTCACTGCTCGACGAAGTATTAGATTGGGTCAGGATGCCAGGCTACTTTGTTGTTTATTATAAGGAAACTTAAGAGATGTTCCGAAAATTTCTTTTACCATATACTGTCATGGATTTTTAAAAATTTTATAAAAAGATAAAATTATTATTGTTTTCATAGTTAATTTAAATCTTTATTATGTTATCGTAACTTTAATTGTATATGATATTATTAAAACAATGAAAAGAATGAGGTAACGCCATAACACACCCTTTCGGATTTATCTAGGCTTTAGTTATAAATCTATGTAAAGTTACGAGAGAATTCGGACACATTCTTTTTATCCCACGCTGTGGCCATCTTTTCCAAGAATCGATCTATTCAGCACAGTACACCGCACAAGCTCAAATTAAACAACAATTGACACTGAGGTATGGTATAGTTCTAAATTTCAGAATAACGACATAAATTTTGCACCAGAAATTCAGTATACTGCGTAATAAAATATATCTTGCATATAGAGACAGAAAAGCGCTTGAGGAAACGAAAGTTGCATACATTGATTTGGTTTTAATTTGTGCAAAAAGCCGAAAATTCATTCGAAGCAAACAAAGACACATCATTTACTTATTTTTAGAGAAAACGACCAAGTAATCAAGAAGACAAGTTATTGGTGGAATCTTTTTAAAAAAAACTTTTCTTTATGAATAGGCCCCTTCAATGGGAATCACGGTTACTTTACGTCTTTAGTGCAGCCATGTTGAATAGGGGTAGATTTTCATAATGGAGGTAAAAATGGTTTGAAAAATACGGGAAAACATCATTAAAAGAGAACAGTTACTTGGAAACATGCATAAGATTTCCCGTACTAAAGTACTATTTCCAACTTGATCCAAAAAATCTGCCCCTTCTCATTATGGCCGAACTTACCTTGAAGTGTACTATTAACTTCCACCAAGTCTGGTAAGTCTTAATTTTGATGAACATTAACGTTTGGTAGCAAAGGGGTATTGACTGAATTCATGTACTTTGACCAGTCATTAAAAGCTGAGGAGCCTTAGCTTAGGTCTTTATGATTTTTTGACCATTCACATTCGCATCCTGGGCCCATTCCCACCTTTTTAATACACCTAATCGCTATTTGTCTTCCATTAATGAACATCACAAAGGTTCCCGTAAAATTTTGACGTCACAATAGAAAATGTCTGACACCACAATGGAAAAGTTATTGTTGTATGACGTCAATAGTTCAGGTGTCGTAGATTCCAAAATAACGATAAGGTGTGTTGTGTTTTAGTTTAGTGTATAAAGATATTATGCTTTTATACGCCCGTTTACTGGACGTATTATGGTATACCGTTGTCTGTTCGTATGTCCGTCCGTCTTCAACATGTCGGACATTAACTCAAAAACGCTTTAACCAATTTGCATAAAACTTTAGTGAATTGTTTACATCTATTGACGTGAGCTCCCTTTTGTTTTTCATAAATTTTAGATTTTACGTTTCCAAGTTGTGGGGTTTTATTCATTAAAAAAAGTGGGATTTTCCAGTTTTCGGACAATAATTCTAGAATGTTTTCACCAACTTGCAAGAAATTGTAGTGAATTGTTTATATCTATTGACATGAGCTCCCTTTCGATTTTTATATATTTTGGATTTTACATTTCCGAGTTACAGGGTTTTATTCATAAAAAAAAGGGTGATTTTCCAGTTTTCGGACAAAAAATCAAAAAAGCTTTCAGCAGTTCTTATGAAACTTTGATGATTTGTTTATATCTGTTGACATGAGCTCCCTTTCCATTTTTTTATATTTTAGATTTTACGTTTCTGAGTTGCAGGGTTTTATTCATAAAAAAGGGGGATTTTCCAGTTTTCTGACAAAAAATCAAAAATGCTTTCAGCAGCTCTTATGAAACTTTGGCGAATTGTTTGTATCTATTGATGTAAGCTCTTTTTAGAATTTTATAAATTTTACATTTTATATTTCTGAGTTGTGGGGTTTTATTCATTAAAAAAGGGGGGATTTTCCAGTTTTCAGACAATAACTCAAAAATGCTGTCAGCAGTTCTCATGAAACTTTGGTGAATTGATTATATCTATTGATGTAAACCCCCTTTACATTTTCATAAATTTTTAATATGACATTGAGAATTAATTGAACTTTATTTGTTTGACAACAGATTACTAAGTATTGCGCAACAGCACAGTGTATTGCACAACAGCAGAGATGCAAACAGTTTTTTTTTTCTGTCAGACATTGGGGCCTACAGGGTAGCAAGTTTTGTCGGACCCATCAATTTGTTGTCAGACCTACATTTTTTTTATATCAGCTTTTTATACAGTAAGAGAACGAAGATAGGATGTCTTTACAGTGACAGCTGCTTTAGTGGATTGTTTTTAGAAAATATCTAAAAGTCAGTTGAATTCTTTTATTTAATAATTACTACAATATATTTTTATTTTTTTTATTGTGTACCACTGAACTGCAGGCTAGGGCCATTCTCCATTTTTTTTGACAGTGCTCTAAGATTTTTAATTGATTACAACTTTCTCAGGAAAGTGAGGACTGAAAAGTCAATTCAGTTTTAAATTTCCCTCTTTAAAGTTCCCAGTTACAACTCTCATTACAGGGATACATGTACTTACAAAAATCAATCAGATTGATATAAGCTGTGTGCAGCTTGTTTCCAGATCTTACTTTTTGTTATCCTTGTATATTTTGATATATTTGTAAATTGCATGAATAAATATGTTAAAACTTCAAAAAGCAACATTTGAAAATTTTATAATTTTTTTACCATTATGTTGGTACACAAAATTTTGTTTTAATGGAAGACTACTTTTCATATAATAAATGTCACATTTTAAGTGTTCAGATACATTAACTTTTATTTTGGTGGATAATTACTCATCAATTGAGGGGCTCCTTTATTGGAAGAAGATTCGCAATACAGTTACAGAAAGAATGAAAACTGCCGTTTCTCTCCCCAATCTCATGTATCCCCATTGTTTACCGCGAAAGTTGACCTACAAAGCATTGATGTTTGAATCATATCTACAGCAAACATACATTTTGTACTAACTAACTTTAATTAATAAATTTTCAACAAGGCAAATTTCAATTCCCCACTAATAGGTTAGCACCAAAAATGCTAAATCTTACTAAAATCCTAGAGAACTGCCTGCTGGTCATTAGGTCTTGCACAAAAGTCCAATTTGCCGGACCTGCTCAATTTCTGCCCCCTCGGGCCGACAGGTCCGACGATAAGTTGTATCTCTGCAACAGCAAGAAATCTTTAATTGTACATAAATTCAATTCATATAACCAATTTCAAGTTCTTTGACTACATTTATTCAGAAACCTATATTATTTTAAATGTTTAATAACAATCCAAATTCAGACCTGTATCCAGCTTGAATATTGTATCCATTTTTGCCCCAACTGTTCAGGGTTGGACCTCTGCGAGCGTATCCAGCTGCACTCAGCGAAGCAGTTTATTTATATTGTTTTAAAATAAAGTGACATAATAAAAACGTAAACAGGGTTCCTTCAGTGTTTTGTGAATTATTTTGACGACATTAAAATGAATATTGTCATGCTGATCAGGGGAATAATTCCAGAAAACGGATTACATAGCGCTGAAGATATCAAACTCGTCACTTTACCAGAGTTCTCGAAATCTTTTTTTGCCTGGTGGTCCTTGAAGAAAATATGCAGGTCCTCACTATCATTTCTATTGCAAATTACCAAAATTGTGTTGGTCCTTCCCAAAAATGTGGTGGTCAAATCCCTAGGACCACCACTTATCGAGAACTCTGCTTTACAGGGTTTGACACTAACTAAATGTATGTACTAGCCTGCAGGGCTAGTGCAATTATTATTCTACTAGTCCTCTTATCAATTCACTAGCCCTCCGGCACAACCCTATCTAGGATGGTCTGGGGGCATGCCCCCCCCCCCGAAAATTTTGATACAAATGAAGCTAAATCCTATGTTCTGGAGCATTTCCAGAGGGTTTTGAACATGTTTTGTTTCATGAAATTTCACTGGTTTGCTAATAAAAAATACCCCAAAAAAAATATTTTCATATTTTAATCATCTATATTAAGAATGTGTTCGACTTATTTTGAAGACCCCTTTAGATCATTACTTCATCATCGTCCTCATTTTACTTATCATTATTACTAGTGTCTTTAATGAAGATGGATAAGTAAGGGATTTAAAAATACACCCACAAAAGAGGAAAGGTTTGCCCTTGCTGTTTTTGTCATAATTCTTCATGGACTCCTTCTTTTCCCTTGTTGTTTGTCAGTTTATTTATTTTTTTTTTGCAGGACAAGATTTTATTCCTAAAAATCTTTATATTTTTACTAGAGACCTATAATTTTGTATATATATGACAATAATTCAGTGATATTGTTTGCCTCAAATTACATTTGAAATACAACTTTTTCCCCTAAAGAAAATTCCCAATTACTAAAAAAAATGGCTTAAAATTCCTCCCAATAAGTTGTGCATGTTTCCCAAGCAGTGATGGTATCGGTAGTCATGGTAGTTGTGTATGTACATTTCGTATTTGATATTATGAAAGCACTTTTGAGATCCAGGTTTCTGATCAGAATCATCACGGCGTTTGTAACACACGTGGTTTTCAATGTATTAGGTACCATCATTGTTTCCGTTTCTTTCCCCTCCCCCAAAAGTACCTTTCATGTTAAAAATGTCTGACAATCAAAATATACGTGAATAAACTGTACAATTAAGACAGCAAAGGTCAGCAAAAAATCTAGGATTTGTTGAAGATTAAAATTTTGTGAAATTCCTAGTTTTAAACAAAATTTTGACTAGCCCATCGGACTACTGTGATGAAAACTTTACTAGCCCTCCCTAATTTTTACTAGCCTCGGGCTAGCGGACTAGCGTTAGTGTCGAACCCTGCTTTAACATTGCCAAGTCATTACAAAATTATTGAATGTTTTGACATATACATCTGAAAAAAAGTCTTAATAATTTAAGCCAGTGGTCAAAGCACAATTTATCAAACTAAAATGCTGAGCAATAGAACTCCATCAATAAATGGAGGGTGATGTCAGGTGCTCAGGAAGGGTTAACAGATATTGCTCCACAAGTGATCTTGTCCTGTTACTACTTGCAATGTATCTTAGTTTTATTTTATTTAGAGCCCTATTGGTTGGCCCATTCTAAAATTGGTGTAGAATACAATATTGTGTATAGCAAGAAATGTGCAACAGCACTTATTCATATTAAAATAATGAAGTCACTTTTTTGGTGCATCAAAACCAATTTTATTTGCTAATACTGTATTTTGCATTCAGCTCTTTCTAGCTAACTTTGTTGCAATATAAATTCACGATTTTTAAAATTTACTTGGAAGTATTTAAATAAGGAAAGAACCATGTTTTACATATTAGCGATGCTTTATATTCATGTTATTTTTCTGCTTGCGAAAGTCAGGAAAATAAATCCTTCCCATAACTTAGTTGGTAACAACATTTTCACCATGCATACAAAAATATTTCCCTGTTTTATACATGTACATGTATGTATGAAAGGGTTTTCAAGATGACTCTCGATAGTCCAAAGCTCCATCAAGATTATATTACCTGAGTCTAGAAGTCATGATTACAAAAAGAAAAGGAAATTTGAATAGTTGATTGCGGTTATTTGCATAGCATCAGACAAAATAATGCAATAAAGTGGATTATGCTTTTATCTGAAATGCAAAATTACAGGGTCAAACAAGATCGATGGTAAAAGAATCCCTGAAGAAAGATGAAATGCTTCAATCCACTGGCACAGTATTGATTTCTAATAAAAATTTACATGTCTGATGTTGTATGTTATTTTGTTTTCATTCTTTCAATATAAAAAAAGATTATAAACAATTTTGTTCTTTTTGTTGTGTACAGACATTTCCTTTACCTGGAATAAAAAAATTGACCAGTCTATAAGTAAATTTTTCCGTGACCAGTATTTAAACTGAAACATCCAAGTTTGACTGTATCACTAGTCCTGTTGCTCCAGGCTAGGAGGAGAAGTGAACGTGCTTACCTCTGAAGTCCTTTGGCTAGTTAAAATTCTGTTGTCAGTACCCCTCCCCAACCCAATATCCATGTTTAAATCAGCAGGATTTGTTTTTTGATAACAGAAGTTCGACGGCATGCACTGTTACAGTGAATTTCTCCTCTCCAAGGATCACTTTGCAGAACAACATGTCCATTGATACTGATGGATGGATGTTAACCAGTATGCATAAACTGACATTCTAATCTGCTGAGCGTTTGAATCTTACAAGAATTGTTGTTGTCTGATCAGAATACTGGCCAAAAAATCCCAAGCCACTCAGGAAAACAGGATCAGGCCAAAAAAAAATACATGTGTTTCCGCTTACGTGCTGAAAAAAAAAAAAAAAAGGGAATCAGTCCGACTTTGACAGTGCTTGTTCCAAAATGGCATAAAAATTGTTGGGTAGATACTAAAAATTAGGGTAAGAAGGGTTAGTGGAAACACATGTATTATTAATATTTGCCTCAGCAAAAAGATCAGCTCCTGACAGGGTTAAGACAGCTCATTCTTTTCAGAACTAAAATGCTAACTGGGTCTGTCTATACTACTATGAATTAACTTCTTTCACTAAAATGGGCCCCTCAGTCATGGTCTATTGACTTCTGATACTTATGCTTAGTTTACATGTATTAGGCCAATCTTAAAAATATGTTTGTTTGCAGTTTTCCGACTGTACCTTCAGACTGCAGGGTCGGTAGGTAGGAAAAATATTTTATTTTATCAGCCAGAATAAAGTTTAAACAAGCAGTTTAACACAAACCAAGTTTCTTGTGTAGAAAAAACATTTTAAAACAACAAACAATGAAAACCAACATGAAATGAAAAGGCATTTCCAGGTAAAACACCTGTTTAACCAAAACTGAAACTTAACATAGTGTCATTATACAATTTATGACATAAATTTATGGTATTATGAAATACTGGAACACTTATAAACAAGGAATGACTAGAATTGTTGTAAAGAAACATATTCACTGACATATATGCATCTTTACTAGAATGTTTTTGCTTCAGAAAAATGTAGATATTAAAGATTCAAAAGACAATTTAGGAGTGTGTTCAAAAAAAAAATCAACCATTGAATCTTCCTCAATTGAAAAAAAAGACAACATAAAAAAAATATATTAGACATCTGACTGTTATAAAGGTTATATTTGGAAAGATATGTTGATGCCAGGCTTTAATTAAAACAAACAAAAATCTTAAGATTAGCTTTGGGGTGAAATCCATAGCATCTCATTAAAAGTAAATGGTCTGTACTGAAATGTTTTGACTGCATACAAAAATTGGCACCATAGCTTCTAGCTAAGGACATATTTCAATTCAATTCACACAGGCCACACAGTTTGGGTATATTTAATATTGTAAGAGAGAGAAGAATTGCAATGAGTGGGACAGCCCCCCTTATCCTAAAGGAGCATACTCATTGCAACCGAAGATAGATTTGATGCAGAGAGAATATATATTTATTTTTCAAGCCAACCATTTATTTTCTCCACATTTTTGTGTAGTTTGTGTGGCTTCTTATTGATTTAACATTTCAAATGCGTCCTTCCACCGTACAGGCGTGTTTACAGGTATCCATGAAGTCGGGGAGGAGTGGTTTCATCTTTTTCGTCTTCACGACGATTTAAAGAAAATATGGCATACTCCAGGCTACTGTCGAATTGTTGAACCACTGATATTGGTTCCATAAAGTCAGTCTCGAAAGATTCTGTATCCGATTTGTATGAGACAAACGGTTATCATGTCGGTTTTATGAATATCCGCTGCATCATCGTCAATGATATCATCGAAGACATCATTCTGTGTGCAATTCTGCCTGAATCAGTATAAACAGTTTACTATGAAACTTTTCCTTGTATTATTTGTCTTAAAATTGACAGAAGACGACAGAATAAAGTACTCCTCCATGTGCTTTATCATTAAAGGGTCCGATGAACGCTTGCCAGGAAGGGAAGAAAAACCGAATTTCAAACATGTAATTGACCTAGACTTGAAATCAATTCCAGAAACGACCCAAAATTCCAGATCGAGTCCATAGAAGTATTAAAAATTATTTCTTCAAATTAAAAGCAATAAAATGTTCACAGTCGGGAGGATTTTCGAAGGTCGGTCGGTAAACTGCAAACAAACAATATTTTAATTTAAGTCTTAGTTTGTGATAAGGTCAGTTTATAGGGAACCACTAGTGGAGGGTCAATCATTGATATTTGGTATTCAGTTGTATTAGCATTGGCACATCTCATTTCCATTAAGATTGTTTGGCCCCGCTCTTTCAGTCGGACATGGTCTATTGACTTTGAAACTTTTGCGTAGTTGAGATATATGTTGTGATTAGGTCTCTTTATGGGGAACTACTAGTGGTAGGTCAATGATATTTGGTATGGATATATGTATTAGTATTGGCATATCTCATTTTCATAGATCTGTTTTGCCCTGTACCTTCAGTCATGGTTTATTGACTTTAAAAAATATTGCATAACTTGCATGTTTAAGTATTGCTACTTATACACCATGCTTATTACCTCAAAACACAGATCAAGTTTGAATTTGGATGGCATCACTTTTACCTTTCAAGAGTTACATGTATGCCCCTTTACAAATGGAAAAATTGCTGAACTTTTTGTTTCTGTTCTCTAACTTTAGTTTGCCTCAACTAAATGTTATGAAACTTATACACAATGCTTATTACCACAAAATACAGATCAAGTTTGAATTTTGGTGATGTCACTTTAACCGTTCTAGAGTTATGTCCCTTTACAAATGGAAAAAATTGCTGAATTTTTCTTTTCCAGGGAATAAAAATTAACGGTCGCCCATGGCGACCAGAAATTGACCTGGTCGATCTTTTTATTCAGTTGTGGTAGCACGGGTGGCGAATTGAAAAAAGTACTCGACTGATGGAAATCCGCCGTTTACTATTGCTCCAAGTCCAAGCTACTTCACTGACAAAAATATAAATTCAAAAAGAAAAAAAAAATCTTTTTAAAATGTATACAGGCAAGTGTTGAGAGACGTATTGTCGCAAAGTCGCAGTCGCGATAAACAAGGATGTAAAATCAGTGTTTACCTTTGACTAAATATAGTTCACTGGAATTTATAGTCAGAAAGTATCGTATGTTTGGAACGATAACAAGAGAGACATTCCGATGGTCATTAACAATATGAAGCGATCAAATACCCTGTTTGGTTTTGGCTTCAAAAAAGCAAAGAAAGTTAGAGAAGATGACAATAGCGTATTATGAAATAATATCATTATCAGTCAAATAAAATAAAGTATAATATATAATGTTGTTAAGAATCTGGAAAACAGTGCCTTTTGTAGTTCCCTTTTCAAAGCCCACGAAAGTAGAATATTGTCGACCACAAATAAATAACATTGGTTCAAAATGATTTTAGTTTCTTATTTACTGAACAATTTACAAAAAAGATAAATCAGAGGAGATATCAATTTTATGACAATGCTTTTGAAATATGTGTACAAGTCTTGAGAAAAAAGGGGGGTCATTTGTTTACATATGTACGTAGTTACGCAAAATAAATCGACCAAGATTATTATAGAAATAAGATTAAATATTTCATCTATCATCTACATGTATTCAAGGACAGAGAATTCTTTAGTTGTCTAATAAAAAAAGATATGTAAAAAAACTGGTATACAGGGCATGAATTAAGATTCCCATTTTGTAAATGATTTTTTTTATTAAATTTGTTTGAAGTCAACAACAAAAATAAGACAAAATTTACTTTTTCCCAAGCATCTAAATCACCTCCAGGTATGCTCAGAATGCAGGATTTTGAGTAAAAGTTCAAAATTTTCTTGGTGGGGCATGCCCGCAAACCACCATAGCGATTTCAGCCCGAAACACTGGTGATAGTGAAGTAAAGTGGGCTACTAACTTTTTGTCTGGGCTAACTGATTTTCAAGTCTAGTAGCCCAGCTGGCTACAGGCCTTGTACAGTTAATTTTGACCCCTGTTTTGTTTCTTTAACTTAAGTTAGCCTCAACCAAATGTTGTGAAACTTGTACATAATGCTTATTACCACAAAATACAGATCAAGTTTGGATTTTGGTGGTTGTCATTTTTACTGTTCTTCAGTTATGTCCCTTTATAACTTTATATGATGTGCAAGTGTTCTCAAACTTGTGTGCCTCCACCAAATGTTATGATACTTATGCTCAATGCTTATCACCACAAAACCCAGATCAGGTACAAATTTGGGTAACGTCACTTTTACTGCCCCTTTATAACGTTATATGCAAGCGGGGGCATCATTCGTGTCCCTTGGACACACTCCCCATTTATTTTTTTCACAAACTATAATAGATACAGGGATCACCACAGAATGAAAATCAAGGGTGGGGGAGAAAGTTCATCAAATGTGTCAAATATTTAATTACAGTCCAAATTCAGACCTGTATCAAGTGCAAATATTGTATCCATTTTTGCCCCAACTGTTCAGGGTTGGACCTCTGCAGTTGTATTCAGCTGCACTCGGCGAAGCAATTTATTTTTTTTTTTTTTTTTGTTATTTGACAGAAAACTTTGAGGCAAAGGAGATGATATTGAGATCAAGGAGTTCGTCAACATTTTATAAGTTTTGAAATATTCCCTTTACTTCTCGAGAAAAAATTAAATGAATTGCTTTCTCTTAAATTGAAATGTCTCAGATTAAACTGCTTGATCATTGACTGCATTCCATTAAGATTAGAAACAATATCCCCAGAGTTTACATTGATTCTGCTTGTTCCAACATGAACAGGATAACTTTGACAGAAAATCTGATATAGTGACATTAACTATGAAGGATATTTATATTTCAACAGTTCATGAATTTTTCATCTCCTGTCTTAAATTCCACCAGTGTTGTTTTTTTTTAACTAGTGATCGTTGATCTGTATAGATTTGTTGTCATGGTTACTTATCTCATAGATTTATCCAGGTATATTATATGGAATATAATCAGAGAATAATTGCTTCCTCTCTATCTTTATTTTAAAACTTGAACCTGAAGCCTTTAATTATTTATTAATCATCTCCAAGAATCCAGTGTTCCTGATAAAAGACATTTCTCCATACATGGCAAATTATTTAGTAAAATGTATGATTGTATATGTGATCTTTTGTGAACTACCATTAGCTTGTCAGTGGTCTTCTATTAATTAGAAGAAAAAATCTATTCAAATCAACAAAATGCACCTGGTGAGGCAGAAAATGACCACTAGATCACCTGTTGTCAGCCAGATGTTTAAACTGAGCACTCCTATTGGTTCTATAATTGGTCATTCTTTTGTTAGTAAATTATGATCTTGGTTCAGATTTGCTTTTACAAATAATAAAAACAAGTTTATCAAATGAAGAAAAGTAGATGTGTGGTAATTGTCAGTGAGACAGCAGCTGTACATAAATAAAGTCATTACAATAAAATTGAACAAGACTTAAGTCTTTTTGATTATTTGGTACAAATTTCTTTCTTATCCTTTGATGTGCATGTCACTAATTCATGAAATTTAGAAAATAACATGCATGTATATTGGGTGTGAAAATTGCAAAATCTGTAAAACATATTCTCTACATTTAATGAAATGATATTTGAAACAGTTGTTTATGCATCATTTCTTTTGTCTAGCCTGCAACGTTTATGTTGTGGAAGCAAGACGAAGAGATGGTAGATTCTGTCCCCGATGTCATCACATTTAGGTTCAGTCATGTGCTTGTTCTGAAATGCATGTAATAATTACCACCGATTTCAGACAGAATTCATCTTCATCAACATCTTTGATAGATTTGGATAGTTGCTAGATAAATCTTGTGAAAACTTTATAAATGTCTTTTTATGACAAGCAGATTATGTTTCTTCCATGGAATGTTAGAATTTGTCTCATAACAACTTAGATTTTAGCAAGAAGACTCAGGTTTCTTTTCATTAGCCTATGCTTTAATATCATTAATACGGTGTTGATAAATTATTCATTCATTGGTCTTTGCATATTTCACTTTTTAGTGATACAGTCTTTTGTCATGTCTTAGGTAAAAGATCAATATTTGCCTATTGAGATGATGTTCTTTTTTAAAATATGAAACTGGTTTTGCAGCCTGGACTTCTTAGAAGGTTTTGCATTAATGTTGAAGTTTATAGATTTTTCCTTTAATTTGTTAATCTTAATCAGGCCAAAATAAATTTTAAATATGTTTAAGGTTAATTTATGTTTCAAAAACAGGGTAGGTGTGCCAGTAAATTGGCATAATTTTTTTATTACAAGTTACACATGATTATATAGATATTAGGGGGGAATTTTTAGACAGTCTGACGTAAATTTTCAAACTATAGGTTGCAGTAGTTAAGGTATCCATACGAATGTAGATAAATTGTTTGTTGGCCTCATTCAATAGATTTCTTAATTCTCAATTAAGGTCCATGATGAAATATATATATTTGTAATATTCATATCCATTGTTATGGTATGAAAACTATTTTTCATATGTTTTGACTGGAATACTTCATTTTCTCTGTTATCTCTCTAAAGTTCTTACTGGTCTTTCTATACATATATAATTTCATGTTTATTGTAAACATCAGTTAGCAGTATGGTTACACAATTAATATCTTCTTGTTACCAAATTAATACCTATTAAGTTTGCTGATTTTGTTGTTTTCTTGTATATAATTAAGACTCCTATATATTTTCACCAAAGAAGAAAGTCATTCCTACCAATGTGATTATATCTGGAGTTCTTGCATTAACATGTAGTTTGTACTTAGATCTGTCAGATAATGAGGCATTATTTTTATGCTTAAAAGTTATTTCATTTATATTTTCAGAAATAAAAAGAAATCTTGGAAACTGCAAGAAAACCAAAACCTGGTATGTATTTTGGAATGCATGATATAATATTACTGTTTCTTTGGCAAGAGATACTTCTAGTCCACCACTTAATTGAAGTACTTGGGTTACAGTCATGCATCTTGCATACAATAATGTGTTTAAACAAGGTTTAAAAAATGTCTATTTCAGTATTTGACTTGCTTTCTTTAAATTGATATTCAGTGGCGGATCTAGCCATTTTTAAAAGGGGGGTTCCCAACCCAGGATCAAGGGGGGGTTCCAACTATATGTCCCCATTCAAATGCATTGATCATCAAGAAAAAAGGGGGGGTTCCAACCCCCGGAACCCCCCTCTGGATCCGCCACTGATATTTTTGTCTCACCTCTATGAAGTCCCCTGCTGAGACTAAAGTTTGCAGTTCGAGACTGGTGTTAGTTTCTAATTAGGTCAGCTTATATCAGTTTATTAAGTAAATGAAATTATATATGCAGTTGTATTAGCATATCTCATTTCCATGGACTTTTTTTTGGCCTCACCCCCTCAGTCATGGTCATTGATCCATTGACAATTTTGCATATTTAACATGACAGTGTGTGAAACCTCCGCTCGCCAACTCGCCAAATGCAAGTAAGAATCATATTAGGCGAGTCATGATTCAATAGAACTCGCCCTTGTGGCGAGTGACCCTTCTGTGGTGACTTTGAATCAAGCCAGCCAAAAGATTGTTTACAAAAAAAAATTTTCCCGCAAAAATCAATACTGTTATCCATGACTTCTGTTCAAACAGGAACCCAGATGATAAATATTAGGTTACATGTGTTCTGATTGGCTAGATGACAGTTGTATGAAAAACTTAAACCAATCAAAACGTGTTTTATAGATAGATAGAATTACTTTCACTTTCCTTTTGGCAATGTAATTTTAATACACGTTTTGAAGATTGAATCAAGAGTAAATTTCCTATAAACTTTAAATAAAAACATTGCAGAACAATATTTGTTATTGGAATTTTCTAATGGCACAGATATTGAAAATGCATTAATTATGGTCAACAGTAGCAACTTTTGAATAATAAACATTTTAAAACAACTTTTCAAGATAAAGGAAATTTACAAGTCCTTGATTTATATAGTCCCTCTTAAACCAACATTTTCTTTGGAACCAAGGTTAATATATAAACAGTTATCAAGAAAAAGTTAAAACCCATAAATTGTTGCTTAAATGATGTCATTTTCAATATGATTTCTTGTTAAATCACAAATTAAATTAAATTCTTCAGTTAATCTGTTAACCCTATTTACATTATTATATATTATACTTATAAATGTAAACCCTATTTAGGGTATTATATAAATACCACTAACCCCTTTCTATTGACCAAGTACTCCTCAATGAGAAGCCTCTGAACAAAATTAATACGTAAACACTGTCAAAGAGAAAGGGAAATCACAGATACTTCCTCCAAAGCTTCAACCAAATATATCAGTAAACCTAGAATAAAGCTATTTCTAAAAATGTTTATTACATACAATAACGTACGAATAAGATGGCGAGTTCAAAATTTTAGGAACTCGCCAAGCTCGTTTGTGGGATTTCAATTTGGCGAGTTGAAATGAAAAGCTGCTCGCCAATTTGGCGAGTTCCAAAAAAAAAAGGTTTCACACACTGACATGATCATGAAATTAAGTGTACTTTTAAATTTCATCATTGCATTTATATACTATTAGAATTCTCTAATTATTTATTAGTAATTCAGAGGGGTTTACCACTACTGATTTTCCTTATTTTGCTTGGATTTTAAATGCAAAATGCATACCACAGATTTTATTCACATCACAGAAATATGGTTTCCAGTTCATTTCAGAAATAATTTGTATTTAATAAAGTGCTTGAATGAGTGGTGTATATGTAAGAGACCACATATAAAACATGATAGAGAGAGAATTCAGAGGTTTTCTGAACACCTTGTGTTGTAGAAATGATTTCTTATCTTTTCATTTTCTATGAATTTACAGCAATAACTTAAGGTGGCCAAATTTCCCTCTCATTTAAATTAGTTGAATTATCTTTCCTGAAAAAAATATCTGTATAAGTTTCTTGGAACTATTGAAAGCCTTTGGCAAGAATGTTGTCTTTATTTCTAACCAGCATGTATGTTAATCTCTTGGTTTATCTACATTAATTCAAATGGCCTATAAAGCCAGTATACACTTTTTGTTTCACCAAAAGTTGAAAAAGCCAGACAGCTATAGGCATGTTGTTTCGGTCAGCATCACCAACAATGTATTTGTGATTAGGTCAGTTTACGGTGATCCACTAGTGGTACAGTCAATGTTATTTGATATGCAGTTGTATTAGCAATAACACATCTGATTTCCAAGGAGATTATTTGCCCCTGTCCTCTCAGTCATGGTCTATTGACTTTAAAACTTTTGCTTAAAGTTGACATGTTATAAAACAGTTGAAAGTTTTTTATTAGGTCAATTTAAGGGGAGCCACTTGTGATAAGTCAATGGTATAATTGGTTTGAAGTTGTATAAGTGTTGTTCTTTCTCTTTCCAAAGAGAGGTAATTTTCCCCTGCACCTTCATTCAATTCCATGATTTACAATTAAAAAAAAATAAGCTGTAGATATCCATTCCAACTTCAGTTCTAAACCGTATGATACTTTATAATTTCTAAGCTGAAATCAATGTTTGGAGAGAGAAAACCAACCCTTGATTTTATAATGGGGTACATATCGTACATAAAATAATAAAAAAGAGTTTAATTTACTGGTAGTGGTTTCTTCAGGGTTAAAAAGAAAAGTGATATATAATGGAAGCCAAGATGGAATTTTAGAAGAAAAAATAATTGAAAAATCTTGTTTAGATATTGATTTTAAGGAAAAAAATTTGAAATAACTTATAAGGCTATTATTATTTGTGTCGACCATAAAAGTGATATTGCATTTCATTGTTACATGTAGCTACTTTCTGTCTTGTTTATTGATATTAAGGGTGAGAAAAGTAGCCTGCTAAATACCTATTGTGTAACATTTGTTTGGCTTTCTAAAAGCTAATGATTTATTGAGCGTGGCTATGTATTGTTATATTTCCCATGCAAAAATTTATTTCACATAAGGAAACGGAGCTACAAAATTTCTATTGTGATCTTATTGTTCAAACTACACTATTGAGTTTTGTCAACATTAACCAATATATAACGGTCAATACTGTAATATTTAGTTCATGTCAAAATTTAAAGAGAACTAGGTATGCAAACAAATATTATTATCATGTATTTATGCCTCCTGTTCAAACACTTCTAAATAGATAAATCAATCTTTTATTTATTTATTTTTAAACTATTGACAATACTTTTTTGCTAAAATGCTTTTATTCATTGATTATAGTTTCCTTTTTTGCATACATAGAGGAACACAAAGTCATAGAATTGACATCCAAATTTGGTTGAATGAAATGCATGAACAAATATGAAGTATGATCCTTTTGTTTCAAGGTTTTATTTCAGTATTTTTTACATTATAAATTTGAAGAAAAGAGAAAAAATAACTCTGAATATAATAAAGTTAATATACTAACTTAGTATCTTGAGCCATTCTCGTCCATCATCATTTTAATTGACTTCCGTATCTAAAATGTAATTTCCATTGATTTGGATTGTTGGAGTTTTATGCCAAAAAATCTGATTAAACCACCACTAACTTGTACTAGGCCATTATCAGATTGTTCTATCAGCTCATATGTAATGTTGTGTATGTTTTGGGTTTTCCTATTATGTGCCACAGACTTTCATATTTTAAAATATCCTTGTTTATTTTGTACTTTTAGTTTAGTTATTTTCTATTCTTCCAATCATTTTGAATTCAAAGAAAAATGCAGTCAGTTTTTAATTTTGAATGAAGCAGCTCATGAATATATGCCACAGAGAACAGTCTGGGGAAACTATGTGTATAGAAATTTAAATAAAGTTTACTTAGAGAAAATATGGGTTTTGAATATTTGGGCATGTAGATTTACTCACCCTGCCTTACTTATAATACTGCCATGTGTACAGTTCACTCTAGTCTTCTTGGAGCCTATAGGTGTGTCATTTTAGAAAAATGTTGACTATTATTAATATTTGATCCCACATTTGTTAATATAAGTGTATATCAGAACACTCTTTTAAATGACATAGAATATTTTCTGACTCTTTACAGAACTGTAGGTTATTTTAAAATCAAAGGTAAATACATTTCTTTTGGTTTTTATGTATCTTTATATGTATACATGTATATATTTTGTGTTCAAAATAAGAATTCAAGAAATTTTGTTGTAGATAAGTTCTAAGAAATTGAGTACTGAACAAAAATGGCAGATGATGGTAAGTAAAATCTGTTTAAGTAAAGGATAGGAAACATGTTTATTAAATGAAGGCAGTAAATCTCCAGTTGAAAAATTCTTGTTGCATAATCATAGTCAAGTATATATTGCCAATACAATTTTCATGCATTTGATGGGTGGACAAAAAGTGGGAATCCCCACTTTCAATGATTTGTATAACAATACCGCAAAACTTGCAGACAAGTTCACTTATTTCATTGCTGTAAGAGCCTAGTGAAAATTGCCAGCAATAGAGCACCAGATATTGAGAGTTGTCAGGTTCTCATTGGCTGTTGCTTGGTAACCAAATCAACAAAAGAATAAATGGAGAAATAGAATTGATCATTGGCATACGGTAGGAAACACCTACATAATGCTTTGAGGTGTCGTAACATCCAGGTGTTCTCACCAGCAGATAAATTACCTGTAACACAGCTGAAGTTGTATGTTTCTAATTAGGGATGCTAAAGTGATTTTTACAAAGGTTTGTTTTATATGGTATAGTTCACCTTAATATTACTCATCAGTACTTTAATAAGTAAATCTATATCATGTTACACCTGTCCAGGTGAAAATTTGTCGCATTTTTGCAATAAATGATTTAATTGCATTCCTATTTTCCTCTTAGTTTTGTATTTTATTTCAAAAGTGTATGAAATTCTTAAAATTACAATAATTGTTGTAGTTTTTTTTTTTATTCTATTCAATTGAATTTTCCCATTCATTGTTACTAGTATGGACAAGCTTTCTGATGATTTGTATGAATGAGAGCAATTGTTATAAATAAATAATGGAAATTTTTCAATTATTGATATCCTTTTAAAGTGCAGGATTTGATGTGGAACAAACTTTGGTAGATCAATAACTCAAATTGAATTATTTTAAAGATAACTATAACTGCTCAAGTAAAAATGTAGAGAATTGATCATTGATGGCTTTATGAATATTTTAATTGGCTTGAAACATAAAAGACTATGATTGAGCTAATGACTTTGTATTAATTATATTTTTGTCACTTGCTTTCTGTTTTATTTTCATTGTAGTGATTTTTCCTAGTGAAGTTTTTTAGGTGATCTATCTTTTGTGTATCATTTAAAAAATGTTTTTAAGTAAGACAATCTGTATTTGATAAAATGTTCTAAAAATTATGTTAAAGGATTTTTTATGAGGTTTCATAAAAACCAGTGATTCTCAATCTTTTAAGATTGTAAAGTTACAGTTGTTTAATTTGTAGGTTATGACGGAGGAATGAAGCGTGGACATGATGATGACTATGAAGACCATGGACAGAAAAGAAGAAGAGGAGGTGATGGACCAAGAGTTGAATTAAGATTCCTGCTCGCTAGTAAGGTAAAAATGTACTTTCATTAGGTTAAATCCAGTCTGGTGGCAAACATATTTTCAAAGGACAGGTTTTCTAAATTAAAAAAAAAAATACATATTGATGCTGAAGATGAACTGTAAGTAGCAAAATTATTTTAATTATGTTTTTTTATGCCCCCGCCGTAGCGGAGGGGGCATTAAGTTTTACCCTTGGTCCGTCCGTACGTCCCAGAGTTGGTTTCCGTTCTCCAACTTTAGTTTGCCTCAACCAAATGTTATGAAACTTATACACAATGCTTATTACCACTAAATACAGATCAAGTTTGAATTTTGCTGGCGTCACTTTTACCGATCTAGAGTTATGCCCTTTACAAATGGAAAAATTGCTGAATTTTTAGTTTCTGTTCTCTACTTAAGTTAGCCTCAACCAAATGTTATGAGACTTACACACAATGCTTATTACCACAAAACTCAGATCAAGTTCAAATTTGTGTAGCATGACTTTTACCGTTCTTCAGTTATGTCCCTTTATAACTATATGATATGCAAGCGGGGGCATCATCTGTGTCCAATCCACATTTATTTATATTATATTTCCTCAGGTTATTTTCAGAAATTTTGTGTCCAACAATTTGGTAAACAGTAAAAAGGAATTACAATGTCTGTATAATTGACAGAAAACACATGTCACCATATTGTTTAGTATAGATTTATTGATATTTTGATAAAAGAGAGGATATTAATTCATTGTTTAGGGGTTAGACTAACAGATTGTGTAAACTTATAATTTGTTAATAATCCTCTGGAGGATATTGAGGAATTTGCCTTCTGTTTATTTTAATCCTATTATTTGTTGACACCCTATTTCATAACTCTAAATTTAATCAATTATTTCAAGAGTAGTCTTACCATTACCCATTGTCACTTTAAAAGGTGGAAATTTATTGATTTTATGTGGATTTAAAGGACTTGTGTGAGGCAAGTTTTGCATTTTGATATCTATGCTCAGAAATTGCAGGTATGTGTCATCCAGGGAAATAGCCTAATTTGAAAAAAGTAACCTTTCAGCCACTAAATTGTATTTAAACAGGAAATCTGAAAAATAAAAGCTTCTTTGTTGTTAATGGAAAAAGTCAACATTTTATTTCCAAACATTTTAATAATATTTTTATAACATTTACACAACTCAGGTGACAATGAGACTTCGGACGTATTGCCTCTGCACCTGATGGAAAATTTTAATCCATTTACTGATTTAGTGTTTCAAATCTAACGTTATTGTCTCTGCACCTGATGGAAAATTTTAATCCATTTACTGATTTAGTGTTTCAAATCTAACGTCCCTTGTCAAAATTCAATGCAGAACTTTTCATATAGTCAGTGATAAAAATTTGAATTGGACTGATCAGTATTAAGGGTATTCAGATGAAGTATAGATATTACTTTTATGACATTAATTATAAATATAATCCATAACCAATGTTTTGGTATAATTTCAGAATGCTGGTGCCATCATCGGAAAAGGTGGGAGTAACATCAAAAGATTAAGATCTGATGTAAGTTTAGATCAAAATAAGAACAAAACTTGGTATGTGGACATGCTATTTATTCTTTTATGACCTTCAGTCAATTCATATCCCCTTTAAAGTGGGGGTAGACTGATGGTTTTAGAAGAATTTTCTTTAAACAAATGTACCAAAAAATAGACAATAAAAAATTCCTTTTTTAAAGTACCTATGACGCTGAAAAAAATCAGTATGAATTTATTACATGCAATTTAATATTTAATACAGATTTTGTCAAAATAATAGTTTTTAGTATTCAATACATGTATAGATCCGAAAAATCTGTGATCACCAGCAATAGTATACATACCTTATACATAACAATGAGATTTCTTGTTCCTGGTCTTTGACTTGGGTCTCTTGGGATCCTCCTGGCCACAGGTCTGTCTCCAAGACTAAAGAGAGGTCCAAAGCCATATGGGATCCTTAAACATCAGGTCTTGCCAACCAGGACCCTCGAAGTTTCATTATATCATTGACATTTACAATATAGTTTATGTTGCATTATGAACTGTACACCAATGACTAGATATTTATAATGTGTATTATTTGTTAATTGTGAATTGTTCTTGAATCCTGTTAATTGAAGAAGATAATTCATACTTGTAAGATGATTTCCTCACTGTTTGATTAAAGAAATTTAAATAATTTTATATTAATTTATCACCATGTTCCTTACTAATTGTTTATTATATATATTATATATATGCCTTCTTTTATTCCACAGAGTTCTTAGTCCATTTAGAGCCATTGTCGTTTCTCTTTGTAATTGTGAAAATTTGTATATTATTGATATTGTTTTAATGTTAAAACCATATTATAAAAAATGTATTCCGTTTTTCTCCTTTTTCTCCATATCTGGCCTTGCCCAAAATCCTCGTCCTGCCCGAAAATATTCGAATTCGTCAATGGCCTTGATTGTCCACATCAACCCTGACCCATGGATTGTTGGTCTGTCCAGTACAAAGCCAGTGTCACAGTTCCCGATAGCACCAGTCCCGAACGGTATGAACCTCCATATATTTTAAGATTTGAAAACTTTGTTTTATTCATAACCCTAGCCATGGGGATATCTCATCCATCATCACTTATCATTTCATTGTATGACCCTGCTAAGATGGTGAATGTGCCAGGTTTTGAAAATTTATCACAAATTTGATGTAGATGAACATCATTGCACTATTAGTGTGAGGTAGCAGTAGAGATTAAATTGTTCTTGACTGTTTCAAGTGAGACTTCTCATTAGTTAACTGTTGTAAATCAGCTGGTTTTAATTTTTCTGTAAAGTTAAAAATAAAAGGTTTTGTGATCATGACTTACTTAATATTAATATCATATTTACACTAATAATAATAATTTGAAAACACTAGGAATAAGTTTTATAATATGCAGAAAATAGCTTGCCATTTGTATGTTGAGAAGTTTCACTTGTAAATGTCAATCTGAAACACCTGGATCCACAGTCACCATTCAGTAATGGGTCTCTAGCATTATACTATCTGCACTGAAATCCTGTGGGTGTTATCATTTTCTTCTGTATAACTGCTTCATTAATTTATAGAAACATTTTGTCAGTAGGGTTTTACATGTTGTGTTAAAGTAATAGTGGTTTCCTTCTGCTTCACTAATACACAAAAATGAATAAGATATGCCATGCTTTCTTGAATGCCAGAATAATATGCTTCTTCCTTACTGTCGCTGTGTAAAAAAAAATATATTGAAAAGAATAGAATTCAGTCGTTTTATGTTTAAGATGCTCATGCTTATATTCAGAAACCTGTGTTAATTGTCAAAGATTTTTTGATAAATTGCTTTAAATACCAATTATTAAGAATAATTTTCTATTTTATTTGAGAGAAAGTTTTTGCTTGGTTAATTTGACTTTATTTTACCTGTTTACAATTTGTTCTGATTTTTCATAAACTTATAATTTGGTGTTGTGACTTTTGACAGAGTGTTAACCATAGGAGCAGAGATAGCTACAGCATTAGAATGTGTGTTAGATATTATTCCCAAACTGGAAGATGTAAGTTCTTGTACAAGATGAAAATTATAACATAAGCAACCAATTTTATTGTTGTTATCTTGAATACAAGTTATCAGATATTAGTTTTGAAAGGGAAAAAAAGAGAAGAAATAATTGTAGGACCTTACATGATAAGAAATTATTGATAATAAATTGAGGAAATTTTTTTTTTTTTTTTTTCATGTTTACCCACATCTGAAGATTTTTAAAGAAAGAGCCAAAATGAACACTTGCAATTAAAAGGGTAAATCACAACTATAATTTGATATTACAGATTTTAATGTACATGTATATTTGTAATGTTTCTTTACATTTCAGTATAAAAACTACAAAGATGATAATTTTGATTGTGAACTTAGAATGTTGGTACATCAAAGCCAGGCAGGATGTATTATTGGTAGAGCTGGTTTCAAAATTAAAGAACTACGAGAGGTATGTAAATGACGGAAGGAAACACAGTTTTACTCTAGCATATCCTTGTCTGTTAACTGAAATTAGGATCAGAACAATTTATTGATATCAATATGTCTTAGTGTCCTTATTTTTGTGAAATACACAGCAATGATATTTCTGATATTTTTTTATCGACTCAATTTTCCTTCTACTAATACATGAGTTTCTCAGTTTTGCCCGACTATTAACCTATAAACTCAGTTTTGCCAGTGTATGTCCCTGATACACCTCACCTTATGATTTCCCAGAAATATACATTTAACAACTTACGTCTAGTATTCCCTGTAATGTTTGATCGAGTTAAAGGGATACCTTGTTTTACTTTAAGTGTTCTATGTTATCGATTAATTTGTCAGCTGGTGTGTCTATTCATCAAGCAAATATTTTCTACACACTTTTCTCAGACACTAATCATCGGATTGACTTCATGTTTGGTCAGCAGCTTTAAAATGGTGATTTAAGTTTAGAACAATGACTTGATTTATGCTCAAGTCAATTATAGCAGACAGCAAACTTTGGGATAACCTCTGGATAACAGGTCCTAACACACAAAAAGAATGTGGCAGGTTTAAGCATGTTTGTGAGCAATCAACCCTCTAACCTTGACAGCACGCTTTAAGAACAAACTAAAAATCAGTTGGAAAAGGCATGACATCATATTCGTACTAAGCACTGGAACAACTTACAGAGAGACACAATAATCTATTTAAAGAGCACTCTCAGTTAATGAAAGTAATTTCCATGCAGATTTCAATTTATAAAAATATACCATGACGTTTTCCTAGACTAAAAACCTAACAGGTTGATATTTACCTAAAAATTATATTCTTGCAAAAAAATAACATTTAAATGTCGCAGATCAAATTTTAATTTAAGTTTCAGTTTGATTTTATTTATTTTTATGTTGTTTGCCATTAAACAAAATTATTTATTGCTCACATTCTTAAATAGAAAACTGGAGCACAGATCAAAGTATATTCCCAGTGTTGTCCAGAATCAACAGAGAGAGTAGTAGCAATTGGAGGCAAACCAAAAATTGTGGTAGACTGTATAGATACCATCCATGAGTTGCTGAAATCTGTAAGTTTTTGAAATCAGTAGCATAAATACTTTTAAGATAGTGCCAAAGCAGTTTAAATTATCATTGAAACTTAAGGTCAAGGAACTGTGGGCTATGTCACAGATTTTGCTAAAATTTTGCACTACGACTTGGGCTTGTTGAACTATAACTGAAAATCGAAAAAAATAATGCATTAATCTCTTTTATTATTTGAAATGTTATTGATTGAATTCTTTCAAAAAAAAGGGTGAACATTTGTATAGAAAGCATATAAAATCGGCGAAAGCCTTCTTAAATTTGTTGTTACATAAATTTCCGTTTTAATAATATAAAATAATCATATGATCACTAACTTCGTTTTTTGACTAATAATCAATCTGTTAAAAAATTTAAAAAATTCACGTTTTATGGCCTGCAATGCATGACGTTTCGATTAATTTGACGTTTTGTGGTAATAATCGTCACAAAACGTTGCTTTTTATCCACATATTCAAACTATCAGACGACTTATTGTAGGAATAATTGCTCTTTTAGGCCGAGAAAAAAAAATCTCTGTTTCCGGTAACCCGACCGACCCTTTTTTTTAGTCCCGTCCCTAATTTTTTTATTGGATCTTCAAATAAAAAAAAAAGAAATTGGTATCAACCGACCCTGTTTTTGACACAGGCTTCTGTTAATCGACATAATTATTTATCTAACTTGCTTCTACTGGCACAGAAGGCCAGTAAAACATTTTATTTATGTCAAAAGGTATTCCAAATAGGTAAAAATCCAAGAAATTTGCACACCAGGTGCTTCAAAAACATTGCAAATGGCCGCACTTCTGGTATTTGAAACTAATTACGGACCCGGACTTGGAAAAACCATGATAATTTTCCGGATTTCGTTCACAATGTCAAAAAAAAAAAAAAAAATCTGACCTACCGACCCTATTTTTCAAAATGATGTTACCGGAAACACGGATTATATTTTTTTAGGCCTTAGTAAAAAAAAAAAAGGGTATATGCATCAATGACAGCAATCCAACAATTGAAAACCAAAAAGACACTTTTGTAAATTGATTTTGTTTTAAAGTATTTAATTTCAAGGGTTGCATCCAAGAGAATACCCCTAATATTCAGAACTGCTTCAGGTTTCAGAATAATTGGTACTCTATGAGCACACACAAGTTTCCAACATATTTTTGGAACTTTTGAGTGGCTTAATACTTGTCTTTGCTTTTTTATGACCCAAGTGTTTTTGCTTTTTTTGGCCCTTGAATATTTCCTGGCATAAATTACAATACCAAATCTTACTGATCAGTGCATAAATATTAAAATTAATTAAAAATATATTTTGAAGGCCCCGCCAAAAGGACCAAACCAGCCATATGACCCTATGTACTGGGATGAGTTTATGGTCAGTGACTATGGAGGATACACTGCTGCAGAAGGTGGCAGAGGAAAGGGTGGTCCAAGAGGAGCACCTCCTGGCCGCGGAATGGGCGGTCCAATGGGAGGCATGAGAGGTGGGAGGTATGAGAAACAAAGGCAGGTTTGAAATTAATATAAGTTAAGGTTGGTGTTGAAAGATTTAATAAGGTAAGCGATATCAACTTCTTCCAGCTTGCACATTTTTAATAAAGACATTTGAAAATGTATTTAAAGCATTGCATTTCTCATAGCTGTTGTAAGCAAAGTACTTTAGACCCATCAATATTTTGGAATGCATATTTCTTGAAAATAAAATATATAGGTGAAACACAATGTTTAGTAAGGCTAATATTTAGCCTCCAATTTTAAAAGGCAACTGGTATAACATAAAGTAACATGCCTAAAGACTTGTGTGCAAAAGTGACAAAAAATCTATTAATAGAAAAATCAGTAATGCAAGTGCAAATGATGTCCCACTAAAAGTGTTTTGTAAACTTAAGTATTGCAACGTTGACTGCTGTTAGAAAATTTTTGTTCAACCCACACATTCATTTAAATTTTACCTTATTTTGATCATTTACTGGGAAAGAACCTTTTATGACAGCTTTATGACCTTATTTTGATAAATGAGTTGGTTTAAATCAACTGAATAAAACTAGTGTTTGTAGATTAAGATTGAAACCTGTCTGTATGGGCTTGTGATCAATCTTAAAGACTGGAATCACTCACAAATAAAGAATTCATGAAAGTTGATTACTAATTTGTGCGGACATTTAATTTTGAAGTTGGATAGGATTACTCTTGACAGAAGAACCACAAAGACGATTTATTAATTTAAAAATAAACGTCTCTTTTTAGTTTTACAAATAATTTTGATAGCAAATTATTGTACTTGGGATCGATGAAGATTTTCCTTGTGCTCTGACAACATATACTTTACATCTATCACTAGCCAAAGAAATCTTGAAATACAGATTAGACCAAATTCTGATGAGTTTATGGTTAAGAATTGTGGCTTGAGTTTTTCCACATAATACAAAAAAACATAAACCCAATACATACTTTCCTATTGCCTTTAGGTAAACATCTAATATGCTTACATTAATTTACTCTTTAGCGTAAACATAAATTTAGCTGATACAGTGTTTGCAATTGGTCAACATTAAATACAACTATGATTATGGACGTCAATTATAATTTAAAATGAAATATAAGACGCATGCTTTTGTTGTAAAAGTAAAATTGAAGCAGTCTCTAATTCTGAAATTATTCCTAGTGATTATAATTTTCAACCAAAAACATTTCAGTTGAATTGCATAAAAAGCTGCAGTAATGTTATATTAGTATATAATTGATTATTTCCTTTTCAGAGGTGGAATGGGCCGTATGGAAATGGGTGGTCGTGGAGGTGGTGGTGGAATGATGGGAGGTCGTGGTGGACGTGGAGGTGGAATGGGAGGAGGTGGTATGGGTGGTGGAGGAGGAATGAGAGGTGGTGGAATGGGAGGACCTGGCGGTAGAAGTGGCAACAGAGGTGGCGGAATGAGGTAAGATGATGCTGTCCTTGTTACAGAGTACAGTATCAGATGTGTTAAAATGGATTGATATATTGTTGTTTTGACAATCATAATTTATTTATTCTTAATGACATTATTATAAACTTTTAGAACAAGTATAGGTTTGTAGCTCATCATGCAAAAAAGTAATGATTAGCTTCCTATGTCATAAACTTTTTCAAAGATCTTATTTTTCTAAATTACTGAACCAATTCAAACCAAACTTCACATGATTCATCTATGAGGTGTCTAGATATAGTGTGTGAATTATAATACAATCCCTCATCTAACAGGACAACAAAAATAGAGAAAATGTGACAGGGTTTAATATGTTCAGAATGTCAAGATCTACCTACTTGTCAATTGTAAGAAAATAAAGAAGTCCTAACAAAAATGTGGATTTTTGACCAATTTTAGAATTTTTAACTGGACTATCTGAAGGAATGTTGTAAAAATTCAATACATTCTTATAAACCTTGGATTTTTTCATATCAGTGGCACAGAAATTAGGTGAATTTGCAATATGTGAAATATTGGTGTTAAAAGTATTTGCCTTTAATTAAATAGCTTAACTTTAAAGATGTTGGAAGAAAAATGAAGCTTTATCACTCATTAGCTGTGTGTTCTGTTTTTCAGAGGAGGCAACATGGGCGGTGGTCGTGGAGGCATGGGAATGGGAGGAGGTGGAGGAGGAGGAATGGGCAACATGGGCGGTGGCATGGGAGGTGGAATGGGAATGGGTATGGGTGGTGGTGGAGGTGGAGGAGGAATGGGAGGAGGCAACATGGGCGGAGGAAATATGGGAGGTGGGGGTAAGTAGTCTATATATATTTATTATTATCTATTTTTGCCTTGCCTCTATGGAGTCCAAAAAACAAAACTTTGGTGCGCTGTTTCTGGCAGCAGTAGCGTCGACAATGTATTTGATAGTTCATGATTAGGTCAGTTTAAGGATAACCACTAATGATAGGTCAATGATATTTGAAATGCATTTGTATATATAAACACTGGCACATCTCATTTCCATGGAGATTATTTGGCCCTGCCCCATCAGTCATGGTCTCTTGACTTGGAAACTGTAGCATAGTCAATGGTATTTAGTTGTGTTAGCATTTGCAAAATCTCATTTCAATGTATAAAAAATGAAGAGATGTGGTAAGATTGTCAATGAGACAACTATCCGCCAAAGTTAAAATGAAGTGATAGTAAGCAATTAGGTTTTCTGGCCCTGCTCCTTCAGTATATTAAATGGTTAATTGAAATAATGTTTTACGTAGTTTACATGTTAGATAATTTCTATTTTTAAATCAACATTCGCACTATAATTTGAAAATTACATAAGAGCAAGAGATATCTCTGTGTCAACCTTTTATCTTAGAGTACAGAGGAAAATTACACTTTTTGTCGAGACTGCAAAATTTTTTTTGCGAGAGTGTAACATAGAGATCCTAGATTTCATCATCAGCAGCATCAACATTTAAGTTCAGTCTGTGGTTAAAGATTTTTTAGACATCAATAACTTTGACAAACCTACATGGAATTTTATGAAATAGAGTTTTAAAGCTATTTGACCATATCTTTCTTCTTTTAGCAAGGTTTTATTACATTTTGAATATTTTTAGTTTATATTTCAATTATCAAAATTGAGGTTAAACCAACCTTGATTGTAAGTTATTTTTCAATCACTTTAAATCTATGAAAAGAATTTTTTAAAATTTTCCCAAAGTTAGTAGCTGTTGACCTAAATTATACTTAATATTTCAGGATTTGGAGGTGATGGTTTTGGTGACAACTTTGGTGGTGGCTACGATGATGGTTATGATGGTGGATACGGCGGTGGTGGTGGTGGTATGAACCAGAACTTTGCTCAGGACAACACTGTAAGGACAGTTTTACTGACACAGCTGTAGTTTATAATGGGATAACAATAAATAATATTTATGACTGGTGAAAGGATAGTACATTCAATACTACTTCAAAAAAAAAAAAAAAAAAAAAAATTGTCAATTATCTGCTCTTGACATATTAGAATATTTCTTTCCTGTTCCAAATCCTGGTTTCATTCAACAAAACAAAAATAAAACCATACGGAAATTATCACATAGATATTACAAGTTAATTTTAAAAAACATTTGTTTATAATTTTGTAGAAAGTTAATCAGGCGTTAAAAAAGAAAAAAAGGTACAAGGATATAAAAGAAACTGTTCCCAAACATTAATCCCTTGTTGTAAAATATAAAACAGTTGGCATGAAATGAAAAACAAACTTGATTTTTGTAGGGTGATATGGGACAAATGTTTGGCGACAATTCACAGCAAGTAACCATCCCTAAAGATGTAAGTAGTTATATATAACTGTACTATAGGTTTAAAGAAATAGCACTTAAAACTATTTGTATATTGATGAATTATTGACAGCACCATAGGTAGGAAATAATCTTTCGTTTTTGCTCGCATGGCCTTAAAGGAAATGTGAGCTTTGGCCATCACTTTGGTTCTGTCATATTCTGTCTTAAAATTTTCAGAGATCTTCTCTGAAACTACTGAACCAGTTATGGTCTATTTGCTTTGAATGTTTTGCATAGTTTACATGTTTAAATTTGTTTGGCTGATATGGCTAAAAAAAGAAAATAATTGGATGGAGAGTTGTCTCATTGGCACTCATACCACATCTTATTTATATAGGAGTAAAATACAAGTCTATTTAGAAAAATGCTATAAATTGAGAAAATCTGATCAGGCAAAAGTACAGTCAAATCTGTATTAAGCAGTCACTCTTGGGAAGTATCATAAGTGACCGCTCAAGAGAGGTGACCTGTTAAACAAGGTTCCGAATTATTCTGATTTTGACATCGACCATGGCTGGGATCAGGTCAAAATTGTTTTAGTGTTTTACATCTCTTGCGACAGTGCAAAAAAAAAAATTGCCTAAGTGGTTGCAAATGGGTCCTGTTTTTCATTTTGACTTTGATGCTCTACATATACATTTTTCGTCATGGCTATTTAGGTAGTTAAAAATATTAAAATGACCGCTATAAATTTGAAAAAAACACATTCAAAATATGTTTATATGCGTAGAGGAATAAGTAGGCGATACGGTTTTCAATGGAAATGGAAAGGTATGGAACACGAGGAATTCATGATTTCACCTTCTATTAAGTGATCTCAGTTGCAAATGGGTTCCGTTTTTCATTTTGACTTCAGTGCTCTACATATATATTTTCATCATGGCTATGACCGTTGTTAAAAGTTGAAACGCAGACTGCTGAAACAACAGTTAAGGCAGGTTTGACTGTATTAAAATTTACCAATTTTCAGTGTTTTTGCCAATTATTTTGAAAATGATGAGCAAGACTAGATCAACAAATAATTCTACACGGCTGAAATCGCCAGTTGAATTATATTTTTGTCTACAATGTTGGAGAGAGTCCATTGTTAAAGATGCACATAGACCTAGAGCCTTGAGTCATTATTCAAATTTTCAATCAATAAATGTGAATTTGATTCATATACAAAAGCAAAATATTTGATGACAAAAGAATAAGTTCACTATAAGTGATACATACATTTTAAAAAGGCAAAAGATATGGAGTTATAGACAAAATACTACGTGTTTTCTTCTGTATTGTGTAAAGTGTGTTAACCATTCAAACACCTGAGTTATAGACCAAATAATAAGGGTTTTCTTCTGTATTATGTAAAATGTGTTAACCATTCAAACACAAACTGTACATTGGGATGATTCATTATGCATTTACATTTGGCATATTACTTGAAAACACTTTATCAATAAAGGATAAAGACGATGTGCCATCCCTATGTACAGTGTGGTTTCATGAAACATCGTCAGTGATTTGTCAATCACACATATATATGTAAGCCTCAAATATATGTCTGTGTCCTTTCCTTTCTCAAATCTGTGTCCTTTTCAACCAGTTGTGTACTGACGTCAGAATTATTTAATTCATCCAGGAAATTTTGTTGTTGTCATGAACGTCAATACAGCTCTTATATTGTAATAAAATTGTATCAGTTAAGGCCATTCTATATATTTTCTCTTTTAAGATTGGTTCTTTGTGTTTTTATTGTTTTTTGGTTTTTGCTGATTTGATGAGTCGAGCCCTTTCTATCTGATTTTTACCATTAGTTCTTATGTTGTGTTGATAGTAATGGAATTCTATGTGACTGTCATACAAATGACAGATTTAGCTAGCTATAAAACCAGGTTTAATCCACCATTTTCTACATAAGGAAATGCCTGTACTAAGTCAGGGATATGACAGTTGTTTTCCTTTTGATTGATGCATTTCATTTTATGATTTTGCCATTTGATAAAGAACTTTCCATTTTGAATTTTCCTTGGAGTTCGGTATTTTTGTTTTGTTACTTTTTAATCATAGTTTTGGTTAAGGGGAGGGTTTGGAGTGTTAAATTGGTCACATTCTATATGTGCCTGTCCTAAGTCAAGTCACCTTACTGAAATTCTACCTTATGAAAATGGCACTGGTTTGAATAAACAAAAGGCTACAAGATTTTAGTGTAATGAGTTCATGGGACACAGATCAGAGGAAAGGAATCAAATTTGAGGTTTATCAAAAGCCCACAGAATTAAGAGTCATGCTGCCATGGGACATGGCTCTGAGGAATAGACACTGAATTAAGGCTGAACATAGATTTGACTCTTACATATATGTATATATATATATATTAATGATTAAGTGAATTTTGGTGGCAGCTCTTCAGAGTTTGCATAAAATCACAAAACAAATAGAATAAGTTGATCGCTAACTAAGTTTGAATTTATGCCACCAAATTTCACTGTATGTAATATACTACAGGGGTATTCCATTGACATGTGGTGAGAAGTTTTCCCTTTTAAGTGGTTTGTTTGTTTCCCCTGCCCAGGGGGCCTGCTACATTTAAATGGAATAGTCCTACGGGAATGCTCATCTGGGTTAACTTTTGGGCTCTATTTTGTGATCTTACCATTAATGTAAAGATTTCCTCCCTATTTCCACAGCTGGCTGGAGCCATTATTGGGAAGGGTGGATCCCGTATCCAAGAAATTCGCAGGCAGTCACAAGCCCAGATTGTGATTGATGAACCCCTGATGGGTAGCAATGATCGTATAATCACCATTACAGGGACTCCAGAACAGATACAAAATGCCCAGTACCTACTACAGATGAGGTGAGTCTTTGCTACACAGGTATACTAGACTAGCACAGGATAACTTCGGGAGAGATACTAGTCCTATGTTAGCTCTAGTGATAAGCAATGTACCAAATGTATATTAAGTAAACATTTTATTTGAAGTTGGTGTTAAAAATAAAATAATGCCAAGATAATAGAGGACTGGTAATTCTCATCTTACCTACTCTAGTGCTAACATAGTGTCTGGAATGATTGTATTTGATTTTTTGACAAAATTTGATTTTTTGACAAATAAATAATATTATTGATTAGTAGTAGAGTTGATAGTTACTACCAAATACATACTATAAATTCAGAAATTGTTGCATGCATTTATTATTGTGATTTTTGAAGAATGAACAAAAATGAGTCATTAATTAATGCGATTCCAGGAAAAACTGCATTAAGATATACTATCAGATATCAGAATGCAAGTTCTTATTATTGCGAAAATCACCCAATCACATTATTCAAATTAATAAAAACTTCGCAATAATTTCTGAATTTACAGTGTATGAATTGTAAAAAAAAAAAATCCATCTATATATTTCTCCCAGAGTTTTCATAAGCTTGCTTTTAATAAGGGACAACCAATATTAAAGTTACCAATTACTGCATATTCATTTATTTTTGTGGATTGAGGAAAAAACTATTTTCATAGTTTTGCCAAATTGTGAATCCATGCCTATAGAAAATGTACACTTTGTTGAATATTTAAATTGGCAGTGTACCTATACACACAGGAAATCCACAAATAATAGTCAATCCACAGTAAACTAATACTGTGTTCAATAATTGACATTGATTTCAAATGGTAAATAAACTGGTGAACTGGAATTTCCTATTTGGTTGTACCAAGTCCAAACTTGGAAACAGTTTTAATAAATTGTTCCTTGAGCTGGACATATACCCCTCTAACCAGGCAATTTGTAACCTGTATAACACAGCCTAGACCTTACAAAATGGTACATTTTTGCTTTTGGACCTCTGACAGTTTGTTAAAATCATTAAATGCATGACTTTATCAATTTTGACCAGTTTTGAATTAGCAATAGGTTAAGCTCAGAAATGTAATAAATAATAATCATCCAGAATAGAAAAAAATGTTTTATTTTAACATATAGTTGCTGATGCTAAAAGGACACCGAATAATTGGTTCCTACAAAAATTATGTCACATTTACCTACATTTCACTCCAAAGTGACTTAAGTGGTTGATTTTTAATGATTAATTTTTTTTTCAATTAACTTCCAGTAATTTTTTAAGGTCCTGATCTAGATAAGTTAAAGTCAAGTAGAAATGAATTTGTCTTCTAAATAATAAAAACCTGAGTGAGAATTATATTTTTTTAATCATATATAGAAACATTTTGTTGTTGATTTCCTAAATTTTCTTAGTTGAAAGTCAATGAGCAGACTGCTCAATATATACATCAACAGCAGGCGTCTTTGAGGGAGAAAAAATCTTCATATTTTTGTGAATGATGTTTTAATGGTAATTTTTAACAAGAATTTTTTAGCAAGAAAAAGATTTTGCTCTTAGTAATATAGAGAACCAAATTATTTATGCCAGAAAGATAAGGAATGCAAGGTATTCAAAGTTTACATGCAAGGATAAAGCCAATACGTTACCATCAATTGTCATTTTGTTGAGCTGGATGTCCATTAGAAAGGAATTAAATTTGGAAAATTAGTTCAAATCAGATGCACCTATGCCTATGGTAAATGAAACAAAATCAATTAAGATGCATGCACTAATATGTACCTGGCACAGGTAACATCATTTACAAAGTTTTAGTCAATAGGCATGATAGATGCAGCATGATATTATTAATTTGATCAAGTTATCATAGTTATGTTATATTTCTCACATAGAAGTCCAGATCGTTGATGATTAATATCTTGTAATTGAATTAATCAAAAAAGCTTTTAGAACTGAATAAGGTATAAACAACAAAGGGTGTCACATTATATGATTACAGACCACCTGTTCTCACCTTGTCCACCTGTTGGTCAGGTATTGCTGAATATATTGATTATGTTCAAATGTATATAAGTTAATCCCTGAATTAAGCATCAGTTGCAACCAGATAGGACAGGTGATTATTACCAATATAATTCTGCTTGAAGGATCATAATAACAAAGAATGTCGTCAATGATGATTTTTTATATAGAAACTTGTTCTTGTAGACCATCTCATTACATGCAAGTAAGGTATTTCAGGAATATTATTGAAATTTCGGGTTGTACATTTTTAGGACTGTAAAGATTGGTATATGTAATTGAAGAAGTTCTGTTTAATTTACTGTCGAGTCATTCACTCTTTTTATTGCATTTATAGGAAATTATAAATAAATAATTACAATCTGGGATAACTGTATTAGATTTGGAACAATCTATAATTTCTTTTCAATTTCATTTCACTAACATGCATGGATTAAAATATGAGAGATAGACATCTTGCAGCTTGCTTTTAAATGGTTGTAGTTTATTAAAAATTCATAGAGGTAGTTTTATGCTTGTTATGTATTTTGGGTTATGGTGATATTAAAGTTTCTGATATAGTTTATATATAAAATTTCTGATATGGTTTATATTAATGACTAACCTTGGTGATGGATATGTAACAGAATGCTGGTGACAGCTTTTATCTTTCCTGGTCTGGAAGACTAGTGATTTTGTTGTTTTCTATTATATAACAATAAATCACTATCTCCCATGACTGGGTCTGCATTTAACAGCTTGCTACTAACCACTGAGATCTACCTGCATGATTAACATCTGGCATGGCTTAATAACAGCATGATAGCTTCAAGATAGTTCCAAAGGCTGATGGAGTGGTCTCTGCATGTCTTAAATTCAGAGAGGCCACTAGAGATTGTATATGCCACAGCACATGAATTGGCTTCTAGATGGTTTGCATGATGAAGAATTAGTAACTGGCTTCTAGATAGTCTGCTTGACAAAGACAGAAACAAGGTTCATGATTATTGTAAACAAGCCAAATGATATAAAGTTAACTTTTAGATGGTCTGCTTGCAAAAGACTTTATGATTGATGGTACATCAGTTGAAATTGTTATATAAATTCTAGAAAATTAAAAAATTTCAAAAAGATGTTAAGTGTTTTTCTTTTAAGGGATACATGTGTGATTTATTGTTGGGAAGGTAAGGTGTATATTGATTATTTTGACAATGGCATCAGGTTGATATTATGTTCTTCAAGCAGTACAGTTTACAATTAAAAAGAAATTTTCTGTGACTGACTTTGTTATACTTGTTGCTTTAAATTGGAGGACAGATGAAGTTACTGGCGAAAAAAGATTTGTAGTGGAAAACAGGAATGCTTCATCATGTAGTTTAAAATACAACAAAATTATATATATTTTTTTTCTTTTTCAGTGTAAAGGAATTTTCAGGACAATACTGAAGAATACTGGTGTTGATTTGTTTAGATGTAGACATTTTGTACAGAATTGTTTTTTATTGTCATAATTGTTTTGTCATCATGTATCATTAGGATCACAATGAACTAGATCAAATATCTCATCACCATTGTCATTTTAGTATACATTGATATAACACTGGGAGGATTGATGGTCTTTAAAAAGGAGAAGATTTCATTTCAATAATATATTAACCTCAAATCATAAATATTTTAATTTTGTTTTTTTTTTGTTTTTTGTTTTTTTTACATTTTATCATTGCTGCATATCATGGACATTTTAATTAATCATTGTTGTAAAGCAACATGTCATGAATACATTAAAAAGAACAACCCTTAAAATTGTTTATTTAATTTACACTACCATCATTGGAGACAATATTAGCCAGAGAGGGTCAAATAACATTGTTTACAAAGAACATGACATACCTTCATTTTTCATATGTCCTTTGCCCCTTAAGCTTGTGTTCACAGTGACTGTTTTTCATGTGAATTTTTCACTTATGAGTAAAATGGTAACTCTTTTGTATATGGGATCCTTGCAAGGTCTACTTGTCTGTCAGATGTGATACTTGTTCTATAATAATTTTTCATAAGACTTGCAACATGAATTCAATCATGATCAGTAAAGCAGGCAAAACATTTCAGTATGTGCACTACATAATTTTCAAAAGTAATATTTTAGTCCAGAGTATGCAATTGATACATTAAAAAAAAAAAAAAACAATCCTTCAGTCAAAATTGACATTTATTATTTGTGAAAACTGTTGTTCGACTTCTTCTGATAGTTTGTTGACTGCAACTGGATTCGACCATGTCCAATAGTTACTGACTAATGCTAAAGGTCTGTTGAATAATGTGTATATCGTCAAATGTATTGGAAGTTTGTTTCTGAGTAAGATCACATTTAGACCTCAGGGGATTCACTCTTTAGTTGGATTTAATGTGGTTTACACTTTTCTGTCTAAATGTACCCACTGTTAATTTATAAAACAGTTTCTGTTCAACAATTTGAGTTAATGTAAGTAGATTATTTAGAAATTATTTGCCTCAGTTTGAGTTCAAAACTTTGACTCAAATGGTCATATTTGTCATCACAGCTTCAATCATGGTCAAACATGACCTCCAAAAGACAAACAGGAGTCATTTTACAGCCCTGGCATTTAACATTGTTCAAATCTGTTCTATCAAAGAATTGTGATATCAAAGTTGTTATGAAATGGGAACAAGACTGGCTTATAACGTCTTATCTTTCCACCCAGACAAATGCAACATAATGAATATAACAACCAAGAGAAATCCCATCGACTTGTACTTCAACTTGCAAAATACTTGGGTATATCAATATTAGCAGATCTAAAATGGAACACCCACATTCAACAAATTGCCACCAAAGCTAAAAAATAATTACGTTTCATCAGAAGAAATCTCAAAGTTCAATCACAGACAATTAAAGAAAGAGCATAAGACCTCAATTAGAATACTGTTGAACTGTATGGGACCATATACAAATGAAAATATAAGATTATTAGAAAAAATAGAGATGGACGGCAAGGTATGCATGCAACAGACATCACAAATTCACAACACCATGAATTGGCAAACTCTCAAAGAAGGTGGTCAAAGGACTAGATTAAGAATGTTCCACAAGTTCATGAAAATATTGCCATTGATTACAAAATTTATGACATCATAGTCGGTCTACGACAAGATCTTACCATAAAGTCTACTAAAGACAAATACAATGCAATAAAGATGTCTACAAATTTTCTTTGTTTTGTCAAACCATTAAAGACTGGAACAGATTATCTTCTGATATAACCAAAAACACCACAACAGAAACCGTCAAGGGTGCCCTCACTCATGATGTGCTTCTTGATGATTACCCATACCTGAAATAAACAGGCATTAATGTATTTATCTAAATAAGAAAAAATATAATGTGATATTGAAAACAAAATAAACAAATGCATAATATTTAAACAAGAAAAATATATGAATGTTTAAACTAAAAAAAATTATTATAAAGATAAGAACTACATCAAGCTACAAATTCATGATATCTATAATTTGGATAGTATCTTCCAAATTTGAAAAACTTTACCAAGCATGTGGCAGAAAGTGAACATCAGTTCGTTTATAGTTTGCTGTAACTGAAGAAGAAAAAACAATGGAAGTCTGTCGGTAATACCCATGTTTAAGATTGGTATCAATTTTGATGTTCAGGATGTATAAATAATAGCCACTTTTTGTCTGAATGGGTACCCAATATCTAATGGCCTGTGTAGGGTGAGTGCCAAGCAACATTTGAGGGGTCTCGAAATGACCTGTTGCAAGGCATACTTACCACCAGTATCCGTCATACTCTCACTTTGCAGTTTCTGTTGAACTCCCACCACTCTTTATCCTGGTCAACTATTTTTCAGAACCAACATATTGGATTTTATTAATTTGTCCTGAATAAGCATTAGATATTTGTAACTTACCATTAAACAACAATCACAATCCATCAATCATACAATGTTGTTTTGATATATGTGTGCAGGAAGTGACCTATTAAGTGGAAGTGATGTTAATTATGTAATGTCTCAAGTCTAGCGGTTGTCATAATTTTGAATTTTAAGTTAAGTTGTTTCGAGTTAAAACTCGTAACAAACATTTCCCCTGCTGTCCATGTCATATGATAAATGACATTCTTTCTATTTGTTTTTTTTTAAATTAACAACCAAAAAAGACTTGGGGCAGGCATGTAAAGAATGTGGCTTGGTTAAACATGCTTGTGAGCGCTCAACCCTCTGCCTAACCTGGGAACACACTAAAAATCAGTAGCAAGTGGCACATCTCAAGATCGGTACAAAGCATAAAAAAGAAACCAGGCAACGAAATAGTAGTATTCGCAGTTACTGAAAGCTAGTTCAAAGCCACTTACACGTAAGAAATAAATCATGTTCTCTGGTGTTTTTTATCCCCCCGCCGTAGCTTACATGTTAGATAACTTCCATTTTTAAATCAACATTCCCATTATAAGGGCAAGAGATATCTCTGTGTCAACCTTTTATCTTAGAGTACAGAGGAAAATTCAACTTTTTTTCGAGACTGCAAAAGCGTTGCATAGCGGCTGTCATCGGCGGAATCAACATTTAGGTTCAGACATCAATAACTTTGTCAAACCTACATGGAATTTAATGAAATATGGACAGAAGCTTGTTTATGACCAAAAGACAATAACCAGAGCAAAATTTTGAAAATATTTGTTTTCATTTTTCCGTATTTTACTAATAAAAGGGATGGACTTCGTTTTTATGAGGGGGCATTAAGTTTGACCCTTGTCCGTCTGTACGGACGTACGTCCCAATGATTGGTTTCCGTTCCTTAACTTTAGTTTGTCCCTACCAAATGTTATGAAACTTATACAAAATGCTTATTTTTTTGAATTTTGGTGGTGTCACTTTAACCGTTGTAGATTTATACCCCTTCACAAATGAATTTTTTGTTTCTGTTCTCTTGTTCTCTTACTTTAGTTTGCCTCAACCAAATGTTATGAAACTTATATACAAGCTTATTACCACAAAATGCAGATCAAGTTTGAATTTTGGTGGTGTCACTCCTGGTTTCCGTTCTCTTAAGTTAGCCTCAACCAAATGTTATGAAACTTATACTCAATGCTTATAACTACAAAATACAGATCAAGTTTGAATTTTGGTGGTGTCACTTTAACTGTTCTAGAGTTATGCCCCTTAAAGGGGAAAATTGCTGAATTTTTAGTTTCCGTTTTGTAACTTATACACAGTACTTGTTACCACAAAACTCAGATCAAGTACAAATTTGGGTAGAGTCACTTTTACTGTTCTTCAGTAATGTCCCTTTATAATTTTATATGATATGCAAGCGTGGGCATCATCTGTGTCCCATAGACACATTCCCAATTTATTTTTTATTATAGGGGCATTTGCTGTCAAATTGTTCACCGATTTGACTCAAATTCTCATATTTGATTCATAAACGTATATCCAAATTATAAAAAAGTCTAAAATGAACAATTTACAATACATGGTCTCGATAATATGTATCAGCATTTCGTGTGTATTTTAGTCTAGATGCCATCTAAGTAACCATCGAGGTGACCTCTGGTAATATAACCCGACATAAACATACATAAAGATATGAATAGACAGCGAACTCGTGCAATTGGATTTTTCTAGGTCTGTTTGGTTTCATATTATAGGTTAAAACTATATGTTAATCATCGTTTTTACCTGTATAAGAATGAGTTTTTGTGGATCGAATTGGTCAATCAAACGGTTTACCCTTGTTTCACTTTCAATGTTGACATTCTTTTGATTAAATTAATTGACTAGGATTGTCAGTTTTCCTATCGAAGGTCGGTGGTTTTCTCCAGGGACTCCGGCTTCCTCCACCAATATTAACTGGCCGCCACTGAATAGCCCAAAAGCGGTGCTTAAAAGTGGCGTTAAAACACCAAAAATCAAATCTTTTCCTTTAATAACTGAACACGCCTAATTCATGCGTAACCCATCTCTAGCAAAGGGGTTAAATTGAAGGCCACAAGAATACTGATTCAATGAGGTCGAATTATTCACTTGCAAGTTAATAATTCATCAGGTATGTTTTTTAGCTTATTTTGACAAAATTGAACCAAACTAGCTGCTAAAAGTGAATTATTATTTCACTATTTCACTTTCATTAATGATTGAACAAAAAAAAAAATCACATTTTAATTTTGTTTATATCTCGTAGCTAATGCCCCTTTAAAAAATGCGTATTATTAAGGAAAAAAAACTTGCACGATTACAGGCTTGATTATTTGAAAAGATTAAAAGATAGAACTGTCTTTGCATGAAAATGACATTCCTACTATGTCATGATAAACAAAATGAGACTTGCGCTCGTGCTGTTTTGTGCTTCTAAATGCAAGTTTAACAATGGTTCTTTGGTAGCAAATGTCACTTAAAATGATTCCTCAAGGTTTTGAACGTTTCACTCCTTTGAACACGAATTAGGTGACGAGTCCAAGTCTATATCGAAAGGGTCGCAAGAATATGCCAAGTGTTTGGTACGACTATACCCGTTATACCATTTTTAGCTCACCTCTCATCACTTGGCGTCCGTCATCCGTCATTGTCGTCCATTAACTTTTACAAAAATCTTCTCTTCTGAAACTACTGGGCCAAATTAAACCAAACTTGGCATAAATCATCCTAAGGGTATATAGTTTAAAAAATGTATCCGATGACCCCGCCCATCAACCAAGAGTTTTTAAAAGAAAAAAGGTGCCAATGTTAAATGTATAAAAAATCTAGAGATAATCATTTCCTGTCAAATTTTCAATGGCTTACACCTCGAACATTAGACCATTTAGTAATATTAAGGAAATTTTGCAGTTTTTGGTTTTAATCTTGAATATTATAATAGATAGAGATAAACTGTAAACAGCAAAATTGTTCAGCAAAGTAAGATCTACAAATAAGTCAAATGACCAAAATTGTCAATTGACCCCATAAGGAGATATTGCCCTTTAAAGTCAATTTTTCACAATTTTTCGTAATTTTTTGTAATCTTTTACAAAAATCTTCTCCTCTGAAACTACTAGGCCAAATTAAACCAAACTTTGCCTAAATTATCCTTAGGGTATCTTGTTTAAAAATTTTATCTGATGACCCCGCCCATTAACCAAGATGGCTGCAATGGCTAAAAATAGAACGGGGGTAAATTGCAGTTTGTCTTATATCTGTGAAACTAAAGCATTTAGAGCAAATCTGACATGGGGTAAAACTGTTCATCAGGTCAAGATCTATCTGCCCTGAAATTTTCAGACGCATCAGACAACCCGTTGTTGGGTTGCTGCCCCTGAATTGGTAATTTTAAGGAAATTTTGCAGTTTTTGGTTTTTATCCTGAATATTACACTGAAATGCAGTCAACTTTAGCGTTTGATAGTTCATTGATAACATTCTGGCGTATCACAAACAAACAACTTGTAACGTCTCATTTCATTGGCCGAAAGATTCAAATACAACACCAATCGTAGTGTGCACGTGAATTGACATATAGGTGACTTGACTATGGAATGTACTATGTTACTACGAACGTAAAAACAAGGATTTGACAATGTATAGTTTACATATCTTTGGTCAAAAGAATTAAACAAATGTTTTTTGAATTTCAAATAGTTGTGTCGAAATATTATACAGCAGCAACATAATTATCTTGTACCGCATTATGAAAAATATAAGGTTAAATAAAATGCATGTGCCGCTTTTATACGGATGATTAGGGACCACTTTTAATTTCTTTCAATGTCGTAGTTACTTATAATAAGGATCTCATAATACTGATCCATTACAATAATTACAATAATTTATGATGGGTTGCACATTCCTCTTTCAGTGTTTTCATGCTATAAAACAAACATACAGAATGTTACACAGTAGCTAAGCGTTTGGTCATTCAGAAATTACGTATCATAAACGGAGCAAATTGTCCCCGAAATATAGTAACAAAACAACAATAATCGTATCATTTGTACACGTGAATGAAGACGTAGTATGCAATGTACTACCATGGTCACCACGAAATTCAAATGAATTCAGTGAAGGCATGAACTAAAAAAAAAATAAATACTTGTGAGAAATATCGTAGTTTATAAGGAACAATATAAATGTACTGTATTCGATTTTAATTGGCTGAAAACTTATCTTTTAATTTCATACCGTAAGAATAGTGATTTGCATAACATTGTTGAACTATCCGCCAAAGTGACGTGTAGTATGCATGCGTATTTAAAATGAAATACAAATTCATACATGGAAGATAAACCGATAAACGAAATATTAAGAAATTATTAATAAGGATGACTGAATGCATGTATAAGAAGGGACCCACCTTTTTATCAATACATTGTATATTTAATGAATAAACACGCTGAAACGAGTGACTAGTGAAAAATAATGTTTATTCAATTATTGAACCAATGCATGTATTTATCATAAACTTAGTCTTCTGTGCACAATGTTATCATTTTTTACGCAAATATATCGTATAATCGTCAATTTTTTTTTCTATATGTCTGTTATAATGTGAAAATATGGCGGCTAATTATTTGTCGTGTTTTGAAGCCAAAGTTTACCGATTGTCACCTTCCTTATAGTAAACAATCAACAAACCGAAGAAGCATGGATATTGAGCACGTGTATAACATGTACAATCTGATAATAGTTTATTTCAATGAGAGATCCATGCGTACTGCGATCACCGGATTTTTACGAGACGAGTCACGCTAAGGTCACTTTGCATACGGAAAAATATGTCGGCGAATTGCTTCCTGGAAGCAGGCAATTAAAAAAGTAAACTTTATCTAAATGCGGACAAATCATAGAATTTTCTTCAGAAAAAAGTATATGTACATAGGTTTTATAGTGAAAACTATCCATTTAGTTATAAAAAACATATGCATCATTTTTTTTAAATTTTAGGTTTCATATGACTTTAAAAACTGATTGTTTTCTATGTAACTATTTAAATATTTACACTATATAATTTACGTTCGTTTTTCAACCGAGAATAGTAAAACCGTTAATTATAAAATTCATTAAGTATATCGCTGGAGTTTATAAAGTACATTTCCTTCCACTGTGCCATGGTTTGCCATCTCCATTTTTCTCTAAACAAAGTATGGTTGGTTACATGTTCTGAATTTACTTAGAATTTCGGGATTTTTTCTCAAAATTAAGTAAAATGAATCAGAAAAAAATCTCACTATACTTAGTCGAATACCTAAAACTTGCGAAAGTTATGAAAAGGCAGGATGAGCAACTTGGCAAAAAAGGCCGGATGACGATTTATGTAAAAAAAATCCGGACAAACTAATAAAAAAAGGCAGGACCAAATAGACTTAAAAATAAAAAGACAGGACAGAGATTACAACTAAAAAAAAGAACAAAATGTTTCATCCAAGGCCCCACTCCCATCAAAATAAAATGGTAGATTTCTTAATCCAGAACCAACTGAGAGGAGACAGTTGAATTAAACATTTCGATGTGAAACCTTTTAAGATTTTAAAGTTAAAATTTTACTATTGCACAAAATTATGAATTCAATGAATTTTACATGCACATGTATATAAAAGCTAGAATTGCTATGGGATAATCAAGAACACAATCATGTACGTGAATACGACGATGGAAGGTTATAACAACCTTGACCGGTTACGTGAATACTGATCAGTCCATTCAACTTATAGTTCGCGTGTTCTATTTTCGCAGGTCGAAGGTTTGAATTGACCAATGAAAACGATCGTTCCTTTACGAGTCAATCTAATAAAGTTTGTTTGACTGAGTACGTCGCACTACCTTTCGCGAAGCTTGGCCGCATTTAAGTATATAATAGATAGAGATAAACTGTAAACAGCAATAATGTTCAGCATAGTAAGCTCTACAAATAAGTTAAGTGATCAAAATTGTCAATTGACCCCATAAGGAGTTAATGCCCTTTAAAGTCAGTTTTTCACAATTTTTCGTAAAATTTTGTTATCTTTTACAAAAACCTCCCACTTAATCTACTAGGCCAAAATAGAATTAAACTTAGCCACAATTTTCAATAGGGTATCTTGATTTAGAAATGTATCCGATGACCCTGCCATCCAACCAACATGGCCGCCATGGCTAAAAATAGAACATAACGGTTTACTATAGAAGTCCATTGGAAAATTGTAAAAAAACAATTTCAAATGGTCACAACTTGAAAACTAATTTGAATAATGATAAGGGGTCTACAATAACTATTGTAAGACTACAATGGGATGAACTGCTTTTAATTTAACTACTGGGCCAAATTAAACCACACTTGGTCTCAATTATTATTGGGGTATCTAATACTATTTATTATGATTTTAACCTTATTTTACATGATTTCCAAAACCACAGTAGATACAGGTGAGTGACACAGGCTCTTGAGAGCCTCTAGTTAGAACTTGCGAAAATTGCGCAACTGTTCAAAGTATATATACTTGTTTGTTTTTTAGGGGGTCTTTTAACTTACTGACTGTCGGGTGTTCTTAAAACAAATTATTTGTTTTAACTCCCTTAGGCGGAAGGCCCAAGCGAGCTTTTCCCATCACTTGGAGTCCGTCGTTGCCGTGCGTTAACTTTTACAAAAATCTTCTCCTTTGAAACTATACTGGTTAAATTTAACCGACCTTGTTCACAATCATCACCGGGGTAATTTGTTTAAATAATGTGTCTGAAGACACCTCCTGCCAAACAAGATGGCCCACATGGCTAAAAATAGAACATAGGGATAAAATGCAAGTTTTGATTATTATCTTGATAACCGCTATAGATAGAAGAAATATGACAGGAGCAAACAATGTAAAGTGGAGATCTACCTACTGTCCGTTTACATCAAAACTGACGACTTTTTATAGGATTATTGCTTTCATTTTTTTCTCGGGTTATTGGCAATTATCTTAACAAATATAGTGTATAGACAGTAACTTTAAGTAGCAAAAATGATCAGCAAGACAAGCTCTACAAATAAGTTAGCATGGCGGAAATCGTCACTCGTCTCCTTACTGGTGGATTAGGCTATTTCTTTATTCGTTTTTGTTCATATAACTCTTCAACTGTTTCGGTTCTTATACATCCTTGGCTTTCAAATATTCGGCTTTGAGCATTCCTGATGAAGGTAAATCCAGAAAAGCGCTTCGGACGAATGAAATTTATAAAGTGTGTTTTAATTTTGTGCAGCACTTGGTTCATACCGGCCGCTGCTGCTGGACTCTCAGTCACCGAGGGTATCATGATCAGCTCAGTAGTCAGAACTTTGGTACTGGCATGATTTGTTACAAACCTTTCTAAAATCGTCCGTTTATAAATTTAGAAATGATAAAAAACTAAGGTTTCACCTCCATCCTGCAATGGAGGGGCAAAATATACCAAAGGGACATTCAAACTCATAAGTCGAAAATAAACTGATAACGCCATGGCTAAAAAAGAAAAAGACCCACAGACAAACAATAGTACACAAAACACAACATAGAAAACTAAAGACTGAGCAACACGAACCCCACCTAAAACTGGTGGTGATCTCAGGTACTCCGGAAAGGTAAGCAGATCCTGCTCCACATGTGGCACTCGTCGTGTTGCTCATGTAAGTACAAACCCGGTGATAAGTCTTAATAGGTAGGTCACATTCGGGGAAAGGGGACGGGATTGTAGTTACGACATTTGGAACATATTCGCTATCATCTGTGAAACAGATATTGCATAACAGTCAACCAACTCGTGAAGGCGTCTGTAAAATTTACGAAGGATGATTTCAACTTCACCACTTGGAACTCTTGGTTTAATAGCTTCCTTGTGAGCAGCAACCATCTATCAAGGAAATCATGATAGGAAATACAATTGGGAAGCTGAAATCATCTCTTTTGTCGTAAAGTTTTGTTTTCAACCGACTCTCTTTGTCAATTTCTAGATGTAAGTCAAGATATGAGGCAGACTTAACTGTATCTGTTGTATCCTTTATCTCAAGTTAGATGGCTAGATGCGTTCAACATAGTTACCAAATTTTGAATTGTTTAGTGAGAGAACATCATCTATATAGCGGAAAGTAAAGTTAAAGGATACTGCTAACTTCTTTTCTTTCTTCCTATGAAGTCAGCCTCATATGCATGAATGAACAAGTCGGCAAGAAGGGGCACAGTTGGTTCCCATGGGAATGCCAATTGTTTGTTGAAAAGCACGTCCTCCAAACGTAATAAATAAGTTGTCAATCAAGAAATCAAGCATCTTGATAATGTCAGTTTCAGAGAATTTTTTGCTCGAATCAGAGTGATTTTTTACAAAGTAGGATTTATCCCTCCCTAAGACAAGATACTTGTACCCACGTTGGCCATTCTTTTTTATGAAACAAAGCAGGACCAACTCTTTCAATTTGTCTTTTAGTTTGGAATGGAGAATACTTGTGTAAAGTGAAGAAAAGTCAAATGTTTTAATACTATATTGCAAGATGAAAGAGTCTTAGATTGTATGTACCCTAAAAGATCTTTGGAATTTTTCAGTATCCACATCTGATTCACGCCACCTCTAGAAAAGTAGTTTCACAACAACTTTGCAATTGATTGCTGATAAAATTGATGTTAATAATTTAGAAAGAGGTTTCGTGGAGCACTTGGAAGACCCAGGAATATACCGTTGTTTGTAAGGACACTTATGTAGTTAAGGTATCCAATAAAGTGATGGAAGATCCAGTTCTTCATCTTTGGTTGAAATTCTAAAGGAACATAGAACAGACCTATGATTATCAAGAATGTCCTCTTTGGTAAGTGTCGTGGGCACAGGCACTTGTCTCAGGATTTTTTCCCTATATAAGTGTTATATTAAGGTATATAGAAAAAAAAATTTCTGAGACAAGTGCCTGTGGTCCTGGAGATATAACTTAATTTTGTGTTTCTAAGTGAATTGTCAAATAGACATAAGAAGATGTGGTATAAGTGCCAATGAGAAAACTTTCCATCCAAGTCACAATTTGTAAAAGTAAACCATTATAGGTCAAAGTACGGCCTTCAACACGGAGCCTTGGCTCACAACGAACAGCAAGTTATAAAGGGCCCCAAAAATGAAACCGACCTTAGATGAATTTGGCTTTTATTTTATTTTCTTTTTTGTTTAAATAGCTTTTTAACTGTTTCGGTTCTTATTCATCTTTAGCTTTCAAATATATGGCTTTGAGCGTTCCTGATGAAGGTAAAATCCAGAAAAGCAGTTCGGACGCATGTAATTTATTAAGTGTTGTTTTCATTTCTTTATTGTCCTGTAATGACTATTTTTACCATTTTTGGGGGGCATTTTTGTGAATTTTCTATTATGATCTTAAAAGCTACACTGTAGGCTAGCAGATCAAGAAAAGCTTTATATTGCAAAAATGATCCATTTGATTAAAATTCAGATCTATCTTAACTCGCGTGCTCGTATATAAACTCATATGAGGATAACGAAATCAGAGATCTTTGTTTTTATTAGATTGAAAAAAAAAAAAAAACAACAAAAAAACAGCAAGACAAGATCTACAAATAATCCAACAGGGGTCGAAATCGTCAGTGGATTCGTTATCAAATTTATTGTTCTTAAAAGGCGATTTTTTTTACCAATTTTATGTGTTTTAGTCAATCACCTTGAAAACTATAGAAGACCAGATCAACAAATAAGTCAACACGGCGGAATTTTCAGTGGATTCCTTATATGTCATTTCTTAAATGACAATTTTTATTATTGTTTTTTCCTTTTTTTTTTAAATTTTTATCTTGAAAATTATAAAAGGATAGAGATTAACTTTAAATTGCAAAAATTAGCAGTTAGGCAATTTCTACATATGGTTCAACATGGCCGAATTGTTAGTCAACTACTTATAGGAGTCGTTGAATTTAGTTATGTTTTTTGTCGTTTTGTTATGTGTTTTTGTCTATTAACAGTTAAAATAGACGAAAGAAAGGCTAAAATATTCAGCAAAACAAAATCTGCAAATAGGTCAGCAAAGGTGAAATTGTTAGTTGTCTTTCTTAGGAGTTATTATTGCCCCTTAAATGACGTTTTTTAACAAAAAAATTATCAGCAATAAACGATAAAAAAGAGATTTTCTAGGTGAGCGACGCATGATCTCGAGAGCTGAAGTTATATTTTCTAAGCGTGTGTGTGTGTGTGTGTGTGTGTGGTACTATTTGTATTTCTCCTTTTTACGTGCCCTTTTATGTTAAGTTTGGTTGATGCGTGTTTTTAAATTATGTCTTCATCATGACTTTTGTGTTCTTGTTCATTAATCTTGTGACTTAAACCTAACCATTTTATATTATACTGCATTTTCAAGGCCCGTCTATCGAACTGTAAGAATGGTCTTTTCAGCGGGCGTGTCTATCTGAGTCAACAGATTTTTAAAGGGGGATGCTCACATTTCAGTACGGGTTACGGAGTTTAGTGTGGCGTTCATTTCGCTGAACTATAGTATACATTGCTGTTTAGGGGCCAGCTAAAGCCCGCCCCGGCGGGATTTTCTACCTGCGCTGTTCCCATTGGTGGCCTTGGGATTTGTTTGCTCTTTGCCTTTGGTCGGGTTGTTCAGGTATGTTTTGTCACATGATTTTGTTTACAATTGTTTGTTGAACTGGGCATGCATTGTATTACAATTTTCATGCGATCTGTACACAATGCACAATTCCCCCTGTAAATTGTACAAGTGAATAGTGATCAATAGTTCATATATACATGTAAAGTAATGCAGCCTAGATCATCAAACAATTGTAAAAATGTGCATGCTTATGCATGTAAAGTAATGCACCCAGGTTTCGTCAATTTTAAAACTGTGCATGCTTTAATATTTATATAATGTACAGTTTTAATATTCGGTTTGTTGAACTGGTCATGCATTGTTTTACAATTTTCATACGATCTGTTCACCATGCACAATTTCCAGGACAATTTCCTGGAAATTGCACAAGTGAACAATACATATATACATTTAAATGAATGCAGTCTATCTCATCAAATAATTGTATAACTGTGAACTTGAATTAAATCATTGCATAATCATACAATTATTCCGGTGGTTGGACCCCCCACCCCCCACCCCACACACACACACCCCTTTATCCTGGGTTGGATCCCCCTTTTAAAAATGTCTGGATCCGCCCCTTTATGGGAAACACTACACAAAATACATGCTAATTGAAGTCTCGGAATCTGTGGCAGATTATTTTATGCCACAAGAAATTCTTATTTCTTTGAACAAAAACGAGTAATTTTCCCGTAGTGGTCGTTTAGATGCTCACCAAGGTTTAAACTTTATGAAAAGAGTATCACGGTAACATTAAACAGCATATATCTGGAGTCGCTAATAGCATGGAAGTATTATATTGATAATATAATACTTCCATGATCAAACCATCTTTATCTATCATTCTATCTATCTATCGGAATGCGCCGTTATTTGGGATACGTCACGGATGGCCGATGATCATATTCAATACCAATCATCATTTGCATTTGGTTAATTGATCTTTAATGATTAGGATTGATTGGTGATGGCAGAGAATATGTCTCTGGTGATGGTTATAAACACATAGAAGTAAACTTTGCAAAAAAAAAGTTTCCTCGGAAAAAGTTATAAAAATATATGAATATGCTAAATATAATAAACAGACACACATCTATCTATGATACTAGATACGAAATAAATACGAAATAAATACCTAAAGGTTAACTCGAATAATTCAAGCCCTTTCCGTGTCCGATTTTCTCCCACACGAGGGCTTGAACTCCTTATGATCATTGGCCGCGTCGCCTGCTCTCTGTGAGAGAGAGCCAATCGGCGGCGATCAGGATAATGAGTCTGCGCAACTGTCTTGTAATTGTCTTACCAAACACGTGTGTTCAATAAACACAAATCCGATAATAATTAATTAACATCAATTAACATCAGTTTACATCATTTAACATCAATTAACATCGGGAACTCCTCCTTCTTTAGCTGCCAACTTAAATCAAAATTCCCATATTGCATAGCGGTCTGAATTTTCCGGTTGACGGTCTTTATCGAGGAAGACGTTCAGGCGTTAATGTAGCCTTCGTAGATCAGCGGAATATAACGACTGAATTATTCGGGTTACCTAAAGGTCGGCCTCTGATGAGGGTTTACCTGGGAATACTCCCGAAAGAACCCGAAACATTGCATATTAAAGTTCTTAAGAATTAAGCAATAAAAAGTACGTAGTGTCAGGTCAGAAATATTGATACCATACCATGAATAAGTGGGTTTATGGTCTTTTTATAAAACTATAAAACTTAAAATTTGAGTTATCCGGCACCATCTGGCATACTACACGCACATCACATTATTTTCTGCAAACACTCTACTTCAGAATCATGTAATTTTCATAATCGGATATTTCCCGATTTCCAAGTTCCAATGATTAAAACATACTCAACAAAACTTAAAATAAGCTTGCCCTCTTTCCGAATGCAGTTAATTTTCTTATGTCATTCTGTTAAATATGGACCGATTTTTTCGATCTTTTCAGCTTTGTTCTTCATTTATTGAACGGAAGCAGGTGTTGCTATTCATGTGGCAATTCACAAATAACCACAGGAGTTTCCGTGTTTATTTACATTGGTAGGTAAATAAGACAATCGATACCAAATCACGCGATAAGACCAGCTTCAGTTAAAAGAACAGGCGAAGGCGGCATCACAGATACCCCACAAAGGAGTTATCGCGTACTTGACAAACTGAGTCGGAACCTTTTATTTTCTTAAAGAAATCAGTGGGATGTGAATGTGCTAATTTTTCGTTGGAGTTCCTGTCAATATAATACTTCCATGCTAATAGTAATAGTGCAAAACGGGAAACAGTTACGAAGAATGACGATACTCTTGAAAATTGACACAAAATATTAATTGTTTACTTGGTATATCCGCAGGAACATATCAGGCAACTGAGATAAATACTAAATTAATTGAAATCTGAAAAGGGTCTGCTTCGTTTCGGGCCGAACTTCGAAAATGTAAATACTTATATCCAGTCAGATATATTTGAATTAGCTGATTTTATCAAGATCGGCAAATATCTAGTCCGTTAAAAGTTTCTAAAATCCCTATATGTCTAAAACAGAGAAAAATGAACTTTGTAAAGAGAAAAACATAACATGATTATGCACCGGCCACTAATTTTTCTGAGAAAGTGTGTTTTTGTTTTTTTTTATAATTTTGTTGTCTTTTCTTTATTAAGAACATACAAGAGAAATATTTTTTTTTTAATTTCGGTGTAGTATTTCTTTTTGTCCCTTATATTAAATTGAAATTAAAAAGTTTATTCACATTTTTCCTGAATGATTAAGGACTGCTAAAAAGGTATGTGTCGCCCCGAAACATAAACATATTTAATCAAATCGGGTACACTACCCGTCATTTGTGGATACACATACATTGCATGGGCAATGGCATACTAACGTTCGCGCCATTGAATTGTTTGTTTGAATTATATAATCAATATGTTTGGATATATAAAAATAAACAAACCAAGAGACATAAGATCATAGATGTACATCATTTATATTTTTAAAACCGGGAGGCGCCTGATCTTTTTAATAATCTCGTAAACTTGAAAAACTAGTCTCAAAATTATGAAAAAAACTTTTTCTATAGAATGTATAAATATATTTTTAAACAGGTACCGTATGTACCAGTGCTACACACACAAAAAACACCTAGTCATCGAAATTACTGTTGTCGTGTCTTAATTCCTGTTCGACATTGTTAAAAAAATCTATGACTGAGAACAGATCTGTTAGTATAGTGTGTTTCTTTCTTTTTTATTTTAATTCACAATGTGTTATTTGTTCTGTAGGTAAGCCATCAATATTTTCGTCAAATATTGAAAGAAGTTGTAGTTACATGAATTCATGAATACGGTTCTGCTGCCAATCATGGATTGTTATCAAGTAAAAAAAAGTTCCAGTTTCCCATACATCAAACTATAATGTATTATTCTAGATAATTATAAGACCTATCCCCAGGGACTTTCTATACTAGTATAGACTGTCCCTGTTAGCCTGAATGCTAAGTCAGTCAGTAGAACATGTAGAACTTCCGATTAATTTAAGGCAGTGACTATTTTGCCGGCGCCGGCAAAATAGAAAATATGCTATTTTGCCGGCTCTAGGTAAGCGGAAGTCAATTTTGACCATTTTGTTTACAGACATGCAATTACAAAGAACTGATTCTTATTTCATTTATTTTTCATTTTGAAGCTATGTGCATGATTGATTTTGTTAGATTGTATAATGTCTTATCAAATTTATATACAATAAGATTTTTACTTTTATTTTTACAACATACTGCTAAAAAATCTGAGATTTCATTCTTATGCATACATGTAGCATTAGACTGTGACTAATTTTAGAAGTTATTTTAATATGAACTACATGTTTTGATATGATTTCAATGCTAAAAATGGATGCTCCATATTTTCATTTTTATTTCTTTTTACAAATTCTTATTTTAACTTTGACTGATAACTGTTTTTAAACGATTATATCTGGGACTATTTAGCATAATAGTCCCAGATTATATGTATCTCAAATACTGTTACTGTTATCTTATTTAACTATATGAGTAATAATTTCATTCTTTTATGTTGACAATCAACATTTTTGTAGTACTGTTATGATATTGTAACTATCATATTTATTTAGTTGACCTAATTTGTTTTGTGTGGCCTAAGAATGTTTACATTTTTTATATTGTGTACAAAATAATACACATTGTGTTACAACTATGCAGTTTAGAAATCACTGGAACAATCATTGATACTCATGGAATGATTAGAACTTTCTATTTCACTTACATAATCCAGAATGATCATAACAAAAGATGCGTAATTCAAACATCTACAATTATCTAGAACTTTCCGTTACAAGTATTTAAATGCAGACCCTAAAGTTAGACATAGACATAGATAGACATAGACATCGTCAGACATATATTTTGACAGTTAAGTTGACATTTCTTTTTGTGTAATACTTCTTGTAAACTTGTGTATAATAAATCTTGTTAAATTTTATTATTGATTTGTGTACAATTAAAAGGCGATTATATGGCGTAACAGAAATTTGGGGCTCGTGTCCGGGATAACGATAATATCTTATTAAAAAAAAATTTCAGTATATTTTATTAGAATTAGCCAACGAAATTCTACAATATGGCATTTGATGCCGGTAAATTTTTGAAAACGCCAGACCTGGAAGGGTTTGAAAATTTAAAGAAAGAGGAATTAGTGTTGCTTGCTAAACATCTGAAATTAGACTTTAGAGTATCTATGAGAAAACAAATTATAAAAAAATTTGGAAATAGACAAATTAGTTGACGCAGAAATTTTAGGTGAAGAGGCTCTTGAACTCAAGGTCGAAAATGTTGATGCTTTCAAATTAAAACAGCTTGACTTATAACATGAAATTAAATTAAAACAATTGGAAAAAGAAGAAAGATTAGAGATGGAGAAAAGAAAAGAAAAGAAAAAGAAGATTAATTTAAATTAAAACAGGCAGAACTTGAAATGAAGGAAAGGTTAAAAATGGAGAAAATGAAAATTGAAATGGTCAAAGAAGAAAGCAACACTAAATTCCAATCAAAATCAGAACATTTTAATTTTGATGCAGCGAAAAATATACGTTTGGTTCCCAAATTTTGTGAAAAAACAGTTGATAATTTTTTCCACAGTTTGAGTAAATTGCTCAATATTTGAAATGGCCGAAGCCTTTTTGGACTACAATGCTGCAAAGTGTTTTTGAGGGCTAGGCCGCTGAAATTTACTCAGCACTTTCACCAGAAAATAGTTCTGATTATGACGAAGTTTTGAAAGCTTATGAGCTAGTGCCAGAAGCATATAGACAGAAATTTAGGTCCTATAAAAAGTTTAATTCACAAACCTATGTTGAATTTGCTAGGGAAAAAGAAGATCTATTTGATAAATGGCTTACGTCAAGGAAAATAGATAAAAATTTTGATAATTTAAGACAATTGATGTTATTAGAAGAGTTCAAGCAGTGTGTTCATTTAGACTTAAAAACACATTTAGATGACAAAACTGTTGAGACATTACAAGATGCAGGTGTTATTTCCGATAATTATACCCTTTCACATAAGAGAAGTTTCAAAGGTCGAAATTTTAATACTTCGAGTGGAATTTACAAGAATCAAAGCACTGAGCGTACTGATAGTAAGCCTGTTGCACAGAATAAGAGTCAGTCTAGTTATAATATGTCTAGTCCAAAATTTGATACTTTTGAGAAGAAGTCACTGACCTGTGCTTATTGTAAGAAAAATGGTCAGCTGCTGGCTGATTGTTTTAGACTCCAGAAGAAGAATGAAGGAGTTAATAAGCCCAAGACCAGTGCTTGTAGGACACCCCGTGTTACCAATACGTTGGAATGTCCTGCGAGTCAGGCTTTTAAGTCCAGTTTTTGTGATTACATGGAGGATTATAAATCCTTTATGTCTGATGGGTTTGTTTCTATTGTTAATAATACTACTCCTCAGCCTATTAAGATTTTACGGGACACTGGAGCTTCTCAGTCTTTATTGTTAGAAGGTGTGTTGCCTTTGTCCAAGGAGACTTCTGTTGGCGCCTCCGTTTTGAGATGTGGAGTTAGGTTGTATAGATGTTCTCCTTCATCGTATTTATCTGAAGTCAGATTAGATAACTGGGCCAGTTGTTGTGGGTGTTCGTCCTAATCTCCCTGTTGAGGGTGTTTCATTATTGCTAGAAAATGATCTAGCTAGGAACAAAGTGGTTGCTGAACCAATTGTTACCAGTGAACCGGTGGTGGATGTTAAATCACGTGAAGATGATGCTGAACTGTATCCAGCTTGTGTCATGGCGATGGCTAAAAAACAACAAAATGAGGATTTGCAAGAAGACCAGTTTGTTTACAGGGACCTTTCTGACACCTTTCTAGCCGACATTGAAGGTCCCGATAGCTCAGAGAAGGCCGTAATAAGACCACCGAGAATTAGCAAGAATGTAATTATGCCATGGCCAGACGTAAACAGCCATTCATTAGACCGAAGGAAATTTGTCGAAGAACAAAATAAAGACCCTGAGGTTCTTCAGCTCTGCAAGAGGGCTCAACCACAGGAGGAAGCAGACACAGTGGCCGAATGGTATTACCATGAAGACGGCATTTTAATGAGAAAGTGAGGGCTCCTGATGCTACCCCAGAGGAGGAATGGAGAGTGGTATACCAAGTGGTGGTGCCTAAAGTCTATAGGCAAGACGTTATTGGTCTTGCCCATGACACCCCCTTGGCTGGACACTTAGGTATAAGGAAGACTTGCCTTAAGATCTTACAGCATTTCTACTGGCTAAGACTAAGAAGTGATGTCGCAGAATACTGCAAATCATGCCATATATGCCAGGTTGTTGGTAAGCCTAACCAGAAAATACCACCAGCACCACTTCTGCCTATTCTAGCCTTTGAAGAACCTTTCAGCAGAGTACTAATTGATTGCGTTGGACCTTTACCGAAGACCAAGACCGGAAATGCGTATTTATTGACAATCATGTGTACCTCCACTCGCTTTCCAGAGGCTATTCCGTTAAGGGAGCTACCATTTGATTTTTATGGGGGGGGCTAGGATGAAAAATTTTGTCCTGCTTTTTTTTTTAGTTGTAATCTCTGTCCTGCCTTTTTATTTTTTACTCTATTCGGTCCTGCCTTTTTTTTTACTAGTCTATCCTGATTTTTTTTACACAAATTGTCATCCTGCCTTTTTTTTTTAACCAAGTTGCTCATCCTGCCTTTTTTTTTTTACTCAAAACTCCTGTCCTGCCTATTTTTTTCAAATTTCATCCTAGCCCCCCCATAAAAATCAAATGGTAGCTCCCTAAGGAATATCAAGACACCTACTATTGTCAAAGCTCTGATCAAATTTTTCACGCTAGTAGAACTTCCAAAGTCTATACAGTCCGACCAGGGTTCAAATTTCATGTCAGGTTTATTTCAGCAAGTCGTGTACCAGTTAAGGATTGCTCAGTATAGATCAAGTGCTTACCATCCAGAATCTCAAGGTACCTTAGAACTTTTTCATCGAACATTGAAGAACATGATTAGAACTTTTTGTCTTCAATTTGATAGGGACTGGGATTATGGTGTTCACTTTTTACTTTTTGCGGTCCGAGAGGCTGTTCAAGAATCCCTTGGTTTTAGTCCCTTTGAGTTGGTATTTGGTCACACTTATGGGGACCTTTAAAATTGATTAAGGAAAAATGGCTTAATGAACACACTGACTTAAATCTTCTAGACTATGTATCTAGATTTAAAGAAAAATTGTATACTGCTTGTCAAATAGCTCAGAACAATTTAAAAACTGTTCAGAATAAGATGAAAATATGGTATGACAAAGATGCCAGGGACAGATTTTGTGAGCCTGGTGATAAGGTACTTGTATTTTTGCCAGTCCCTGGACATCCATTACAAGCTAAATATTGTGGTCCTTATACCATAGAGAGTAAAATCAATGATTTGAATTATGTTGTTTTGAACCTTGTGGTACAATTTCAGAGCAATCAAAAAACTTATTCACAAGTTATTGTCCGGAAACTAGAAAAATGCTTGTTTTGGGCCCCATTTTGGCCCCTAATTCCTAAACGGTTGGGACCATCACCCCAAAAACTATCCCAACCTTCCTTTTGTGGTATTGAACCTTTTGGTTATTTTTCATAGAGATCCATACACTTAAAGTTATTGCCCGGAAACCAATCTGTCTTTGGACGACGACGACGACGTGATAGCAATATACGAACGCAAATGTTTTGCGGTCGTATAAAAATCAGTTGAAAAAGGCTTAACTCATCAGATGGATAATACAAATAGAAATACATCTAAAAAAAAACTTAAATTAAATGAAAGCAAATCTAGATTAACAATATTACCAATTCTACAGCCTTAGATGTGCATTCAATATATTAGAGTGAATGGTTTCTGCTAGCATAAATAATTAAAAAATAAATAGCCAATAAACATAATCTGAACAGAAACCGCAAGGAAAAAGTCCAAGTCAGATTTGCATTTAAATGAGTATCTAGGATCATATATATGATTATTCTTTCAGTAATAAAGTTTTTTTTAATTTTATTTAAAAGTTTTACAAACACAATTGTTAAGTGGCGAGGAGCCACTCATGATGCCTTCATTCTGGCCAATTCAAATATACCAACAATAATGGAGGGTCAGAATGGATAGCTTCTTGGGGATTCCGGTTATGGATTGAAGAAATGGCCCATGACTCCCTTAATGAATCCCAATTCACAGCAAGAAATAGGCTACAACAAGTCTCACTGCAAGACGAGGAACACGGTAGAGAGGGCATTTGGTGTGCTTACAGCTTGCTCAGTCAGGTAATCTTTTAATACTTGATAAAAGCTCTTTTGCTGTTATCTTACTTTCTGTATCATAAATGACTTATTAAATTGAAACAATTTCGTTATGAAGAAAGCAAATATGTATGCTCTGACCAGGCGCGTAGCAACCCTTACGCAAAAACGCAGTTGCGTACACATCGAAAATTTGACAAAAATAAAAATATTGCAAATCTAGTAAGAATAAAACCAAAGTAGTAGAATAAATTAAAAGGTATTATAAAAATATGCTAATATATAGCCACTTTGTAACTATATTTCGTTCCGGAAACTAGTCTACTCATTTCAATCGTGATTGTGTTGCTGATGCAGACAATTAAAATAACTAAAACTACCTTTTCACACAAACCGGCTTGGCGGGAGGTAATGTCTGATATACCAAAGTATCATACATTTAGACCAATTAAAACATTTGAAATAAGACATGTGACAAAATTGCCAATCTCAAGTGTTTGTAAAGTTAGCTTCCAAAATGTTGTATGTAAAGTTGAAAATTGTTGTATAATGGCTTTGGGAATCAAAAACTTTTACATTTCTTTATTTCTGTGATAATAAGGTTAGTTTTTGTGTTATCCAGAAATTTCCAAGTTTTTATTTCCATGCCAATTACAAAAATGTTGAAGTTCACATACGACATTTTGGAAGCACAGATTTCAACCAAATTTTCAAAGCCTGTTTGTGAGAATTTTTTGTTGTTGAAAAATTAGATATGTACCCAGCAAACAAAATAACGTTAATAAAACGTGAAATAACGTAAAATTTTGTGTTATAATTACGTACTTACGAACGTATTTTTAACGTTTTCCAAGCAACGTCAAAGCAACGTTCCAAGAAACGTTAAAAGAAACTTAAAACTAACGTTAAAGTAACGTTTTGTTTACGTTATTTACTTACAACAAACTAACGTTAGCGTAACATCCATTATCACGTCATATATTAATATTAAACGAACGTTTGAGTAACGACTTATTATGTTATATATTTACATAAAGCTGACATTACAGTAACATTTCTTATAGTTACACAAAACTAACGTTACTGTAACATTTACTAATAACATGGCTTTCGAAGCCCAGTTACATTGTTGAGTAATAAACTTTTATCAACTCTAATAAAACACTCCTTTCTAATAATTTCTGTACCTTCATCCTGGAACTGTCCTTGCATACTTAGCTATTTTTATGTTACATTATCCGATAACAAGTTCTTTGCTTGTATCTTTCGTGGAAGATTCTATTCAACCTATCCAGTCACTAAGAAGTGTTACAATTTATATCATATGCAACACACAACTAGTAACCAGAAAGGTACGGCTACTGCTCCAGAAATGCTAAAAAATATATCAATGTTCAGTCATGACATAACTCAATGTATATGTAATGACAAATTAATATTTTTAAAACATATTGTATTAGTATTATTTACTATGATACTAACACAAGTGTACTAATACTATTAAATTTTGCAACTAAGGTTTTAAATGTAAAATATATTTAAACTTAAATAGGAACGACACTAGTGCATCTTCATCTTTCAAGAACTAGTAAAGACATCTTTGAAAACACTTTAAAAAAATGAAAACCAAGAATATTCTTTAGAAAAATAATGCGATACTGTAATAGAAAAAAACCCTTCTTATAATCATTTGAAATCTGAACTATGATATATTAAAAGGAAGAACAGTGGAATATGAAAATATTGAACATTAAAAAATCAAATGATTTTCCCCTAAGTCTCCGAATAAGCGATATAAATTAATAGATATAAGAAGATGTGGTATGAGTGCCAATGAGACAACTCTCCATCCAAGTCAAAATTTTATAAAGTAAACCATTATAGGTCCATCTTCAACACGGAGTTGCACGAACAGTAAGCTATGGCCCCAAAAATTACTAGTAAAACCATTCAAACGGAAAACCAACGGTCTAATCTATATTGTATAGTGGGTTGAGACTGATTTGGTAACAATTAAAATATATATATGGTGGTGGCAAACAAGTTCTACCAAGTTTACTTTCTCTAATAATTTTTTTCAAATTTAATTATTTTAAAAGTTGACTTGTTACTCATTAAAATAAGATTTTTGTGAGGTCATTTTAAGTCCCAGGAAATCGCGAGAATGCAGGATTTTGCATCATTTACTCCAGAACTTCTGGGGGCCTTGAGCGGCCCCAGACCCCTCGCAGTATGACTTCCTTCCATGGCATTGAGTACACATCATTTTGGCCTAGCTACGCCCCTGCTGACTCATCATTTACTTAAAATCAAAATGTCTGAGTCCCTCAACAATGAGAGGTCACGTATCGATCCATCTCCACTTGACAGGCTTATGTTATAATCATATTAAAGAATCTCTTAAGCTTAAACAAAGCTATTCTAGATTTTACAACACTATAACAGGGTTGGTGTCTTAGGAGAGAATGGATGTGCCAACCCAACCAGATAACCTGTATTTTTCTATAATCCAATCTCAGTCGAGTCGCTTAATATGATATGTTATCACAAAATAGATTGAAGCAAAATACCAAAAATGATATATTGCATTGATAGAAGTTAGAAATATATTTTAACTAATAAGGAGATGATTCCTGGGTTATGCCAAGAACATTAATGGGCAAAGGGATGTAAACTGTGACCTATAATTGCTTACATCAACAGGAGATGGAATAACCGTTAAATAAACCCTGTATAGTAGTAGTAGTGGAATAATAATTCACAATTTAAACTAGTAAGTAATTTAAACATGTGAAACTTTTTTTTTTTACAGATGTCTCCATAAAACCGGTGGATCCTCAATTCAACCCTCCTAAGTGTTGCAAGATGATTGGGGCATGTTTCAGACTGCATAACAAGGCTTGTAGTGATGGGCTGCCAGTACCTGAAGATGTGGACATTCAACAGTTAGCGCATCATAACATTATCAATGATGACCAACAAAATAATGTGGCAAGAAACACTTATGAACCACATCAACAAACGACAACTACTGAACATCAGATTCCTGACTTAGGACAGGTGCAAACAAATGCAGCGGGTTTAAACGCTTTAAAGGTACCAAACCTTCACCCTTTTTCTGAAACAATAGTGTAACATCACACTATAAAATATCAACTGAAATAGCTTAACTCAATCAAAGGACATATTAACACCATTGAACATACACTGAACAAATAAATTTGACCTATGATACAATGTAAATACAAAATAAATAAACTAAGGGAAGAATAATAAAAGTAACATGTTATATCGGTATGAAATGTTAAACAATTTAAGAAAACAATTTGCTCGAACAAAATATCAGCCATTTGCAATAACTTTAACCACAGGTAAATGAAAATAATTTTGTTGTTAGGTATACGTGTACAGTTACAATAGAGAAAGGAAATATTTTTACAAAATAAATAATTTTGATGTTCATAGTACAAGTGGAAATTTATATTAGTACCAAACACTTATCAAAGCTGGTATATAGACCAGATATAACCCTGAATAACATTAAATAACAAAAAAAGCATTACAATTAGTATCAACAGGTCAAATAAACAAGAAAGTACGATTTGAGAGTACTCGCACTACATTATAATATGTGCTAATCCAAAATAAACTGACCATCAAGCATAGGCGTATTTAAAATTTGCAATGTTGATGAGTTTCGCAAGGATTAAATAGAGTCTTGACAAAGTACAAATAAATTAAAATGATCCCATGAATTGTTCAATGTTTATTCTGTTCATGTCGTATGATTGAAAAAAAATTGACAAAATTTGAAAGTTTTACTTACCGATGTTTCACTAACTAATTACTTTTAGCGTAAAGATCGAAGCGCATAAATAATTAAATGTAAACAAAGAATTGCTCATTTTAAACTCCTTGTAATTATGATAATGGCACTCTATGTTTTCTTCTTTTTTTAAATGACGTCATATATACTAGCGTATGACATCATGTTATAGAATGGTTAGTTATTTAACGTAAATTAATATGTGTATTTAACGTTAAATAAATATTGAAAATTTACGTATTTGAAAAAACGTTATGTAGTCGTTGTACTGTCGTATTAATATTACGTTATAATTTCGTATAGAAAAAAACGTAATATTTTAACGTTACATTTACGTAATTTCAACATTATAAATAAGACGTTATGTTTTAACTTTATACTAACGTTATTAAAACATAAAAAATACATTTCTTCGACGTTATACTAACGTTATTCTAACGTAATACGTGATCATCTTAAAGCATGGAATACTATGAGGGAATTACTGTAGACCTTAGCAAACATTTTGTTCTTCTAAAAGTTGCACGACTGTACCGAGAATTTTCTTAAAGAACTATGGCTTTTGTCGTTCAACGACATAGAAATAAAACCATGCAGTCATGCATTGACATTTTAACAAATACATATTAATATAGGTGGAATCATTCTCTACAGAAGATTGGCAAATTATTTAGTTGTACTTACCATTAGTTAGATTCTTTTTGCTTTTGGTAAATCAAAATGCAGATATAGGTAAGACATAAACAAAAAGAATTGTCAATTTTCAAGTACTTGTAATGGAACGCCATCTTAGCGTCTTTCTGAAAATGTTAAATGACGTCACATTCCAGCATGGGATTTAAAGTTATACAATGGTTAGTAATCAGACGTTACATCATTTTGTTAATTTAACATTATATAAATGTTATTAATTTACGTTTTCAATAACATTATTTAGACGTTGTACTATGGTATAAATGTTACCTTATAAATTTGTTCAAATACAAACGTTAATAGTATAACGTTAGCTTTACGTGAGTTCAACATTACAAATGTGACGTAATAATCATAATGTTCAACCAACGTTATAAGAACATAAAAAATAACGTTAAAGATAGGTTACTAAATAACGTTTATTTTCAACATTATATTAATGTTATCAATTAACGTTTTCAATAACATTATTTAGACGTTGTACTATGGTATAAATGTTATGTTATAAATTCATTCAAATACAAACGTTAATAGAATAACGTTACCTTTACGTAAGTACAACATTGCAAATGTGACGTAATAATCATAATGTTCAACCAACGTTATAAGAACTTTAAAAATAACGTTCAAGATTGGTTACTTCATAACGTTTATTTTAACGTTTTCCTACTGTTATTTTAACGTTACGTAAACGTAACGTAAATATAACGATACCATAACGTTATGTTTACGTTGTGTGTTTGCTGGGTATTACATTTTGGAAGCCCAGCGACGACATGCATGTATGCGGTCTCGACGGCAACGACAGAACGTCTATCGGTACCATGAGAAGACTAGAGAAATACAATGAAAACCAAGCCCAGATAAAGGATTGGTTTTTATCTGGGCTTGGTCTATTGAACATATACCGTGAAAAACAAATTTCAACAGCCACGGTTTTGGACATCTTCAGTAGAAGAAAGGAAAGGAAATGGTCACTGACTTTCAGAATTAACTTTAAGAATTAAAAGCTAAAAGAAAGACTGTTTGTTCTCTTATAAAATAAAACATAGAGAAATGTGATTTCATTTATTTATGTATTTTCTCAATAAACAAATTCCATTTAAGTTGCACGGTGTTGGCTTAGAAATTTGAATTTTATATTGTATAGTGGGTTGAGACTGATTTGGTAACAATTAAAATATATATATGGTGGTGGCAAACAAGTTCTACCAAGTTTACTTTCTCTAATAATTTTTTTTTTTCAAATTTAATTATTTTAAAAAGTTGACTTGTTACTCATTAAAATAAGATTTTTGTGAGGTCATTTTAAGTCCCAGGAAATCGCGAGAATGCAGGATTTTGCATCATTTACTCCAGAACTTCTGGGGGCCTTGAGCGGCCCCAGACCCCTCGCAGTATGACTTCCTTCCATGGCATTGAGTACACATCATTTTGGCCTAGCTACGCCCCTGCTGACTCATCATTTACTTAAAATCAAAATGTCTGAGTCCCTCAACAATGAGAGGTCACGTATCGATCCATCTCCACTTGACAGGCTTATGTTATAATCATATTAAAGAATCTCTTAAGCTTAAACAAAGCTATTCTTGATTTTTACAACACTATAACAGGGTTGGTGTCTTAGGAGAGAATGGATGTGCCAACCCAACCAGATAACCTGTATTTTTCTATAATCCAATCTCAGTCGAGTCGCTTAATATGATATGTTATCACAAAATAGATTGAAGCAAAATACCAAAAATGATATATTGCATTGATAGAAGTTAGAAATATATTTTAACTAATAAGGAGATGATTCCTGGGTTATGCCAAGAACATTAATGGGCAAAGGGATGTAAACTGTGACCTATAATTGCTTACATCAACAGGAGATGGAATAACCGTTAAATAAACCCTGTATAGTAGTAGTAGTGGAATAATAATTCACAATTTAAACTAGTAAGTAATTTAAACATGTGAAACTTTTTTTTTTTACAGATGTCTCCATAAAACCGGTGGATCCCTCCAATTCAACCCTCCTAAGTGTTGCAAGATGATTGGCGCATGTTTCAGACTGCATAACAAGGCTTGTAGTGATGGGCTGCCAGTACCTGAAGATGTGGACATTCAACAGTTAGCGCATCATAACATTATCAATGATGACCAACAAAATAATGTGGCAAACGCTATAAGGGGGAGATTAATCCAGAGATTTTGAGTCAAATTAAATTTGGGAAAACACTGATGTCGTGATTAATTTTTCAAAATACCAAAAAAACACAAAATAACTTTCAGAAAATTTAATAACTGGCGACAAACAATGGAGATCTATTCCAAACTGGTGTTCTGTCCGCTGTGAAGCTCTAATGGCTTCTAGGGCCACAGTAGACCTCCGTTGCATCTCCAGCATCTGCTCCATGATCTTCAACTTTTTGGCTCTGTTCATCTCTATTTTTTGGAGCTTATTTTCTTCTAGTAGGAAATACCGCTCTTTGGCCTCAGAGGCAGCATCTTGTTTACTCATGGCAGCTATTAAACAAAAATATAAATATTGTTTAAGCATGAATAGTGAAATGAAAAAAATCTTTTTTACATTTTATCCATGTTCTGCTTTGTACTAGACAAACTTTAAAAAATAACATCTCTGCCAACAAGGTTGCATTGATTAACACTACAATTTTCCAATTCTTTTAAATGCTTTATTCAAATGTTTTTTTGGGGGTGCACTGTATGTGATCATATAATTACGAGCAACAGTTCAAATTTGAGTTGCATGCTGATAATGTTAAATTTGTGAGAGTTATTGCTCTTGAAATATAAAGATTGCAAAAAAATATTTATTTTTAACAGCCAGTAGGGGATACTGTATTGCACAAGAAATACTCTCAGAATTATTGATGATTTAATTTATTTTCCTGACAATAAACCACAATATGATTACCCCTTTTCTTCCCCATTGATGCAGAAGTTGCAGGAGCACTGCTACTATTGGTTTCTGCCTGTGAACAAACATCTGTAAATATACAAATTTAAGACAAAATTAACAATCATATAAGTATTAGTATTGAATTATTATTTAATATGAAGCAGTTTGCTGATTTCACTCCTTTTTTTGTGGAATTGTGTTGTAATTATCTTATAAATTTAATTGCCCTTTTTTATAACTTAGTTCTGGTTGTTGTTGTCTCTTATATATATCAGCTTTGATAATTGAGCAACTAGAAATATGCAATGATTGTATCTTCATTTGTGACATACCATATTTGACTGTATATCACTCTTTACCTTTACTTCCTGACACTTTAGAAAATTCCAATTATAGTATGAGTTTAAGTCGAATCGGTGATCATGAATTCGACAGCTAGTGCCCCTTTAAGAAATTCATCTGAAATCATCAAATGCCATGAAAAAACAAAAATTGTGGTGGTTAAATGGTCTTTATATCAAAATGACACAAAACAAGAATACTGTCATTAAAATCATCTGTTGGAAATCTATCATCTGGCATTTCATCCACCGACTGAATCATGTTATCCTGTTGAGCTACACATAGAAAAAAAGCAGTCTCTGAATATAAATAAAGAACATGTATTTTAAAAATTTAACTGCAATTTGTGTAATAGACTAAAGTTCAAAAGTCTGTACCTGTATTATTTAAATTTTGCAGAATGAATACAATAGTATCATGGACCATTGATGGAATATCTGGAACAGACCGGTGAACTTCTTTAAAAGTGCTAATGAAGTTGGTTAGTTCATCTCTCAATTCCTCTGTAATGCCCTTTGTAAAATCTTTATATTCATTCACCCTAAGAATATTTTCACCAGTTTTTGGTAGTGACTTGGAATTAGATGTATACTGTTCCTGAAATTTCTTAATCTCAAGGTGCATCTCTTTTGCTTGGTCAAGAACCATACAGGTATTAGTCTTATAACCTAAATGAAATAGAAGGAGTTTAACTGTTTAAATTTGTAGAACTATGTCTATAAACAGTTGACAGGATGGAAAATTGAAGCGATTACTACTTCTATATAAAGTAACCATGATTTGAATAGTGGCTGTCATGGATGGAAGTAATTCTAGTACTTGATCTTTAACTTGTCATGTTATAACTATATAACAAATATCAAATTAATGTCTTCGACAAGCATGATGAAAAAAAAATGTGGAAAACTGAAAATTAGTGGTACAAAAGTGTAAAAATATGTGGGTATTCAGGCTTGACAACTGCAAACTTAGGACATAATACATTACTATAATATTAGTCTAATTATCAGTCTTATGCAAATTACATATTCATATGGTGGGCTATCATTGTGTTAAGTTTCATTGAAATCCATTCACAGGTTAAAAAGAAGTTTGCACTTTCAAAACATAACGGACAGACAGGGTGATTTCTACACTGCATCCTTATACTTATATACCTATAAAGGAACCTCCAAAATAAATAACTATATTCAACATACAAAAATATCTTACCAGGATTGCATGCAGACATAAAGAGTTGTGTTAATGCTGGTTTATCAGTGTTTTCCTATTGCTGACATTCACATTTCACAAATTATCTTGCATGTATTAATGATATTTCAAAATGACAATGAATTCATCAGCTAACAGTTACAATTAGAAAAAATTGTACATAAATATATATATATACTAGAAGAAACCCATGCCAGCGCGGTTTAAAGGATACTTGAAATGTTTATGGTTATTCACAGCACAGCCCTACATCGTTCAGTTTGGTTTGTGTTTCTCAAACTGTTTTTTGTGCACTGATGCATGATTTTTACAACAAAAAAGAATAGTTTGTATGCATGATTTTGATCGTTTGTCAGTTTTTCTTCAATAAGGAGTTTGAATGTCCATTTTGTATCTTCTGTTTCTGTGTGACACACTCAGGTGCTCCGAAAGCGGAAATCAGAGGAGAAGACAACTAGTTTTTGGTTTATTTAATTAAGCTACTGTAATTAAAGCAATTACTATATGAAGTTATAAAGTATATTACATACATTTTATACACAAACTATTTATTATTATATAATACTTCAAACAATCATCAACACGGAGACAAACCAGCTACAAAATTTCAGTACACAAAACTAATAGTATAGATGTGTGTTACGATTTGCCATAAGCTTCTTTATATTACACAAATCTTCAACATGAAAAATGATTTATAAGCAAGTAATTACAAACCAATAGCATTTGGATGTCCTCCAACTGCACCACTACCACAACTAATTCCATCTGATGTGTCGAAACCACCCTCAATTCCTTCAACCATTGTTTTAGTGAAGGTTCCAATAATCTAATTCAATAATTAAATTTTATACATGTAAGTTATAATTAGATAATTCTTATACAATTTGCGTATAAGGGAATAAGCTCATTTGATTGGTCAATAAGGTACAGAAATCACTGTCATGTAACATTCATCATCAAAACATACTAAATAACCAGCTGCGCTTAGCCTAAGAGCGCATGATACGCCCCTATTGAGCAATCATATAGAAATTGTTGCTTATAAATGAAATTGGAAAAAGAAGGCATAAAATATTGCTTCAAAATTCAAATTGTTAAATTCCTGCAACTCCAGAACATCAAATAAATTAAAAAAAATCAAAAGGGAGCTTCCTAATATCAATCCCACAATAATGTAAAGTTTCAAGGAAATAAATCTAGACATACTAGAGTTAACGTGCAAAATGTGAAAAATTGCCTTAATTCAAATGGTTAAAGTCCCATAATTCTGAAACGACATGACAATTTTTTTTCTAAATCGAAAGGGAGCTCTCTTTTGTCAATCCTAATGTGTTAATATAACAAGAAAAGGTTAAAAGCAATTTGAGCTATAGTCAGAAAACTGGAAAATCCCTACTTTTTATGAATAAAGTCCCATAAATCCTAAACACAAAATCTGAAATTTATAAAAAAAGAAAGGGAGCTTACATCAATAAATATAAACAATTCACCAGTTTCATTGAATTGGTGAAAGCCTTTTTGAGCTACAGTCCGAAAACTTGAAAATTCCCCTTTTTTTATGAATAAAGCCCCATAAATCCGAAACATAAAATCTGAAACTTATAAAAATCGAAAGGGAGCTTACATCTGATTCAACTGATATAAACAATTTACCAAAGTTTTATGGAAATTGGTGAAAGCGTTTTTGAGTTATTGTCCGAAGTGTTGACGAAGGACGGACGGACAGACAACGGTATACCATAGTATGTCCTGTCTTAGATGGGCATATAAAATGGAGTCAAGGGTCCAAGTTTAAGACTGTACTGTGACCTACAATTGCATGTACATGTATTTACTACTTTATGTCTTGTATGGAGAATTGTCCCATTGGCAATTATACCAAATCTGCTTTATATGTTTATATGTGTGTAACTTATTACTTATTATATAACTATAAAATCATATTAAGCTTTAAAGTAATTATAGCTAACACTGCGGCCTTGTTGTCTGGCTTTTTGCAACAGAAGTTATAAGCAAGATAAAATCCTTAATATGGAGCAGTTTGTTGATTTCACTCCATTTTTTGTTGAATTTTGTTGTTATTGTCTCATAAATTTAATTGTCTTTGTTTTACAACTTGATTCTGGAGGTTGTTGTCTCTTATATATATCAGCTTTGATTATTGAGCAGATAATATGCAATGACTGTATATATTCATTTGTGACATACCATATTTAACTGTATACCACTCTTTGCCTTGATGTCTGACACTTTAGAAAAATGACTGTCTGTAATAAAATTTGTAAGTATTAACTATAAGGATGTCATATAACATTTATCATCAAAACATACTAAAAATGGAGTCAAAGATTTTAAATTCATCTGGAGTGAAAATTGTCAAAACGCTTTTGAAAATAGCAAATCACTTTTAATAGTCCAGTTCTGATCACGCCAGACTTTGAAAAACAATTCAAACTTGCCGTTGATGCAAGCGATGTAGGAGTTGGAGCTGTTTTATATCAGGAAACAGATGATAATGTTGAGAAACCTATATCATATTTTTCTAAGAAATTAGATAAACATCAGAAAAATTATTCAACTATTCAAAAAGAGTGTTTTGCACTGTTGTCTGCACTTCAACATTTTGATGTATATTTAAATCCCACTGTCCATCCTATTCCTGTTTATACTGATCATAATCCTCTCACCTTCATACATAAACTGATAAACAAGAACCAGAGATTGACTAGGTGGAGTTTATTGTTACAGGAATATGATGTTCTTGTAAAACATATTAAAGGTAAAGATAATGTAATAGCAGATGCTTTATCTAGAACTTATTAAAACACTGTGTATATACTATGTATTTTTGTACATATTATTCATGAAAAGTTTTTGTTACACTCAAGGGGGGAGGTGTTATGATATTGTAACTATCATATTTATTTAGTTGGTCTAATTTGTTTTGTGTGGCCTAAGAATGTTTACATTTTTTTATATTGTGTACAAAATAATACACATTGTGTTACAACTATGCAGTTTAGAAATCACTAGAGCAATCATCGATACTCATGGAATGATTAGAACTTTCTATTTCACTTACATACCGTTTCCAGAATGATATTCTGCGTGGATTCCTGAGATTTCCGGATAAAGAAAAGACAAAAGATCAGACATATATTTTGACAGTTTAGTTAACATTTCTTTTTGTGTAATACTTCTTGTAAACTTGTGTATAAATAAATCTTGTTAAATTTTATTATTGATTTGTGTCTTTTGTTGGCTACAATTAAAAGGTGATTTTCTGGCGTAACAGTACTTTTCAGAAGTAAATATTAAAATTCACTCTTTACAGAGAACCGGTAAAATAACAAATTCACTATATGGCCGGCGCCAGCAAAATAGCCATTTCTATAGAAATGTGCTATTTTGCTGGCTTTAATTAAAAGATTTTAACAAGAGCCGGAAAAATAGCAAATTTTCTATTTTGCTGGCGCCAGCAAAATAGCCACTGCCTTAATGTAACTAATTTGAATTCTTTCAAAATTCAAGCGTTCCAGTAAATAAATCAATACAACAAATAATTATATTTAGATAATAAATTTAATGATTCCTCTTTCATAAAGTAAAATGCGAATTGTATTTAGCTAGGTCCAAATACTTGTAGCTTTTTTCTGTCCAATATATTGCAAGTTTGATAAAGACTGTACAAAAGTTTTTTTTTTCGATTTTTTAATTGCACCACGATTTATATATATAAAGAGTATAAATGCATCTGTTCTAAAAATAAAGTTTTAGACAAGATATGTTGAAAGATACTACACATTTTTTGTTAATTTGTTCTTGTCCTGAACATGCATACAATATTTGCCACTGGACGTTAGCTAACAATTAATCAATCATTGTTGAGCAAAGTATTGCTTATCAATGCTTATGTCGTGTTTAGTTATAAAAGCAGACATAAAAAATGTATAGAAATTTATATTTTATGTTTATAAAGTTGTAAAAAGTTCAGGCCATGGAATAAAACATTCATTTGCCTTGGCTTAGGGAGATATGAAGATTTGTTCACCCTCGAAAAGTCATATTAACCTAGGAAGCTGCCCTTGGGAAATATGATTGTTGTGCTGTCAGTGACTGTGAGTACGCTCAGATCTCTACTTAAGTGTCTTTTTTGTTGTGGGGATGTACAAGTACCCTGCCACATCCAGTCTGTGTTTTTGTTAGATACTGATTTTTATAGTTTGTTCTTATGTTGTACTGTTTACTACACCACTGTCCCAGGTTAGGGGAGAGTTGGCGCCTTCAGACTAGTTTAACCCTGCCACATTCTATATGTTCCTGTCCCATGTCAGGAGCCTGTAATTGAGTGATGGTTGTTAGTTGTTAGTTGTTGCGATTTATTATATTTGTTTTTCGTTTATAATGTTTTGTATAGTGTGTTCTTGTATTGTGTTGTTGAACCATTGTCCCAGGTTAGTGGAAGGGTTTGGCACCATCTAATTAGTTTAACCCTGCCACATTCCGTATGTGCCTGTCCCAAGTCAGGAGTCGGTAATTCAGGCTGTTAGTTTTTGCGTTTGAATTGTTTTACATTTGTCATTTCATGGCCTTTTATAGCTTACTATGCGGTATGGGGTTTGCTCATTATTGAAGGCTGTATGGTGACCTATAGTTGTTAACTTCTATGTCATTTGGTCTCTTGTGGAGAGTTGTCTCATTAGCAATCATACCACATCTTCTTATTTGTATAGTGTAAGGGTGGAAAAAGCTAAAAATAGCACAAATTCAGGTTTAAGGCTCTAATCTGGAAATTTGTGACTTTTTTGCCAAAAAAATGTTGAAATGTAGCTACCTGCATTTCAAATGATCAATTAAGTTCGCTTTAAAGGTGTCAGACGACCAATTTAAAACATCTATATAATAAACCAAATTTTTCAATTTTCACAGCTTTTGAAATATTTTACCTCAAGTTTAACTTCATAGAAACCAGGTATATTCTGAATTGTACATGTATCACCTTTCGACATGCCAATTTTCAACCAATGTTTAAGTCTTGAAATGAAACACCACTGGTCTGAACTAAACTGCTACAAAAGATAACCCCTGGTTTTCTGGAAATCTTAGATAAATATACTATGGAGCACATTAATCTTCAATCTTTAATGCAAACTCATGGACAAGTAAATTTTGGCTCAAAATGGTCTTTATATATATTTCACTTTTACTATTTTTTTGTCAGGGAAAGGCTACTTTTACATATGTTCTAAATTGAAGTGGTTGAACTGATAGTCTGACACCTACATGTTAATCAATATTTTCCAAGTTCAGATACAAAAGGGGGGAAATTAAGTTTTTGATCTTACAATGAACTTTTGATGTGGTCTTTTCATAAATCCATGACAATGAGGTCAAGGTCAGATGAAACTTGCCAGACAGACATGTACAATTTACAATAGTCCCATACACCAAATATAGTGGCCCTTTTGCTTATAGTACCTGAGAAACAGACAAAATCGTGTTAACTTATTTATGGATCTTGTCTTGCTGATCAAATTTTGGTATATAAAGTTTCTATCTATTAAAGTTTCAAGAAAATAGGCAAAAAAGAAAAAAATGGGAAAAATTCTTCATTAAGAGCAATTATCCTATGAGAAGTCGTACAGTTTTGATGTAAATTAACATTATGTAGATCTCAACATTTTTGTTCATGACAGATTTTCTCTATTTATAGCGTTTTTTTTAAAGATAATAGACAAATTCCCCTTTACCCCTATGTTCTATATTTAGCCATGTTGGCTGTGTTGGTTGGCAGGTGGGGTCAGCGGATACATTTTGTAAACTAGATACCATAAAGATTGTGGTCAAGTAGTTACAGAGGAGAATATTTGTGTAAAAGTTAATGGACAACGACAAATGCCAAGTGAGGAGAAAAGCTCACTTGAACCTTTGGGACAGGTGAGGTAAAAAATTAGAAAACTGACGGTCAAGTAGGGCCCCTGCTTGCAAATAAACAAATATAAATTCAGATACAACAAAGCATTATATGTTTAATTGGGTTTCAAGTTTCAGGAATTTTGACACCAGGAAAAAATATATCCTATGTAAATATAAAGTGTCTGACATTAAACCTATAACTACTTAATGAAAAACGCAACACAAACTTATGTTTGTTGACTAGCTCGAGTACTTCATTTTGTGAGCTGCCCATTTAATAAGACAAATGAATAATATAAATATATACACTATACACTATACAATATCAATTCAATAACTCATACTATAAAAATAATCTCATTCACTTTTTGTATTTGAAAAACTAAATTCCAATGATTTGTGACTGACCAAGTAAACCTGAGTCCTTTTGTCAATGCCAGTGAAACTCTAGTGTAGGACCTCACTAGGGAAATGAGAAAGACAAAAGATGATTTTGTGTACATACTACGGATGTCAACAAGTACTTGAGTATTCGAGTATTGCTCTGTAGTACCGAGTAATGAATGTCAAAACGATGCTCAATTGGTTTCCTGTTAGAATATTGCTGTCTTCTTTATATAAAATTGATCTTCTTGAGAACCTCTTTTGGAAAATTATATAGGCATCACTAAATAATCTTACTAGAAAATAAAATACATTTTGTTTCCAATGCTTGTGCTAAATTGTCATTTAAAATGCCTCCGAAAATACATGGGTTATACCTAGGCTAACACTTTAAACTTAACATGTCTTAGCCATTCCGTCACATCGGTACTGTCAGGGCAAATATTTTCGTCTGCCAGATAAAGTTGCAAAACTGACTGTCCCCAATAATAGTTGACAAGAAAATGTTTCCAAATAAAATAAATTTGTTGCATCATCTGGTGACCTCAGTAAATATAGTTCTAAGCCTTACGCCTTTGTAAACATTAAATGTGTTTTCTTAACGATTACCAAATACTATTGTTTGATATGGTTTTCCTTGTTATAATTTATAAATATGTGTTCATTAAATTATGTTGATTAGATAATTGTTTTTTTACTTAATTAGTACTTGTAATTAGCTATTAATTATGGTGTGTAATTCTTTGTCCCAGTTACTTATGTAGATGGTTTTTTTGTTCGTTGAACAACAATTAATTAAACTACAGAATGTAAAATACACATTTTTGTGTTTCTGTGTTGTAAATATATTCCCGAGCGAGTACTCAATTAGTAATTGTTTACAGAGTTAACATCCCTAGTATAAACTACATACTCGTGCCAAATATAAAACAACGCAAACTGATCTTAGTTTGCCCATCATGCTCAGACTGTATTATATAAATATTCACAATTATTATTATTGCAATGCATACATAATTCAAAATCATACAATCCCTATGTATATATAATCCTAAATACAACCAAACCAAAAAACCTTTGACTAAATACACCCCTTCATATACTGTGTCAAGGCCGGCCAGGAACAACTAGTGATAAAAAAAACCCCGATATAATCAATCAAAAAGCTCTAGAAACCTGTGTCCATCGATGCCAAGTGCAAAATCCTGTCTCCAGGGTTAGGTGCTCGGACCAAGACCTTAAAAATGTATGTATTGGCAAATCAAAATGCATTCATAAAAAATATTGTATATACATCCAAAATGTAAGTTCAGTGTTCACTCGTTGTAAGACAGCTAGAAAGTGACCCTATGCTTTATTACCAAAAAGTACACCCAGTGGTCACTATAAGTCAGTTGGACGGGATATGAGGTGAAATATGCAAATTAGTTAAGCCCTTAAAATGCTACTAGAAATTACACCTACAAATATAACGCCTGGAAAAGACAAAATATGACACCTGGAATAAAACTTACGCCTGGGAAAAAAATTACGGCCCAAATAAAAAAAATTATGTCTGGGAAAAGATTACGCCATGAAAAGTAACAATAAAAAAACACCTAATTTCAAAGAACTGTACCTACAATATTTTTAATTATGCTAGCCGATTTTCAAATAAATAATAAGATTTGAATGATGACTACTTAAATCACTTTGATATACAAATTGTACACATTATTGCCTGTTTTTCATTAACAAAAGGGATTAGTATAACCTAAATAGAAAATGTTCTTCCATGAATACAAAATCCAAACATAACTACATACAAATGTCATAAAATATAAACAGCAAATCCAAATTACAAATGTCATAAAATATAAACAGCCAATTCGAATTACAAATGTCATAAAATATAAACAGAAAATTTGAATTACAAATGTCATAAAATATAAACAGCAAATTTGAATTACAAATGTCATAAAATTAAAGAATTTAGATCACATTTGCATTTTTCCAACATTTTTGGTCATATTTAAGATGAACATGTCTCTATTTGTCTTAATTATTTATCTTAAAAGTTTTTTGCTGGGTGTTTTTAGCTGTTTCCTAGCATAGCTTATCCTTTCTGTAATAGCATCATTTAACACTTGTTCTGTGGAATTTTGAAGCTGTTCTTCTTGCACCAGACAATCACATAATCTGCAAGTAATAAATATTATTACTGGATCTTTGTATTATTGACAAATCATGCAATAAAGGCATTATAACTGCATTTATAAATTTGAAAATTTTTATTTTAACGACTTATGGGATAACGTAACTGATCATGTATCTGTATGTTTTGTGGATTTTGCCACCCAAAGCTTTTCGTAAATTGAACCAGATCTCTGACACAACTCTGTTGTCTTATCTCATTAAATGTCAAATGTCCATTTCTCAAAAGGATTTCAAAATTCACTCTTATACAATGGATACATCAACAGTACAATTTATTATATTATTCAGATAATGGACAACACAGAAAATTTAGTCAAAAGCAATTCTCATCATTTCAAGACATACCTTTCAATGCATTCACTGTTTCCCTATTTAAGGGTGGTCGGATGTCACCATCCATCTTTTACCCTATTCCCTGACCCCTAGAGTTTGCCATCTCTGGTACAGAAAACAAGCTGGATAATAGTTTATAACACAATGTGTATCTGGCCTTTTGTGATTATTTGGCTGAGGATATTGCCTTTTTCAGACCATCTTTATTAACCATAACATCATGGGATTCTAGTAATTTTACCTGTCAAAATAAGAGATATATTTATGTTTTTCTCTACTTTAAGACTATAGTAAATGAAAGTACAGATTCATACAATGGGTCTTTTACATATTGGTCCAGGTGTCATCCCAAGACCGCCATATCTGCCACAGACATTAGTCGAGGGCTGATATGAGTAGAGGGATGATATCCTGGTCTTTATGGAAAAGGACATGTATTAATCTTTTTATCATATACTACTGATGTGCTAACACACCCCATATCAGCCTGACCATGTGACATCACATAGGGCTGATATTGGTTATCAGCCTGGGTGTAAATTTATGGCTATTTTATTTCTGCTTGTTACATGTTAAGCAAAAAGCTATCATATTCATGCTAAGTATATGATAAAAAGTGACGTAATAGAAACATCTTCAATATTATAATAACATAATTATAACATAATTATTGTCATTCTAAAAATAAGGAGATTATTTCTGACTATTAAAACTTGAAAGAACCAAAGCCTTATATAAGCATTTCCTAGAAACTTCTATGGTAAACATACACCAAATACACTTCTCAGGAAATCTTCATTTCTGGATAATGTTGAAATTATCAATAAGAGATAGCTTAACAAAAGTGTTTTCTTAAACCAATAGAAAGACCTGTCATAGGAAAAAAGTGAAAAAATGAAAATGGAACTTTGGTAAAGTAAGAATTACCATTTGCCCATCTTTAATTATGTTTTCAGATAATTTTCCAGATCTCTGTGACACTGTTTCTGATGCAGTTGACAGGTGACTGTCTGGAATATCCACCTGGAAACCCAGTAAATTAAAGTTGTAATTACTATTGTATATTGTGAGGATACCAAGAGCCTATACACTGAGTTAAACAAATTTACATAATTAATATTGACCATACACATAATGTTTTTTTTTATATATACAGGTAGCAAATTGAAATATATATATATATATATATATATACATTGTTGTGCTGATATTTAGAGTAATATATATATACACACAACTCTAAATTGAAAACAACATTCAAACCTATTATTGCGTTGGATAAAAATTGCAATTTTATACGTGTGCATGCAAAACAAATTTCTTGGTAGAGGGTTCTAAATACAGCACAAACAACATTTTCCAAAAGACCAAAATGTGAAAAAGTATATTTTAACATAACGCATTTGACTAACAGGTCGAACAACTGATGTTCTTAAACCCTGCTGACTGCCATGGCGATTGCCAAATAAACGTATCACAAGATGTAACAAAATAGATCTTAATCATTAATTTAATACCAAACAGAAAACAATAAACTTGCGGAAAAGATGGTATACCGCAAACATGAGGTGCAAAAATTTGTACACCATATATATATAATTACTCTAAATATCAGCACAACAATGTTAAATCTGCAAATCTGCAGAAACCGGGATTCAAACATATGCTATTGGGATAACAACAGCACCTGCACTGTGTCCAGCATTCTAGACCACTCATCCACCTAGACTGAACTAAAAATTCAGCTTTCCGTGGCCTAGTGGTACCATTCCTCATCAGTAGAATCTAGAGTTGTAACACAGTACATGATATATCAGGCATGAAGATGGAATTGATTGCAGATTAGCTAAATTATCTGTCGTAAATGATCGTAAGATGCAGTCACAGAAATAATTATTGGATAAGTACGTCTAAACAAGTGACAACTCTACGACGGATCCATCCATTGGATCACCAGTGAAGGTGATACACGGCTGAAAACACATATTATATATGTATATATATATATACACATTAGAATGATCATTATATTAAAATTAAGATCCTTAGTCATCATTTGACGGAGAAGAATTAGTTACATCAAGGAGGTTATATGAGAAGGAGAGAAGACGAAAGACGATAATTACACATAAAATGTTACCGCCTTATTTGTAAGTGGGTGTTAATTAGTTGAGATCGACTAGGTCGCAGACGGAGACTGTCCTAATTACACATCCGAGTAAGAACGGAAATACCCGAAGAGTGATAACCCGTCCGAGATTTTACAAAATAAGCCTGAGATCATGGCTCAATTCTTGACAGTATATATATAACCTTCCTTACGAAAAGTGAAGGTTTGGCCAGGGTCCCAGGCTATGAAAAAAATACACACCGGATGTTTTCTGTTGACGTATTTCAGTCATCATTTGATCACGGTCGACGATTTATTTATAAGCGATGCGTAAATGTTGGGGCTCGAATAAGAATTTGATCTAGAAAAATTCTGCATCTGCAAGACGAATGACTCAACCCACCTAATTGCTTCGTAAATGGTGTATATATAAGGAATTAAAATTTAAAACAAAATATTTATAAAATGTGCAGGAAAAATGTCCGTAAATAAAGAATAGGCACACTTTCCTATTGTGGTATTTTTATTAACAAATTGACGTATTTATCTTTTTTTTTTAATAAATATTACAACCGTGCATGGCCTGAAAAGAATATTGATTAAGAAGAAATCTCAAATACCATGTGCATTGTCCGGGGGAATCACATTTAGAGAGGTACCAATCTACATGACTGGCATTCCAAGTATTAATGTACAAAATGCATCTGTTAATTTTCTGACTTTTTACCGTTTCATTAAGCCAATGAAGTACTGGTTTCGACAAAATCTTAATTAAACTCTGTATGACAAGGTATTGATTTGGCGTGGTCACATTGAGAATTTTCATTATCACTTTTTTTTTTTTTATTCCTTTGCTTTCAGTGAGAGTCCGTCACTTTAACAAATGTACTTCACATATTCCTTTCAAGGATATAACCTAGCTACCATTTCCCATTTCCAGAAGCCAACACGGGAACTGAAAATCTAAGCGCCTATGCCTATATCTACAGCCTAACGCCATGAGAATCAATCTTTTCGCTGGCTCTCGATAAATTTCTCTTCGTTTCAATTATAAATATTCGCTCCGGTCGCAACCGGTCACCGTAACGAAAGTACCTTACATATTCCTCTATTTTCTATGATATTACCTACCAATTGTCATGGGCAGCGCCATACAGGTGAAGCGAAAATCTGTGTTTAAAGTAAGGTGGGGTGAAATAGAAATTGCATTCTTAAATTTCTTTAAACCCTCATAACTTTGTCATTTCTTAGTCGTTTTTCACCGTGGTTAGACGATATACTTTCGAATTTCGCGTCAAATGATATTGCACAATAAAAACTGATTTGAAACGATAATTACACCTGTATTTTGATGACCCACTCACTGATTACAATCAGGTGACATTAGAGATATTCCTAATCACACGGACTGTTAGCGGTAACAGCCTGGTACATCAGAGGACCATATCAAGTGGGTGATAAGCATGTTGGTTTCTTTATATTTTTATCATTTTCCTCTGATCGAATTGCTATCCTGGGGATGCTAATTTTATATCATGCAGTGTGTTCACTCTCCTTCTCATATAACCTCCTTGGTTACATGTAATTAATTTACCAAACTTTAAATAAAAATGTTGTATATGCATATCCAAAGACAGGATCCTTAATGCAATTATTGCGAACCAAATGAAACTTTTCCACAGAGTCATTTCCTAGTGGTCAATCTATTTAAACTTTTGTCAGTTCTATTGTCCCATTGAATTTGGTTCGCAATAAGTATTTGTTATTGGTTGCTGTCCATCATATTTTTCTATGCATAAATCACTAATTGTAATGCTTTTTTTGTTATTTAATGTTATTCAGGGTTATATCTGGTCTATATACCAGCTTTGATAAGTGTTTAGTACTAATATAAATTTCCACTGTACTATGAACATCAAAATTATTTATTTTGTTAAAATATTTCCTTTCTCTATTGTAACTGTATATTATACCTAACAACAAAATTATTTTATTTACCTGTGTTTAAAGTTATTGCAAATGGCTGATATTTTTGTTCGAGCATATTGTTTTTCTTAAATTGTTTAACATTTCATACCGATATAACATGTTACTTTTATTATTCTTCCCTTAGTTTATTTATTTTGAATTTGCATTGTATCATAGGTCAAATTTATTTGTTCAGTGTATGTTCAATGGTGTTAATATGTCCTTTGATTGAGTTAAGCTATTTCAGTTGATATTTTATAGTGTGTTTTCTATGTTGTGATGTTACACTATTGTTTCAGAAAAAGGGTGAAGGTTTGGTACCATTAAAACGTTTAAACCCGCTGCATTTGTTTGCACCTGTCCTAAGTCAGGAATCTGATGTTCAGTAGTTGTCGTTTGTTGATGTGGTTCATAAGTGTTTCTCGTTTCGTTTTATATAGATTAGACCGTTGGTTTTCCCGTTTGAATGGTTTTACACTAGTAATTTTTGGGGCCCTTTATAGCTTACTGTTCGGTGTGAGCCTAGGCTCCGTGTTGAAGACCGTACTTTGACCTATAGTGGTTTACATTTATAAATTTTGACTTGGATGGAGAGTTGTCTCATTGGCACTCATACCACATCTTCTTATATCTATTGATAATAATACCACATCTTCTTAATTCTTATACTGTGCATTTATGTTATATGCTAATATGTTATATTAATGGTCAATCTACTGAAATGTTTTAACCTCTTTCTAATTGTTGTCCAATATTCCATTCATCTAAAACTATCAAAATCTATGCCAAGATGAGCATGTGAAAATGAAGTGAGTGCTTGACCGATACACACAAACATTCTTGGTCCATTGAAAAAATCTGTTAAAGTGTTACCAAAATTTGATATATGTGACAAGCATCATCACAAAACCATGGGTGAGACTACTTGAAAAAACAAATTATTGTCCGCTTAAATTATCCAGGTGCAAAATGTATTCTTAAATGATGATTAAGTAAAAGATATACCAGTTGCCCGTCATAACTTTTGTTCTGTATTACAGGTTGTTGTAGTTTTTTTCTTGGAGATCTTCTCAATGTCTCTGTTATTGATGTGGTTGGCTTTCATAACTACATGTAGCTGTATCCATTGGGTATATCTGGATAAATATATAAAGATAAATAAATAAACAAACACAATTGTATTACTACTGTTACTGGTAATTGAACAATTACAAATTTGAATAAAAATTAATTTCATAGTTTTGTTTATGCACAAACAAAATAAGGACTAAAGCATGAAAATGGAGATTTCTAGGAGCTTTAATACATTTAGTTCACCTAGATTCATTTTTTGAAAAGAAATATAATCTAGAGATCTCTGTCCCACTTAATGAAAAAAAAAATCTTAAAAATGGAAAAGTGAGTACAGAATTATATTTTAGACACTGTGACACTGTGATATACTGAAATATATACATGTATCTATGCACTGCTTATAGGTAAAGTTTCATTTGATTTACTTAATATGTTTAGGAAAAGTTGTGCTAACAGATAAAACTGATTTAAATTAAAAACAAATGTCGATTATCTCCCCCTATTAAGCATGGGACAAAATTACTTGTATATATTGCCATATATGCACATCTTTATAATGTAAGTTATAATTTGGACAAAATTTCATAGAAATCGAATGAACAGTTTTTAAAAGGATACATATTTATTAAATCATGTAATATGTCGGTACTTTTTTTTAAAGTAAGACTTAAACTTAACATGTATTTACAATTTGTCTGTCTTTTTCTGTTGGTCTGTTGGGTTTTCTTGGGGAATGTCTTACTAATAAAGGAAGATCTGATTCATTTGTACTGGTGTAACTTGGCATATGAGTATCATAGCTATCATCCACAAAGTTGTTAGCTGATGGCGATTCTTGCTGATTCATTAAGTTGTTTTGTCTGTCATCAACAGCACCAGTTAAGTTTATGTATTCCTATAAAATATTAAAACAACATAATGATAATGTTATGTTCATCTTGTATTTTCAGGAACATCTGGCCTTGCAGTCATAAAACTTTTGAGTAAGATTATCATACTCAGAATTAAAAATCAACTAAGCAAAATATATACTAGATTACGTGTTTTGAGCACTGTGTAAAGTTTTATGACTTTAAGGCCATGTCTATACAAAGTTTCTGAGGATTCAACTTATACTGTTCACTGTAAAAAATTCACTGTTTCACTGCGATTGCTGGTGATTTAGAGTGATTTAGTCTGGATTACAACCCTTCCATATACATTATTACCTATATACAGAGTATATCTTCCTCAATCACCACCATTTACTGTATAAATTCACCACCAAGATTTCATTTTTAACTGCATAACCATTTGTATGACTGTAAACATGCTAATAAACATCCAGTCTTATACATGGTAGATTTTCATTACGTGGGAGGTAAATAGTAACAGCCACCAATATGCACATCTCTGAGTCTGCGCTAAGTATAGATATATCGAGAATTTTATCACGGTCTTGTTTACAAAGCGAAAGAAGCACGTCATATTAGAATGTGCAATACATATACATGTACCTTTCTTTCGCTACATTGATGCTGTCTGGCAGACCAAGCTATAACTGCTTTCAGATAGTCCTAGACATCACTCCAAGCCTTTTATTACTGCTAAAACTTTAGCTGATGGCACTATTATGAAATTGAAGCTGTATTGTATTAAATTGTTTCAGAAAATATTTAAACCTTTATTGCATGCATTAATTTTTTATTTTACTCCTATAATAGCATGTGTACAATAGGTCTAACGCATGATATTTATTATTTTGATGCAATAATAATACTTCTTGTTATGATGGTTTTGGTTGGACATTTTAACTTAATTTAAGAGTCAATATTCCCCAACTGTGGTCAGTAATGTATTGATTCACTCAAGGGCAAATGAAGATTTGAATTCATAATAAATTAAATACGGATAAATTATCAAGTTCACACAAGTGATTTGCATGCAGTATACTGTGGATTCATTTATTTTCATGGGTATCAATTTTCGTGGATTGCTGAAAACTTGCATATTCGTGGATATTTGATTTCGTGGTTTTGCCAATTTCTATATACAAAGCCTATTGAAAATATGTTATTCGTTGAACATTTGAATTCGTGGTTCACCTGTACCCACGCAACCCACGAAAATTGGTATCCAACGAATGAAAATGAATCCACATTAGTTTTAACTGCCTCCATGGTCTTGAGTGCAGGAGGTTGTGGGTTCAAACATCGGCAGAGTCAAATTTAAAATTGGTATTTGCTGCTTCTCCACTAAGTAAGTGGCATTAAAGTGTAAGAGCAAAGACTGGTCGGTTCGGAATCAAAATAATGTGTCTGGGTAAGATTGACATGTCTTTCTGCGGACTGTTACCTTGTGAACTAGCACCTTCAAAACCCGGTTCAGCCTGTCGGTCTAGTACAAAGCAGGGTGATTATTCATATAACATTAACATGTTCTCGTCCTGAATATGCATATTAATTTGCCGCTGGATGTTAAGCAGCCATCCATCATCATCCTCATCAAAATTTATGTTTATGCACCAAATTATATTTGGTTTTATGGACATTCATAATGAATAAATATTCACAAAATGTAAACTTTGAGTTGTTAAAAGCTTAAAATATCAAAACATTCTTTGATTGTACTCATTGTTGTCCTTCTTAAAGTTTCCTACGCATTTATGACAAGATTTTAAATTTTATTGACTGCTTATTCTGATCCAGGATTTTTAAAAAAGGGGCTTGGCAAGCCACCATTTTGAGTAATACATGTACCTGTAAAAAGCCAATTCATTTATCAGATATGTAGCTCCATAAGGTGGGGCACATCTCCATGTATTAATTCAAGGTATTTTTTTTAAACATGAAAAATATATATCATTAAGATTAATTACCTGGGATCACACATGTATTAACAGTTGCATCAGAAGATGCTACATGTGTAGGAAGCTCATCACAGACAGCAACCATGGCATTTGTACATACTTTCCATGTTGATGTTAAATCAACATGGACAGGCATGTTTGGTTGAACATCCACATCGTTTTGACCCACATCACTTGATAATGCAGGTCTGTTTTGCCTTTTTTATATTGGAAAAGTCTGGCACTTGTGTTGGTTCTTGTATTGAGTGCTCTTGTAAAGACTCTTTCTCTTCTTCTTGGTTTGTGTTGCTGTCATCCACAGAAAACTGATGCAGCAAGTCAGAACCAGCTTCTTTGAGTATAAGCTGCCCAAATTGCTGCAGGGTGGCAGGTTTCACTTTTTTCTTTGATGTTTTTTTTCAGTGACTGTTATTTTCTTTTTTGCCTGGTCTTTGCCTTTTTTTTTCTTTATCTGCCTTTCCCTTTTTCTTTTTCAAGGGACTTGATTCTTCATCTTGGTTTTTCACTTTGCACTACTTTGTCAGTTTTTGTTCTTTTGTTCTTTCTTTTGACATTCTCACCCAACTCAAAAGTAAACAGTTTTTCTGGTGGGCTCTGGGTGTCCTTGAACTGGCAGTTTGCCTTTTATAATGGCATTGTATGCTTTAGTAGCAAATGTGTCCAAATATGCTTTATCTGAATGTAAAATAAGTTTATTTTTTCACTTAGTGCAAATAACAAGTTAATATGTACTGCATTTTAACAATTATTTAAAGCTTGACATGTTGTATTAACACCTGTCTACTGTTAAAAAAACAGTAAATAATGTCCTCAAGATGTCCTTTATTAAATTGAAGAATTTCAACTATCAACATTTGGGGGCTTTAAAAATTTAAATAATGCAAAAATTTACTTTTTAAATGCCCTAATATTTAATGTATCATGTATTTAAGCAACAGAATACTCATTTGATGTATCAGATTTATTACAATTATTCAAAAGTCAAATTTATGTGAGCCTGTGCCTGAAAATAAGAGGTTGTCAAAAGAGCCTTACAATCTTCTCTAGATTCAGAGTTCCCAAATGAATAATACGACTTGATAATAGCCTAGAAACACAAATATTGACGCACAAATCCCTGTCAGATATAAGGTCTTATGCATAAAAATGGAAAAGGCTTTAAAATGCTTATTTTGTCCATATAATGCCAAAATGGGACATTTTTGCAGAATTTCTATCAAATAAAAGTTAAAATCCTTTACTTTCAAGCAGTTTGACAGCATTAATTTATTCAGGGAAGTTGCCAAAATACAGATTCTATATCTACTGATTTCATCTCTTAGGCCTGAGAAATTAAAAAAATTGCACCTTTCTCAATAATATTTTTACAGTGTGGTGTACTACTTTTTGGACACGTTATATCAACATTATAGAAAACTTCATCAGCTCTAACTAAAAAAATTGACAATTTTATGTTAAGGGGCTCTTGAATTCTTTTGACAGCTTCAGACATACTAATTTTTAACCTTTTTCAACTGGACCAAATCACTATTTCACTTTAAGATTCATGACCCAAATTGTTTTACAGTGTAATTTCATCCCCCCACTTGCTATTTGAGGCATAAAATATGAAGAAACCAATCAGGTCAAGGAGGTATGAAAAAAATTACAAGTAATACACTGTCCACACTAGGGACTATAGTTGTAGACAGTGAAAATAATAGGACGATATCTGTGTTCCCAGACCATGTAATGAAAACTTCAAACTAGTGTAATTTCTTTATTCCTTGAAATATAACACTGATTCAGAAATAAACTTTTTAGTGAAGTTTTCCTTTCTGTTAATTTTTTCAAACAATCTCCTGACTGCAAAGAGAAGACTTGTCACATATGTATTCTTTGACCACAAGCTAACACTGACCTGATAAAAGAAGACAACAGCATTACATTGTGGTATGAGATGGATAGACAGTCAACTGACACTCAGCTACAGGTATTGAGGATGCCCTTACATCTTAAATGTCTCAAACCAATGTGGAAAGTAGAAAGACTGGTAGATCTAGTACATTTGGGACAGTCTCAATTCAGGGTAAAAATTTCAAAAAACTTGAACCACACACTTTACCGAAACAATTTCATTGGATATGTAGTAGTTTGACAAACACTAATTTTGATCACTGAGAGGCGTAATATTTCCTTAACAATAGAACGTGATTAAAACGTTCAGCTGATTTTTACAGAGTTATCTCCCTGTAGTGTTGTGTACCACCTTAAGCAAAGATCTAAAGTGTAGATGCTCCATGATAGTAAATAAACTGATGGAAAAGTATGACAAAACATTGATATAATAAGCAAGACTTACCAAAAGTTCTCGATGCAACTCTTCGCTGCTATGATGGTGACTGCACCCTGTGTAGTGAAAAATACATTGTCTGCAAAGGTGATGCTGCACTAAACTTGTGGAGTCTTTCAACTTACTTGTCCACATACCAGATCAATGCCCTGCAAATGGATAAAATAGATAAATGCTTACCACAAGAAATCCTGAAAATGAAATGAACTTACAAAAGTAGCTGTTGAAAGTATGAAATAATATGACAATACAAACAAAAATGAGTGAGTTAATTTGCCAAAAAAAGTAATTTACTCTACAACTAGGGAAGGATGACTAGCTTCAGGAGTACATAGAAATAACAACATGCCGGGAATTTCCACACAACTGAAATGTACGAATCTAGAAGCAGACCTTTCTGAACAAAGTCAACATTACCTGAAGAAAATAGACACCGACTTTAAATATAACCAGGATTATATACTAAGACCAGCAGTTCAAGAAAGGAGAATGCAGGAAAGCTGGCTAAGTACAAGACATGGAGAGAAATGAACAAAACCCATTACAGCAAAGGTCAGTTAGATCCACAGCCTGCCTTACAGAACCATGACAGTAACTGAGAACCAAAGCTACCAAGAACTGCTGCAAACTGAGAGACCAGATCCACCAATAGACCAGCAGCAAACAAAATCATAAACAGTCCTTAAATAAGCATCAAAACCAGTTTTTTTAATATCTATAAAAGCTGGAAAAAAAAACATATTTTGATTTCAACATTAATTTTTTTTTCTCAATCTAGGAGTTATCTCCCATTGAATGACACATTCTTGCTGTTTGTTGTACTAGTCTCCCCCTGAAGGTGAAATCTATCTCAGAATTTACATTTCAAATGATATAAAATTTTATTCATGTTCCTGGAAACCATATATTATACTGTTAAAAGAACTCTTCCTTGATACTGTGAATGTGGAAAATAATAAATGTGTGTTGTCTTATGTTCATAAAACTCTATGAAGGTTTGACAAAGTAATTGATATCTGTAAAACTTTCATCTTAAAATTATCTTAATGTAAACTGTGAAAAAAAAGTCCATTTATTACATCAGTTGCAATGAAGTACTGTGACTTCCCAGTTAAATGAAAACTGATAATTTCACTTCTCTGACATTGTAAATAGGCATCAAAATTTAGGTTCATTGTTGTGGTTTAAAAGTTTAAACAGCAATACCTTTGTCAATGAGTGTTGTCAAAGACATTGTGGATGATGTTTGCATCAAAACAAAATTGGAATGCGTAGAAAAAGATATTTCTTGTATTTTATTCTTAATTCAATTTAAAAGCCCTTGGTCAATGTAACAAAACTAATCAAAGAATATAGAAAAATATTCAACTTCTGACCAAACAACAATAATAATTAACTCAAACCCTACACACATTGTGAATTAATGTGTTGTTCCTTCAATTGATGAATATTTTTTTATATCTGAATTTGAAAATTTTGCTTTGGAATCTTCTTTTGTACAATTACTTGAAGTTTGACAAATGTATTGCTGTTTAAACTTTTAAACCACAACAATGAACCTAAATTTTGATGCCTATTACAAGTAAATGTAGGATTGCTATGCCTGGCTTCTGCCACAAAATGTCACTGGCTTGACAAAATTCAAGGGTGTTTACATAATCTTTTATCAACAAGTTTATAAATCTATGCAACGGTTCTTACCTTAAAAGTTAACTCCAATGACCATTCTAAACACCATCCACACTGACAGTAATTAGTGCTAGCCTGAAAGTAAAATGCTTAGTCAAATCAAAATTGTTCAAAACAGAGGCTCTAAAGAGCCCGTGTCACTAACCTGCATATTCAACTTCTTGGTTAAAATCATCACAAAAGGGCAATAACTCTATAAAAAGTTAACTGACAATTTCAGTCATGTTGACATATTTATAGATCTTGTCCTGCTGATCATTTTTGCTTTTTAAAGTTTCTATCTACATTTGTATTGTCCATTTGACTTCTATATATTTGCAGAAAAAATTCTTAAAAATCCATTTTTTCAAATTAAATCTTTTTTTCTTGATGTATGTTAAAATATGATATATACGAACTCTATTAATTTCATAATTTTTGGTGTATAATTAAAAAAGTTTCCCATTTGGTCTCTATGTTAATTTAATTATTTAAAGTGTTGATTACCTGATGGAGTAAGTATGAATAGTGTAACAGCCTTCCAATCAAAACAAAGACAAAATACATGTGCTTTGAATGTTTGTTTCTTTCGTACCATGTTACTTTGTATATTTAAATATTAAGATGACCTTAACTGACCAGCACACAAAAGATTTCATGTCATGTGATTGTTTTAACTGTTCTATAGAGGATGGGATTCTTCATTGTCTATTTTCTATTTAGAAGATATTAGATATAGTATAAACTAGTAAACAATACTTTATAAGGCAAATGATATGAAAAATGAATATATCATTTTCTTTTATATGTACACCTTCATATGTTATGTTAGTAGACATGACTTACAACAGGATTTTTCTTCTTTTTATGTTCAAGTTTAGTGCAAGGAAAGAAAACATTACTCACATCAATTTTTTTATAATTTTCCTGAATTGTTTGCTACCAAGATGTGCATTTTGCAAATAAATTAATAACTAAATGTATATTAATTTTATTCTGTTTAATTCTTTTTTTATAAAACTTTTCAGAACCTCTTCATCTTGTTATGAAACTCACCATGATAAAAGCATGAAAAGCTTGCTTGAAGTCCTTTGTAAGTAAAAGACATATTCAATCAATAGAAGATAAAATTTCCAAAATCATCTATGAATATGAGTAAGTTAACTTGTGAAATGATATAAAATCAATAATCAAAACAATAAAGTGATGATGATAAATTTGAAAAAATGGATTTTTAAGAATTTTTTTCTGCAAATATATAGAAGTCAAATGGACAATATCCATTATACTTTTTTTCAAAATAATAGGCAAAAACTAAAAAAAAATGGTAAAAAACATTATTAAACAGCAATAACTCCATGAATAGGTCGACTAAAATTTAAGCCATGGTGGTTTTTTTGTAAATCTTGACTTGCTGATCAATGGTAAAAATCGTCATTGAAGATCAATAACCCCAATAACTAGTCGTCTTAAGATTTCATCCATTTGACTTTTGTGTAGATCTTGTCTTGCTGATTATATTTCTTGATTAAAAATTTCTCCCCATCTATTTTTGTTTTCAAAATAATAGGCAAAAAAGAAAAAAAAAGGTTAAAAAAATTTTGACATTTAAGGGCAATAACACCTATAAGAATATGTCTGACAGTTTTGACAGCAGGTAGATCTCAACATTCTGATCATTTCTTCGTTTTTCATGGATTGAGGAACAATTGTATTTTTGTGGGTTTTGCCAAAGTCGTCAAACAAGCCTATAGAAAATTTTTACCACATTGAACATTTATATTAGTTGTTCCCTTATATATCCACGAAAATTGGTATCTAAAGAATAATAATGAATCCAGAGTATATGGAAATAGGTTATATATGTAAATTTGAGTAAAAGGAGATGTGTGGAACACATCAATGTGACAACATTCCAACAACACAAAAATATGACATCCAGATCTTAAAAACATTTAGAGCTAATTTCCTAATGCTTGTAAATTAAGACTTTGGTTGGCTTGCTTACATTGTTTATGTAATTAATAAACGTTTGCTCAAGCACTGATTCATTGTAATTAAGATTAACATCTGCAAACAATATAGATTGGGCGAGTTAAACCTTATGAACATAAAATGGTAAAATATGTGATTTAAGGGCAATAACTCCTATAAAAAATCGTCTTGACAGTTGTGACTTAAAAAAAAAATAGGTAAGGCACAACATTGAGATTATTTTTGCCTGTCAGATTTTCTTTATCAATAGCGGTTTTGGAAATAATAGACAAAACTTGCATTTTACCCCCCTATGTTCTATTTTTAGCCATGTTGGTCATCTTGGTTGACAGGCAGGGTCATCAGACACACTTTTTAAACTAAATGCCCTAATAATGATTATGGCCAAGGTTGGTTAAATTTGGCCTCGTAGTTTTAGAGATTTTTATAAAGGTTAACGGATGTCGATGTCAGACGCAGGACTCTGGATGCCAAGTCGGCCAGGTGAGCTAAAAATGAATCTCAAATTCTGGGTAGTGTTTACTTTTCTGAAACATAAAATGCTTTTAAATTTAATTGAGGCAAAGGTTATTTTAATTTGTTTGTTAACAGACCAGCCAACCCAATTTTTCTGACTTTCAGAAAAAAAAACAAGAGTGCACATGCTGAAATGCCATACATGCTTTACTTGATGGAATTTATGTTGAAAGTTTGTAATATGAAGGTTTTACTAAATATCACATAAACTTATCATTATCAATGATCCATGAAAATGAGGTCACAGTCAGATGGACCACGGCAGATAGACATGTACACTTTATAATCATTCCATACACAAAATATAGTGGCCCTATTGCTTATAGTATCTGAAAAATAGACCAAACCACAAAAATTAAATACTGTCCAATGAACCATGAAAATAAGGTCAAGGTAAGATTAAACCTGCCAATCGGACATGTACACCTTACAATCATTCCATACACCAAATACAGTTGAATTATTGCTTAAAGTATCTCATAAACTGACAAAATCATGAAAACTTAACATTGACAAATGAAATATGAAAATGAGGTCAAGGTCATATGAAACCTGCCAGACAGACATGTACACTTAATGATAATTCCATACACAAAGTATAGTGGCACTATAAACACAAAATATACCAAACCACAAAAACTAAATATTGTCCAATGAACCGTGAAAATAAAGTACACCTTACTTTCTTTCTATGCTGCTGTCCTTGGCGGACTGGTCTAGGATGTAAACAGCCTCTGAAATAAAAACAAAAATTATGAATTAGTTTCACATTTAGAAGACAGCTGTAGGGAAATTCAAATAGAAATATACTTAACTTTTTATACTGCTGTCCTGGGTGGCCTGGTCTAGGATATAAACAGCCTCTGAAATAAAAACAAAAATTAGGAATTTGTTTCATATTTAGAAGACAGCTGCTGGAAAATTCAAATGGAAATATACTTAACTTTCGCTGCTGCTGTCCTGGGTGGCCTGGTCTAGGATGTAAACAGCCTCTGAAATAAAAACAAAAATTATGAATTAGATCATATTTAGAATACAGCTGATTGGAAATTCAAATAGAAATATACTTAACTTTCTATGCTGCTGTCCTGGGAGGCCTGGTCTAGGATGTAAACAGCCTCTGAAATAAAAACAAAAATTATGAATTAGTTTCACATTTAGAAGACAGCTGTTGGGTAATTCAAACAGAAATATACTTAACTTTTTATGCTGCTGTCCTGGGAGGCCTGGACTAGGATGTAAACGGCCACTGAAATAAAAACAAAAATTATGAATTAGTTTCATATTTAGAAGACAGCTGTTGGAAAATTCAAATAGAAATATACTTTTCTATGCTGCTGTCCTCGGGCGGCCTGGTCTAGGATGTAAACAGCCTCTGAAATAAAAACAAAAAATATGAATTAGTTTCATATTAAGAAGACAGCTGTTGGGAAATTCAAATAGAAATATACTTAACTTTCTATGCTGCTGTCCTGGGCGGCCTGGTCTAGAATGTAACCGGCCTCTGAAATAAAAACAAAAATTATGAATTAGTTTCATATTTAGAGACATCTGTTGGGAAATTCAAACAGAAATATACTTAACTTTCTATGCTGCTGTCCTGGGTGGCCTGGTCTAGGATGTAAACAGCCTCTGAAATAAAAACAAAAATTATGAATTAGTTTCATATTTAGAAGACAGCTGTTGGGAATTTCAAATAGAAATATACTTAACTTTCTATGCTGCTGTCTTGGGCGGCCTGGTCTAGGATGTAAAGAGCCTCTGAAATAGAAACAAACATTGTTAATCAGTTTCATATTTAGAAGACAGCTGTTGGGAAATTCAAATAGAAATATACTTAACTTTCTATGCTGCTGTCCTGGGCGGCCTGGTCTAGGATGTAAACAGCCTCTGAAATAAAAACAAAAACAATGAATTAGTTTCACATTTAGAAGACAGCTGTAGGGAAATTCAAATAGAAATATACTTAACTTTCTCTGCTGCTGTCCTGGGTGGCCTGGTCTAGGATGTAAACAGCCTCTGAAATAGAAACAAAAATTGTTAATTAGTTTCATATTTAGAAGACAGCTGTTGGGAAATTCAAATAGAAATATACTTAACTTTCTATGCTGCTGTCCTGGGCGGCCTGGTCTAGGATGTAAACAGCCTCTGAAATAAAAACAAAAACAATGAATTAGTTTCACATTTAGAAGACAGCTGTAGGGAAATTCAAACAGAAATATACTTAACTTTCTATGCTGCTGTCCTGGGCGGCCTAGTCTAGGATGCAAACAGCCTCTGAAATAAAAACAAAAATTATGAATTAGTTTCACATTTAGAAGACAGTTGTAGGGAAATTCAAATAGAAATATACTTAACTTTCTATGCTGCTGTCCTGGGTGGCCTGGTCTAGGATGTATACGGCCTCTGAAATCAAACCAAAAATTATGAATTAGTTTCATATTTAGAAGACAGCTGTTGGGAAATTCAAATAGAAATATACTTAACTTTTATGCTGCTGTCCTGGGCAGCATGGTCTAGAATGCAAACAGCCTCTGAAATAAAAACAAAATTATGAATTAGTTTCACATTTAGAAGACAGCTGTAGGAAATTCAAATAGAAATATACTTAACTTTCTATGCTGCTGTCCTGGGAGGCCTGGTCTAGGATTCAAACAGCCTCTGAAATAAAAACAAAATTATGAATTAGTTTCACATTTAGAAGACAGCTGTTGGGAAATTCAAATAGAAATATACTTAACTTTTATGCTGCTATCCTGGAAGGCCTGGTCTAGGATGTAAACAGCCACTGAAATAAAAGCAAAAATCATGAATTAGTTTCACATTTAGAAGACACCTGTTGGGAAATTCAAACAGAAATATACTTAACTTTTATGCTGCTGTCCTGGGAGGCCTGGACTAGGATGCAAACAGCCTCTGAAATAAAAACAAAATTATGAATTAGTTTCATATTTAGAAGACAGCTGTTGGAAAATTCAAATAGAAATATACTTAACTTTCTATGCTGCTGTCCTCGGCGGCCTGGTCTAGGATGTAAACAGCCTCTGAAATAAAAACAAAATTATGAATTAGTTTCATATTTAGAAGAAAGCTGTTGGGAAATTCAAATAGAAATATACTTAACTTTCTATGCTGCTGTCCTGGGTGGCCTGGTCTATAATGTAAACAGCTTCTGAAATAAAAACAAAAATTATGAATTAGTTTCATATTTAGAGACACCTGTTGGGAAATTCAAACAGAAATATACTTAACTTTCTATGCTGCTGTCATGGGTGGCCTGGTCTAGGATGTAAACAGCCTCTGAAATAAAAACAAAAATTATGAATTAGTTTCATATTTAGAAGACAGCTGTTGGGAAATTCAAATAGAAATATACTTAACTTTTTATGCTGCTGTCCTGGGCGGCCTGGTCTAGGATGTAAACAGCCTCTGTAATAAAAACAAAAATTATGAATTAGTTTCACATTTAGAAGACAGCTGTAGGGAAATTCAAATAGAAATATACTTAACTTTCTATGCTGCTGTCCTGGGAGGCCTCGACTAGGATGCAAACAGCCTCTGAAATAAAAACAAAAATTATAAATTAGTTTCACATTTAGAAGACAGCTGTAGGAAATTCAAATAGAAATATACTTTTTATATATACTAGACCGTTGGTTTTACCGTTTGAATGGTTTTACACTAGTACTTTTGGGGCCCTTTATAGCTTGTTGTTCGTGTGAGCCAAGGCTCCGTGTTGAAGGCCGTACATTGACCTATAATGGTTTACTTTTATAAATTGTTATTTGGATGGAGAGTTGTCTCATTGGCACTCACACCACATCTTCCTATATCTATTAACTTTTATACTGCTGTCCTGGGTGGCCTGGTCTAGGATATAAACAGCCTCTGAAATAAAAACAAAATTAGGAATTTGTTTCATATTTAGAAGACAGCTGCTGGAAAATTCAAATGGAAATATACTTAACTTTCGCTGCTGCTGTCCTGGGTGGCCTGGTCTAGGATGTAAACAGCCTCTGAAATAAAAACAAAATTATGAATTAGATCATATTTAGAATACAGCTGATTGGAAATTCAAATAGAAATATACTTAACTTTCTATGCTGCTGTCCTGGGAGGCCTGGTCTAGGATGTAAACAGCCTCTGAAATAAAAACAAAATTATGAATTAGTTTCACATTTAGAAGACAGCTGTTGGGTAATTCAAACAGAAATATACTTAACTTTTATGCTGCTGTCCTGGGAGGCCTGGACTAGGATGTAAACGGCCACTGAAATAAAAACAAAAATTATGAATTAGTTTCATATTTAGAAGACAGCTGTTGGAAAATTCAAATAGAAATATACTTAACTTTCTATGCTGCTGTCCTCGGGCGGCCTGGTCTAGGATGTAAACAGCCTCTGAAATAAAAACAAAAATTATGAGTTAGTTTCATATTAAGAAGACAGCTGTTGGGAAATTCAAATAGAAATATACTTAACTTTCTATGCTGCTGTCCTGGGCGGCCTGGTCTAGAATGTAACCGGCCTCTGAAATAAAAACAAAAATTATGAATTAGTTTCATATTTAGAGACATCTGTTGGGAAATTCAAACAGAAATATACTTAACTTTCTATGCTGCTGTCCTGGGTGGCCTGGTCTAGGATGTAAACAGCCTCTGAAATAAAAACAAAAATTATGAATTAGTTTCACATTTAGAAGACAGCTGTAGGGAAATTCAAACAGAAATATACTTAACTTTTTATGCTGCTGTCCTGGGCAGCCTGGTCTAGAATGCAAACACCCTCTGAAATAAAAACAAAAATTATGAACTAGTTTCACATTTAGAAGACAGCTGTAGGGAAATTCAATTAGAAATATACTTAACTTTCTATGCTGCTGTCCTGGGTGGCCTGGTCTAGGATGCAAGCAGCCTCTGAAATAAAAACAAAAATTATGAATCTTTCACATTTAGAAGACAGCTGTAGGGAAATTCAAACAGAAATATACTGAACTTTTTATGCTGCTGTCCTGGGAGGCCTGGACTAGGATGTAAACGGCCTCTGTAATAAAAACAAAAATTATGAATTAGTTTCACATTTAGAAGACAGCTGTAGGAAATTCAAATAGAAATATACTTAACTTTCTATGCTGCTGTCCTGGGCAGCCTGGTCTAGAATGCAAACAGCCTCTGAAATAAAAACAAAATTATGAATGTTTCACATTTAGAAGACAGCTGTAGGAAATTCAAACAGAAATATACTTAACTTTTTATGCTGCTGTCCTGGGAGGCCTGGACTAGGATGCAAACAGCCTCTGAAATAAAAACAAAATTATGAATTAGTTTCATATTTAGAAGACAGCTGTTGGAAAATTCAAATAGAAATATACTTAACTTTCTATGCTGCTGTCCTCGGGCGGCCTGGTCTAGGATGTAAACAGCCTCTGAAATAAAAACAAAATTATGAATTAGTTTCATATTTAGAAGAAAGCTGTTGGGAAATTCAAATAGAAATATACTTAACTTTCTATGCTGCTGTCCTGGGCGGCCTGGTCTATAATGTAAACAGCTTCTGAAATAAAAACAAAAATTATGAATTAGTTTCATATTTAGAGACACCTGTTGGGAAATTCAAACAGAAATATACTTAACTTTCTATGCTGCTGTCATGGGTGGCCTGGTCTAGGATGTAAACAGCCTCTGAAATAAAAACAAAAATTATGAATTAGTTTCATATTTAGAAGACAGCTGTTGGGAAATTCAAATAGAAATATACTTAACTTTTTATGCTGCTGTCCTGGGCGGCCTGGTCTAGGATGTAAACAGCCTCTGTAATAAAAACAAAAATTATGAATTAGTTTCACATTTAGAAGACAGCTGTAGGGAAATTCAAATAGAAATATACTTAACTTTCTATGCTGCTGTCCTGGGAGGCCTCGACTAGGATGCAAACAGCCTCTGAAATAAAAACAAAAATTATAAATTAGTTTCACATTTAGAAGACAGCTGTAGGGAAATTCAAATAGAAATATACTTAACTTTCTATGCTGCTGTCCTGGGTGGCCTGGTCTAGGATGTATACGGCCTCTGAAATCAAACCAAAAATTATGAATTAGTTTCATATTTAGAAGACAGCTGTTGGGAAATTCAAATAGAAATATACTTAACTTTTTATGCTGCTGTCCTGGGCAGCATGGTCTAGAATGCAAACAGCCTCTGAAATAAAAACAAAAATTATGAATTAGTTTCACATTTAGAAGACAGCTGTAGGGAAATTCAAATAGAAATATACTTAACTTTCTATGCTGCTGTCCTGGGAGGCCTGGTCTAGGATTCAAACAGCCTCTGAAATAAAAACAAAAATTATGAATTAGTTTCACATTTAGAAGACAGCTGTTGGGAAATTCAAATAGAAATATACTTAACTTTTTATGCTGCTATCCTGGAAGGCCTGGTCTAGGATGTAAACGGCCACTGAAATAAAAGCAAAAATCATGAATTAGTTTCACATTTAGAAGACACCTGTTGGGAAATTCAAACAGAAATATACTTAACTTTTATGCTGCTGTCCTGGGAGGCCTGGACTAGGATGCAAACAGCCTCTGAAATAAAAACAAAATTATGAATTAGTTTCATATTTAGAAGACAGCTGTTGGAAAATTCAAATAGAAATATACTTAACTTTCTATGCTGCTGTCCTCGGGTGGCCTGGTCTAGGATGTAAACAGCCTCTGAAATAAAAACAAAATTATGAATTAGTTTCATATTTAGAAGAAAGCTGTTGGGAAATTCAAATAGAAATATACTTAACTTTCTATGCTGCTGTCCTGGGCGGCCTGGTCTATAATGTAAACAGCTTCTGAAATAAAAACAAAAATTATGAATTAGTTTCATATTTAGAGACACCTGTTGGGAAATTCAAACAGAAATATACTTAACTTTCTATGCTGCTGTCATGGGTGGCCTGGTCTAGGATGTAAACAGCCTCTGAAATAAAAACAAAATTATGAATTAGTTTCACATTTAGAAGACAGCTGTTGGGAAATTCAAATAGAAATATACTTAACTTTCTATGCTGCTGTCCTGGGAGGCCTCGACTAGGATGCAAACAGCCTCTGAAATAAAAACAAAATTATAAATTAGTTTCACATTTAGAAGACAGCTGTAGGGAAATTCAAATAGAAATATACTTAACTTTCTATGCTGCTGTTCTGGGTGGCCTGGTCTAGGATGTAAACAGCCTCTGAAATCAAACCAAAATTATGAATTAGTTTCATATTTAGAAGACAGCTGTTGGGAAATTCAAATAGAAATATACTTAACTTTTTATGCTGCTGTCCTGGGCAGCATGGTCTAGAATGCAAACAGCCTCTGAAATAAAAACAAAAATTATGAATTAGTTTCACATTTAGAAGACAGCTGTAGGGAAATTCAAATAGAAATATACTTAACTTTCTATGCTGCTGTCCTGGGAGGCCTGGTCTAGGATTCAAACAGCCTCTGAAATAAAAACAAAAATTATGAATTAGTTTCACATTTAGAAGACAGCTGTTGGGAAATTCAAATAGAAATATACTTAACTTTTTATGCTGCTATCCTGGAAGGCCTGGTCTAGGATGTAAACGGCCACTGAAATAAAAGCAAAAATCATGAATTAGTTTCACATTTAGAAGACACCTGTTGGGAAATTCAAACAGAAATATACTTAACTTTTTATGCTGCTGTCCTGGGAGGCCTGGACTAGGATGCAAACAGCCTCTGAAATAAAAACAAAAATTATGAATTAGTTTCATATTTAGAAGACAGCTGTTGGAAAATTCAAATAGAAATATACTTAACTTTCTATGCTGCTGTCCTCGGGCGGCCTGGTCTAGGATGTAAACAGCCTCTGAAATAAAAACAAAAATTATGAATTAGTTTCATATTTAGAAGAAAGCTGTTGGGAAATTCAAATAGAAATATACTTAACTTTCTATGCTGCTGTCCTGGGCGGCCTGGTCTATAATGTAAACAGCTTCTGAAATAAAAACAAAAATTATGAATTAGTTTCATATTTAGAGACACCTGTTGGGAAATTCAAATAGAAATATACTTAACTTTTTATGCTGCTGTCCTGGGCGGCCTGGTCTAGGATGTAAACAGCCTCTGTAATAAAAACAAAAATTATGAATTAGTTTCACATTTAGAAGACAGCTGTAGGGAAATTCAAATAGAAATATACTTAACTTTCTATGCTGCTGTCCTGGGAGGCCTCGACTAGGATGCAAACAGCCTCTGAAATAAAAACAAAAATTATAAATTAGTTTCACATTTAGAAGACAGCTGTAGGGAAATTCAAATAGAAATATACTTTTTTATATATACTAGACCGTTGGTTTTACCGTTTGAATGGTTTTACACTAGTACTTTTGGGGCCCTTTATAGCTTGTTGTTCGGTGTGAGCCAAGGCTCCGTGTTGAAGGCCGTACATTGACCTATAATGGTTTACTTTTATAAATTGTTATTTGGATGGAGAGTTGTCTCATTGGCACTCACACCACATCTTCCTATATCTATTAACTTTTTATACTGCTGTCCTGGGTGGCCTGGTCTAGGATATAAACAGCCTCTGAAATAAAAACAAAAATTAGGAATTTGTTTCATATTTAGAAGACAGCTGCTGGAAAATTCAAATGGAAATATACTTAACTTTCGCTGCTGCTGTCCTGGGTGGCCTGGTCTAGGATGTAAACAGCCTCTGAAATAAAAACAAAAATTATGAATTAGATCATATTTAGAATACAGCTGATTGGAAATTCAAATAGAAATATACTTAACTTTCTATGCTGCTGTCCTGGGAGGCCTGGTCTAGGATGTAAACAGCCTCTGAAATAAAAACAAAAATTATGAATTAGTTTCACATTTAGAAGACAGCTGTTGGGTAATTCAAACAGAAATATACTTAACTTTTTATGCTGCTGTCCTGGGAGGCCTGGACTAGGATGTAAACGGCCACTGAAATAAAAACAAAATTATGAATTAGTTTCATATTTAGAAGACAGCTGTTGGAAAATTCAAATAGAAATATACTTAACTTTCTATGCTGCTGTCCTCGGGCGGCCTGGTCTAGGATGTAAACAGCCTCTGAAATAAAAACAAAAATTATGAGTTAGTTTCATATTAAGAAGACAGCTGTTGGGAAATTCAAATAGAAATATACTTAACTTTCTATGCTGCTGTCCTGGGCGGCCTGGTCTAGAATGTAACCGGCCTCTGAAATAAAAACAAAAATTATGAATTAGTTTCATATTTAGAGACATCTGTTGGGAAATTCAAACAGAAATATACTTAACTTTCTATGCTGCTGTCCTGGGTGGCCTGGTCTAGGATGTAAACAGCCTCTGAAATAAAAACAAAAATTATGAATTAGTTTCACATTTAGAAGACAGCTGTAGGGAAATTCAAACAGAAATATACTTAACTTTTTATGCTGCTGTCCTGGGCAGCCTGGTCTAGAATGCAAACACCCTCTGAAATAAAAACAAAAATTATGAACTAGTTTCACATTTAGAAGACAGCTGTAGGGAAATTCAATTAGAAATATACTTAACTTTCTATGCTGCTGTCCTGGGTGGCCTGGTCTAGGATGCAAGCAGCCTCTGAAATAAAAACAAAATTATGAATCTTTCACATTTAGAAGACAGCTGTAGGAAATTCAAACAGAAATATACTGAACTTTTATGCTGCTGTCCTGGGAGGCCTGGACTAGGATGTAAACGGCCTCTGCAATAAAAACAAAAATTATGAATTAGTTTCACATTTAGAAGACAGCTGTAGGAAATTCAAATAGAAATATACTTAACTTTCTATGCTGCTGTCCTGGGCAGCCTGGTCTAGAATGCAAACAGCCTCTGAAATAAAAACAAAAATTATGAATGTTTCACATTTATAAGACAGCTGTAGGAAATTCAAACAGAAATATACTTAACTTTTATGCTGCTGTCCTGGGAGGCCTGGACTAGGATGCAAACAGCCTCTGAAATAAAAACAAAAATTATGAATTAGTTTCATATTTAGAAGACAGCTGTTGGAAAATTCAAATAGAAATATACTTAACTTTCTATGCTGCTGTCCTCGGGCGGCCTGGTCTAGGATGTAAACAGCCTCTGAAATAAAAACAAAAATTATGAATTAGTTTCATATTTAGAAGAAAGCTGTTGGGAAATTCAACTAGAAATATACTTAACTTTCTATGCTGCTGTCCTGGGCGGCCTGGTCTATAATGTAAACAGCTTCTGAAATAAAAACAAAAATTATGAATTAGTTTCATATTTAGAGACACCTGTTGGGAAATTCAAACAGAAATATACTTAACTTTCTATGCTGCTGTCATGGGTGGCCTGGTCTAGGATGTAAACAGCCTCTGAAATAAAAACAAAAATTATGAATTAGTTTCATATTTAGAAGACAGCTGTTGGGAAATTCAAATAGAAATATACTTAACTTTTATGCTGCTGTCCTGGGCGGCCTGGTCTAGGATGTAAACAGCCTCTGTAATAAAAACAAAAATTATGAATTAGTTTCACATTTAGAAGACAGCTGTAGGGAAATTCAAATAGAAATATACTTAACTTTCTATGCTGCTGTCCTGGGAGGCCTCGACTAGGATGCAAACAGCCTCTGAAATAAAAACAAAATTATAAATTAGTTTCACATTTAGAAGACAGCTGTAGGAAATTCAAATAGAAATATACTTAACTTTCTATGCTGCTGTCCTGGGTGGCCTGGTCTAGGATGTATACAGCCTCTGAAATCAAACCAAAATTATGAATTAGTTTCATATTTAGAAGACAGCTGTTGGGAAATTCAAATAGAAATATACTTAACTTTTATGCTGCTGTCCTGGGCAGCATGGTCTAGAATGCAAACAGCCTCTGAAATAAAAACAAAATTATGAATTAGTTTCACATTTAGAAGACAGCTGTAGGAAATTCAAATAGAAATATACTTAACTTTCTATGCTGCTGTCCTGGGAGGCCTGGTCTAGGATTCAAACAGCCTCTGAAATAAAAACAAAAATTATGAATTAGTTTCACATTTAGAAGACAGCTGTTGGGAAATTCAAATAGAAATATACTTAACTTTTTATGCTGCTATCCTGGAAGGCCTGGTCTAGGATGTAAACGGCCACTGAAATAAAAGCAAAAATCATGAATTAGTTTCACATTTAGAAGACACCTGTTGGGAAATTCAAACAGAAATATACTTAACTTTTATGCTGCTGTCCTGGGAGGCCTGGACTAGGATGCAAACAGCCTCTGAAATAAAAACAAAAATTATGAATTAGTTTCATATTTAGAAGACAGCTGTTGGAAAATTCAAATAGAAATATACTTAACTTTCTATGCTGCTGTCCTCGGGCGGCCTGGTCTAGGATGTAAACAGCCTCTGAAATAAAAACAAAATTATGAATTAGTTTCATATTTAGAAGAAAGCTGTTGGGAAATTCAAATAGAAATATACTTAACTTTCTATGCTGCTGTCCTGGGCGGCCTGGTCTATAATGTAAACAGCTTCTGAAATAAAAACAAAAATTATGAATTAGTTTCATATTTAGAGACACCTGTTGGGAAATTCAAACAGAAATATACTTAACTTTCTATGCTGCTGTCATGGGTGGCCTGGTCTAGGATGTAAACAGCCTCTGAAATAAAAACAAAAATTATGAATTAGTTTCACATTTAGAAGACAGCTGTAGGGAAATTCAAATAGAAATATACTTAACTTTCTATGCTGCTGTCCTGGGAGGCCTCGACTAGGATGCAAACAGCCTCTGAAATAAAAACAAAAATTATAAATTAGTTTCACATTTAGAAGACAGCTGTAGGGAAATTCAAATAGAAATATACTTAACTTTCTATGCTGCTGTCCTGGGTGGCCTGGTCTAGGATGTATGCTGCTGTCCTGGGAACAGCCTCTGAAATAAAAACAAAAATTATGAATTAGTTTCATATTTAGAGACATCTGTTGGGAAATTCAAACAGAAATATACTTAACTTTCTATGCTGCTGTCCTGGGTGGCCTGGTCTAGGATGTAAACAGCCTCTGAAATAAAAACAAAAATTATGAATTAGTTTCACATTTAGAAGACAGCTGTAGGGAAATTCAAACAGAAATATACTTAACTTTTTATGCTGCTGACCTGGGCAGCCTGGTCTAGAATGCAAACACCCTCTGAAATAAAAACAAAAATTATGAACTAGTTTCACATTTAGAAGACAGCTGTAGGGAAATTCAATTAGAAATATACTTAACTTTCTATGCTGCTGTCCTGGGTGGCCTGGTCTAGGATGCAAGCAGCCTCTGAAATAAAAACAAAAATTATGAATGTTTCACATTTAGAAGACAGCTGTAGGGAAATTCAAACAGAAATATACTGAACTTTTTATGCTGCTGTCCTGGGAGGCCTGGACTAGGATGTAAACGGCCTCTGTAATAAAAACAAAAATTATGAATTAGTTTCACATTTAGAAGACAGCTGTAGGGAAATTCAAATAGAAATATACTTAACTTTCTATGCTGCTGTCCTGGGCAGCCTGGTCTAGAATGCAAACAGCCTCTGAAATAAAAACAAAAATTATGAATGTTTCACATTTAGAAGACAGCTGTAGGGAAATTCAAACAGAAATATACTTAACTTTTTATGCTGCTGTCCTGGGAGGCCTGGACTAGGATGCAAACAGCCTCTGAAATAAAAACAAAAATTATGAATTAGTTTCATATTTAGAAGACAGCTGTTGGAAAATTCAAATAGAAATATACTTAACTTTCTATGCTGCTGTCCTCGGGCGGCCTGGTCTAGGATGTAAACAGCCTCTGAAATAAAAACAAAAATTATGAATTAGTTTCATATTTAGAAGAAAGCTGTTGGGAAATTCAAATAGAAATATACTTAACTTTCTATGCTGCTGTCCTGGGCGGCCTGGTCTATAATGTAAACAGCTTCTGAAATAAAAACAAAAATTATGAATTAGTTTCATATTTAGAGACACCTGTTGGGAAATTCAAACAGAAATATACTTAACTTTCTATGCTGCTGTCATGGGTGGCCTGGTCTAGGATGTAAACAGCCTCTGAAATAAAAACAAAAATTATGAATTAGTTTCATATTTAGAAGACAGCTGTTGGGAAATTCAAATAGAAATATACTTAACTTTTTATGCTGCTGTCCTGGGCGGCCTGGTCTAGGATGTAAACAGCCTCTGTAATAAAAACAAAAATTATGAATTAGTTTCACATTTAGAAGACAGCTGTAGGGAAATTCAAATAGAAATATACTTAACTTTCTATGCTGCTGTCCTGGGAGGCCTCGACTAGGATGCAAACAGCCTCTGAAATAAAAACAAAAATTATAAATTAGTTTCACATTTAGAAGACAGCTGTAGGGAAATTCAAATAGAAATATACTTTTTTATATATACTAGACCGTTGGTTTTACCGTTTGAATGGTTTAACACTAGTTCTTTTGGGGCCCTTTATAGCTTGTTGTTCGGTGTGAGCCAAGGCTCCGTGTTGAAGGCCGTACATTGACCTATAATGGTTTACTTTTATAAATTGTTATTTGGATGGAGAGTTGTCTCATTGGCACTCACACCACATCTTCCTATATCTATTAACTTTTTATACTGCTGTCCTGGGTGGCCTGGTCTAGGATATAAACAGCCTCTGAAATAAAAACAAAAATTAGGAATTTGTTTCATATTTAGAAGACAGCTGCTGGAAAATTCAAATGGAAATATACTTAACTTTCGCTGCTGCTGTCCTGGGTGGCCTGGTCTAGGATGTAAACAGCCTCTGAAATAAAAACAAAAATTATGAATTAGATCATATTTAGAATACAGCTGATTGGAAATTCAAATAGAAATATACTTAACTTTCTATGCTGCTGTCCTGGGAGGCCTGGTCTAGGATGTAAACAGCCTCTGAAATAAAAACAAAAATTATGAATTAGTTTCACATTTAGAAGACAGCTGTTGGGTAATTCAAACAGAAATATACTTAACTTTTTATGCTGCTGTCCTGGGAGGCCTGGACTAGGATGTAAACGGCCACTGAAATAAAAACAAAAATTATGAATTAGTTTCATATTTAGAAGACAGCTGTTGGAAAATTCAAATAGAAATATACTTAACTTTCTATGCTGCTGTCCTCGGGCGGCCTGGTCTAGGATGTAAACAGCCTCTGAAATAAAAACAAAAATTATGAGTTAGTTTCATATTAAGAAGACAGCTGTTGGGAAATTCAAATAGAAATATACTTAACTTTCTATGCTGCTGTCCTGGGCGGCCTGGTCTAGAATGTAACCGGCCTCTGAAATAAAAACAAAAATTATGAATTAGTTTCATATTTAGAGACATCTGTTGGGAAATTCAAACAGAAATATACTTAACTTTCTATGCTGCTGTCCTGGGTGGCCTGGTCTAGGATGTAAACAGCCTCTGAAATAAAAACAAAAATTATGAATTAGTTTCACATTTAGAAGACAGCTGTAGGGAAATTCAAACAGAAATATACTTAACTTTTATGCTGCTGATCTGGGCAGCCTGGTCTAGAATGCAAACACCCTCTGAAATAAAAACAAAATTATGAACTAGTTTCACATTTAGAAGACAGCTGTAGGAAATTCAATTAGAAATATACTTAACTTTCTATGCTGCTGTCCTGGGTGGCCTGGTCTAGGATGCAAGCAGCCTCTGAAATAAAAAACAAAATTATGAATGTTTCACATTTAGAAGACAGCTGTAGGAAATTCAAACAGAAATATACTGAACTTTTATGCTGCTGTCCTGGGAGGCCTGGACTAGGATGTAAACGGCCTCTGTAATAAAAACAAAAATTATGAATTAGTTTCACATTTAGAAGACAGCTGTAGGGAAATTCAAATAGAAATATACTTAACTTTCTATGCTGCTGTCCTGGGCAGCCTGGTCTAGAATGCAAACAGCCTCTGAAATAAAAACAAAAATTATGAATGTTTCACATTTAGAAGACAGCTGTAGGGAAATTCAAACAGAAATATACTTAACTTTTTATGCTGCTGTCCTGGGAGGCCTGGACTAGGATGCAAACAGCCTCTGAAATAAAAACAAAATTATGAATTAGTTTCATATTTAGAAGACAGCTGTTGGAAAATTCAAATAGAAATATACTTAACTTTCTATGCTGCTGTCCTCGGGCGGCCTGGTCTAGGATGTAAACAGCCTCTGAAATAAAAACAAAATTATGAATTAGTTTCATATTTAGAAGAAAGCTGTTGGGAAATTCAAATAGAAATATACTTAACTTTCTATGCTGCTGTCCTGGGCGGCCTGGTCTATAATGTAAACAGCTTCTGAAATAAAAACAAAATTATGAATTAGTTTCATATTTAGAGACACCTGTTGGGAAATTCAAACAGAAATATACTTAACTTTCTATGCTGCTGTCATGGGTGGCCTGGTCTAGGATGTAAACAGCCTCTGAAATAAAAACAAAAATTATGAATTAGTTTCATATTTAGAAGACAGCTGTTGGAAAATTCAAATAGAAATATACTTAACTTTCTATGCTGCTGTCCTCGGGCGGCCTGGTCTAGGATGTAAACAGCCTCTGAAATAAAAACAAAAATTATGAATTAGTTTCATATTTAGAAGAAAGCTGTTGGGAAATTCAAATAGAAATATACTTAACTTTCTATGCTGCTGTCCTGGGCGGCCTGGTCTATAATGTAAACAGCTTCTGAAATAAAAACAAAAATTATGAATTAGTTTCATATTTAGAGACACCTGTTGGGAAATTCAAACAGAAATATACTTAACTTTCTATGCTGCTGTCATGGGTGGCCTGGTCTAGGATGTAAACAGCCTCTGAAATAAAAACAAAATTATGAATTAGTTTCATATTTAGAAGACAGCTGTTGGGAAATTCAAATAGAAATATACTTAACTTTTATGCTGCTGTCCTGGGAGGCCTGGTCTAGGATGTAAACAGCCTCTGTAATAAAAACAAAATTATGAATTAGTTTCACATTTAGAAGACAGCTGTAGGGAAATTCAAATAGAAATATACTTAACTTTCTATGCTGCTGTCCTGGGAGGCCTCGACTAGGATGCAAACAGCCTCTGAAATAAAAACAAAAATTATAAATTAGTTTCACATTTAGAAGACAGCTGTAGGGAAATTCAAATAGAAATATACTTTTTTATATATACTAGACCGTTGGTTTTACCGCTTGAATGGTTTAACACTAGTTCTTTTGGGGCCCTTTATAGCTTGTTGTTCGGTGTTAGCCAAGGCTCCGTGTTGAAGGCCGTACATTGACCTATAATGGTTTACTTTATAAATTGTTATTTGGATGGAGAGTTGTCTCATTGGCACTCACACCACATCTTCCTATATCTATTAACTTTTATACTGCTGTCCTGGGTGGCCTGGTCTAGGATATAAACAGCCTCTGAAATAAAAACAAAATTATGAATTTGTTTCATATTTAGAAGACAGCTGCTGGAAAATTCAAATGGAAATATACTTAACTTTCGCTGCTGCTGTCCTGGGTGGCCTGGTCTAGGATGTAAACAGCCTCTGAAATAAAAACAAAAATTATGAATTAGATCATATTTAGAATACAGCTGATTGGAAATTCAAATAGAAATATACTTAACTTTCTATGCTGCTGTCCTGGGAGGCCTGGTCTAGGATGTAAACAGCCTCTGAAATAAAAACAAAAATTATGAATTAGTTTCACATTTAGAAGACAGCTGTTGGGTAATTCAAACAGAAATATACTTAACTTTTTATGCTGCTGTCCTGGGAGGCCTGGACTAGGATGTAAACGGCCACTGAAATAAAAACAAAAATTATGAATTAGTTTCATATTTAGAAGACAGCTGTTGGAAAATTCAAATAGAAATATACTTAACTTTCTATGCTGCTGTCCTCGGGCGGCC